>CM040982.1:6752370-6766371 GCA_022985145.1 Pangasius djambal | reverse complement strand
TCCAAAATTTGAGTATTTTTCTATGTTATGTTCATGTTTATGTTCATAAACTTTTTATTTAATAAAATATGTTTTCATAGTTTGTGTTGTCCCTTATTATCAATGCAAAATGGTCACTAACTAAAGAGGATTTATGCTGATATTGCCCAAAAAACCCTATTTTGTTCAGGCGTTTCCAAACTTTTGGAGGGCAGTGTATATCGTTCTGAAAACTACAGACTGTGCTTAATCAGTTATTTCAACCATTTATTGCATTTTTAAAATCTGGCATCTTTCCCCAGACGTGAAAAGGGAGAAGAATAGCATTTAAAGATTCCAGTTCCACTGTGGGACATTTTCACATTTTTATTTCAAGCTGAATTGATTAGGCTTTTGTCCTTAATGTCATTACTACACATTGCATATCATTGCTATTATTATTTATTACATTTGTGCCACTATGTTTAATGCACTCTGAAGTGCACTCAGCTGTTATGTCTACCTCCACTGTAATATACATTACAGCTGAGTCTACCAGTTTCTACTTAGGGTGCAGTATTTGGATATTAGGATGCTGTTTGTGTTGTGTGTTGTGTCGTCTGTGACGTGTGTGTTGTAAACTGTGTTGAATGTACCGTGTCGTGACCAACCACCAAGAAATACTCCTAATACATTTAAATGTACACGGCGAATAAAATGATTCTGATTCTGATTTCATTATGGCATGCAGCTATCCAGCAGCTTAGTCAAAGTGTAGCATTGTCTGTGTGAGCAGAGCGCACTTAGCTAGCAAGGTTTTATGCACCGTTTGGTCCTGACTGTTTTTACCACAGTGTTTGTTAAACTCGCTCTTTATCCTACATGGTCTTTGCCAAAAGAAAGACTAGGCAAGGTTGATCTATATTGTTTTGTTTTTCTTGTGGCTTTTTTCCAGAATTCAGCCACAGCGACATCTGATATGTTTTCTTAAACCACTACACAATTTTAATTTTAGTACATAATTGAGGTATTCAAAGTACGATATTGAGTCAAATGAAAACCTTTTTTTTTTTTTGCATTGTTTATTGCAAATAGGTGTCACAAAAATGTATCAGGTTTAAGGTCACAGTAGGAGGAACTGTTGAGAACAATGTAGCAGTAGTACATTTTTACTTTTGCAACTACACACTTAGCCACTGTTTATTTTATGTCACAATTTTAAGGTTTTCATTTGACTCACCCTCCTGATAGTGTACCTTGTTGAGTTTTCCAGTGTAAACATATTCCTCGTACTACACCTATGATCTACACCATTTTAGATGCTGTAGAGATGTGGAGTTGTATCCTGGAACTGCTCTACTCTGAATTCAGAATTAGCTTGAAATGTAAAATGACATATGATCCAGCTGCAAGCGGCCCCACCATCTCAGACTGACCCCCTGCAGAGGTAATTAAGGCTGTCTGAGCCTCAGGCACAGAGCATGATGGGCATTCCGATTAAAGAGTCTCCACTAGAAAGCTGTCTGTCACTAGCTGAGAGTGTTTCTCTGCGGGTGTCCTTAAAGATTGCAGTAACCTGACTGCAGAATAAGAGAATGCATTAGAAGCAAATGCATAAGAAGCAAAAACAAAACAGTGGCCCGTTTTTTATTTATAGCTTTGAGCAATTTTTTTTTTTTTTTTTTTTGAGATTTCTGTTTATCAGGGTTTTGATTATAGAACCTGTCACTGCACGACTGTGATGTAGATGATGCTCTGGAAATGTAGTTTCAGGTCTGCTGTGTGTGCCGTCGCTGTGCACTGCTCTACTGCTCTCTTGTGGTAATGAACAGAAGTGCATCTACTGTCCAGGTGACGTGCGCGTGGTAGTCAAATCGAGGTCGAGCGGTTTATTCTCAGTAGTGCCAGAGAACCTCAGCTGGACAATGCCCCATTACACTCAACTGCTTACACTGGATTCTGCCTCAGTTGTACGTTGCTTTAGATAAAATGGTTTTAAGGCTCTGAAAATGAGCTCAAGACTGAATTGGATTTTCAAGGTATTATGTGTTAACAGTGTATTGATTCGACAGACTTTTCATTGTTATAAAGATTAGGCTGACTCAGAATTATGCACATCTTGCAAAAGCATGACCTCGTGCTCAACAGTGTCTTTATTAACTTGGCATCTCGGATATTGTATCGAGAATGCTGACTGCGTGTCTAAACCCCGTGCCTTATATTAACAAAAAGAGCTAGAGATTGGTAGCAATGAATGTGATGGCTTTAGCAGCTATTATTTCCAATTATCTGCAGTGGTAGACTGACAAAAAGCCCCAAGCTAGTATTTATAACCACTTCAGAAAAAAAGAAATTATTTGAGTGTAGGTGCATAATACAAACTCCTATATTCCACTGATCTCTGATATAATGCAGACAGGTGCACACTAGGGGGGGGGATAAAATGTGTTGTTGTTATTGTTATTACTACAAAGAAAAATCACTGATATGCTGAAGTTTCTGTAAGGAGATGTTTGGTTAACATTTTTGGAAGGAGTCTCCAATGTCAGTGCTTTGTAACAGTCAGGTTTTCCTTTAGATTTCCGGCATGGGAAAGTCTTCAAGATGGAAGGCTTTGTACTTCTTGATAACGCTGCTTTTTTCTGTCTTATTAACTTCAGGAGAAAGTAAGGGCTGACTGTTTTTAGCTGCTACAAACAGGGTTGGGCCACATACTCGATTAAATTATCCATGGCTGAATCCTCAATACACTCTCTCTACTGTAGTCATTAATGTATTCAGTGACAAGAATAAAGGGTAATTTATTGTGCTTAATTTTAGAATACTTCTAGAATATATATTTTAAAGACAGAATTGGCAGTATTTTGACGTGTGTTAGGTAATCTTTGTCTTACTTTGCTGTGATCAGTGTTTTGGGTTGGTAGCTTGGTAGAAGTAGTGAGCATGTTCATTACTTGTTCATTGTATGCAGAAAGCAACAAAAGTGGATTAACAACACCAAATCCCTTCACAGTCACACACGTGTTAAGTATTGTATAAAACCTTTATACACTTTGGACTGGTTAAAAATATCTATAGGAATAATCCGTGTATGTTCCAGCTGTGCTGGAAGATGCATGAACAATTAAATGTCCATTTTAAAAGTGTATCTAATCTATTGGCCACGTCATTCCATGTCAGGGCTGGTCCATGTCAGCAAGTTCAGCTGGAAGTTCATCGAAGTTTCACGTACTCAGAGTAATCAACTAATAAATCACTCCCACGGTAGTGAATGGCTCAAAGCAAGGCGGTGTAGACAAGTTAAGCACATTTACACTTGATTTTAAATGATTTAGTTTTATTGTAGACTAGCGGTAATCACACAGGCCTACTCAGTACACACACACGCACACACGTGCACACACACACTGAAAGAAATAGTTTAAAAACCACTAACTGCATAGTGGTAGTCTTATAATCCCACATCTTACCTGGAATTACAAGGCTGCGAACTTTGACGTATTTCTTCTACACTGTCTAATCTGAAAGTCTCTTCTGCTGCTTATTCACCATTATTCCTTGCCAGATGTGTGGGCCGTGTTTCGGCTTTAGAGGTTTTAGCCCAAGCGTCCTTGCTTGACCATTGTGCAGTTCTCACTAAACTGTGTTTTATAAATAGCAAAGAGCATTTTCTTTCTTTCATTCTTTTTATCTCTGCCTTATTGTGGTCATTAAGAGATATGTATTCTAAAACTATTCTAACAAAATTTTATAAAGTAACTGCAATCTGAATATACTAGATGTTTCAAAATCTTGTGTTTCAGAGGGCTGAATGTTTCAGAGGGCTGAATGTTTCAGAGGGCTGAATACTGTTACAGTTTTAGATTTTTCTGAATATGTAACACCATTACTTGTGTACTGTTACAACCCAACCCTGGCTGTAATATAAGGGCTAACAGAGACTAACATTTTTTCGCTGACATTCCCTCAGCATTAAATGTAACTATAAATGGATAAAAGGTATGATGTGTGTTTCTTTAATTAATAAACATTTTCAATTGTTGGCAAATTGCAGTGGTATGAAAGGAATAAAACACTTTGCTACATATTGTTAAAGGAAAATAACCAATGTTGTATTTTATTCCTTACTTTATATCATTGTTTTTATTTGCTTCTTATTTATCAGTGGCATTTATCAGTCGTCAGCATTTGTGGTTTTAGTTGTTTTTTTTTTTTGGGTGGGTGGGGGAGGTTGTTGCTGTTTTTTGAATGGTTAATGGTTCTAGCTTTCTGCAGAGTAATGTTATTTTAAGGAAAACCCTCTGTTGTGATGTTCTACATAGAGCCTTTAAGGGTTTCTGCAAAGGGACAACCAGAAGAACCTTTATAGTGCAGGATGAAACGGTTCTTTCTTAAAGTGTAGTTATCCGATAAACACTCAAATACTGTCAGATTATATTTAGGAGAAATAGACAGACTGATACTGCCACAGGAGCCGAAGGCAACCAACTATCTATAGTGCTGAGGTGAGCCACGTTCACGTCTGAACCGCCCAGAGGCCATATAAGTTCCAGTTGTAATATACGCTAGCACTGGTGCATTCTGAGGGCAAAAGAGTATCAATTCAGGTCCTGCCTTGGGGTCTGTCCGTGCAGGTGTCTAGATAATGCACACATAAAACATGAGCCTATAGAGCTAATAGAAGTCATAAGACTCACTGTGGTGTTCATTAAGAGCTCTACCCTGCCCAGATTAAAACCCACTTCTGATGCATCCTCGTTATTCAAGACGTGATGAATTCATGTACAGCTGCAAGCAGCACAATCCATCATGATCCAGAATGTATAATTCAATGTTTTCGATGCCAAAAAGGCACTGGACTGCTTTTTGCACACTAAATTGACTCTAAGCAGAAATGAAGTGGCAGCAGGATCGGCTTGCTGGATTGATAATGTTCTCCTTGTACGTCACTCTCGCCTCTCTTATTAGGCTCAAGGACTTGGGATATAAAAGCCTTTAACAAATGGCTGTAAATCAAGTAGAGTTCCAAGAAATGGAGTAGTGCTGCACACACACCTAGATGTGCATGCAGGGCCACACACACCCTTAAACTGGCTCCCATCTCTTCATTAAGTCCTTAATTGTTATTACTGCTCTAAAACTTGGCCATCTACACTCTCTTATAGACTCTCTTAGTGCTTCTCTCTCTCTCTCTCTCTCTCTCTCTCTCTCTCTCTTACACACACACATACACACACACACACATCCCCTCCCTCCACCTGCCTGCATTTTCTCCTGCTCTTTCTCCCACCCCCAGTCTGACTGGAAGAGACAGAGCCTTTGTCGCCTGCGAGTCTGTATCCGTCTGGTCTTTCATCACTCAGTCCTCTCATCAGCCAGCGATGAGTCTGCCGGTGAGCTCGGAGCTCTGTTCCCTGGAGAGGGTCGCCCGCTACCGCAGCGCCTGCATCAATGGCTCTCCATATGCCATTAACAAGCCCATTGACATCAAGGGCCGAAGAAGATGGTAAAGATGACTTCTGCAAAGTAGAGTGGCACTGAGTGTCTTCAGCGCTGAATTGCAGCTCACTGCTTTACTCAGGGTTTTTAGTAGCATGTAGTATATATCTGAGGGTTCATTTGCATCCTGTAGAACTTAATGTGGACTTTTGGATTTTCCAAATGTCCTGTTTTCTTGTATCGTTGCTGTGTGAGCTTTGGCTGGCGTTCTGGTGTTTTCTCCACAAGGTGGATTTATTGGACCGCTCAGCTGGAAGCTCGACTTCCTGGTCCGCCGGTTGAAGACCCACTTTGATCTGCTACAGACGGCACATTAATTTAAACAGAATGTGAAACGAACAAAGGGCGATATCAGTTTTCCTCACATGCCACGGAACTGTCAATACTCGTTCTCAGATCCCAGTTTAAATAAAGTGGTTGTGGTGGTATTGATTTCCAGGAGCCCTTTTTTCAGCCCTGACTCATGCTCAACATTGCCTTATCTCTGTGCCTGCTGCCCAATAGGGGCTGAATAGCATCTCATCAGTGGTAATAATCACTTTTGCTCTGCTAATATTGGACCTTATTATAAAGGAGTTATAAATGTGGGTCGTGAGTTTGGTGCCATAGTGGTGTTATAATAGCGCCGTCTCAAAAGCTGTTCTGTTGTTTGCATGAGAAAAAAGGCATGGGTCAATATCAGAGGAGCACGCTGAAAGACGTAAGGTGTGTGTGTGTGTGTGTCTGTGTGTTCTCAAGCAATGGCCAACTGAATGCTGGGCAACAGTGCAGCTATCAGATATGTATCCAGTGCTACTGTTATTAAAACACACACGTTGGTAGTCCAGTTATCGGGCTATTTTTCAGTGGATTAATTTGAATCTGGTAGCTTTATTATTTGTTTGAGTTTTGACAGACGACCGAGTAGGTGCGTAATTCTGACCATGCATTACATGTGGAATGATATGGCGCACATGGTGGACGTTTTTCTCATCACATATATTTAGCGTAGCTCCTGTTGGTTCTGTAATCAATAATAGGAAGCAGGGAGCTATTAGCCTGTGAGGAAAGCGAGTGTGTATTGCGCTGTCACACAGATATGAGCTGAACATATATGCAGTATGAAGATAAGCCATACATTACTAATGTACACCATCTGTTCTAGGTGTTACTTTACCTAAGTGATTAGAACACCCATTTTTGGTGTGTTGGATTATTAATAATGATATGCACATGCAGATTTTTGCGTTGAAAAAAATGAATTATGTTTTTGTGCTTTATCACTTAAGGTGTTAGGAAGTAGACATGACACATCACTGGAATAATCTAGTACTAGAGCTACAGTTATTTATGATACAGGCCTGATTGCAAAATTTCCATCCTTGATGCAAGAGTGTGATTTTAAGCTTAGTTCACTGTAGCCATGTTTTTATGAATTAGTCCTGCACGATATACCATATGTTCATGGTTATTTAAAATCCTCCACCGTAACACAATAGCCAGTATAATGCATTTCATTTAGCAGTCCACATGAATGTGAATGAGTTATTTCCAGGTCGAGGCTGGGATGAGCTAACACCGTAGGTGATGTGAGAGTGTTTTTAAATGTCAGAGGTAAGGCAGATGAGATATCACTAGAAGCGGGGCTGATCTAGGGACAGCGTGTAGGCAGGTCTGCAGGAATAAGGCAAAGAGGTGACTGTGTGTGAGCGTGCACTTTTTATTCCTTCACTCAGCTTCTGTTGGTTATGCAGTGGCTTTGTAGCGCTGATGGTAATTCCTGATCTGACACAATTATGCCTTATTATTCATCCTGAGCCATGCTGAGTTCTGGCTGCTTGTTTGCCCACTGTACTGACTAGAGCTGGAGCTACAGAACCTCTATTCACAATTCTGAAGGGTGGAAAACACCAGGGTGGGGGTTTGAATAGGCAAACTGACAACAGGAAGTGCAGTCTGACAATGCAAGGAATTACCAGGTGTTCAGACTGGCACACTTGAGTAACATATGCTGCATACTGCAACAGTACATGTATATATATATTTAAAAATATATATATATTTAAATTATTCTCTATGAGTAATAATCTGTGTTCCATTGCACCCCCACCCCTCAATTTGAATACCACTGTATACTATATTATTTCTCACAGTAATATGCAGTACGGGATGCAGTGTGTGAAATTTTTTATTAAGCTGACTATAGTCATATAATCTTCTGTCAGTCAAGTATGTTTTTGGGTGCGGTTACCTCAGAGTCATGTTATATCTCCTACTGCTTCATTTTTATGTTGAGTATTTTCACAATTACCCAGATGTGACTCAAATTCTGCCGGTTTTTAATAGTTAAAGTTGAAATGCCTTAATTTTGAAACAGGATTGCATAAATACAACAGCGGCACAATAGCTCGTTTTCTGTTTTGTATCAAGTGTAAATGATCCGAGGATCGTGGGTTTGGGCCCCACGCTGGGCGCCAGCCCCAGCCACTGGGGGTGCACAGGCTAGTGCTCTCTCAGCGCCGGTCTGAAGCCCGGATAAATGCGGAGGGTTGCGTAAGGAACGGCATCCGGTGTAAAACCCGTGCCAGATCAGTATGCGGACAATGGGCCACTGTGGTGACACATAACGGGAGCAGCCAAAAGAAGAAGATGAACAACGAGTGTTTTAATTTACTAGTTAATAATTAGTGATCATGTAGCGCATGTTCTCCATTTGCCACTTCAGGCCTTCCTGTTCTATAAAGACACACTGCTATTTTTTGGGGAAGGAAAGAAGAATAAAAATGATGAGATGCATATCTATTTGATTATGAAAGAGAACCACTCCTAGGTGGGAAATAAAAAATCTAGGAAGATGAAGTGCTAGAAATAGCTCATGGCTCTCTTTAACTGGCTTTAAGTGGGGGCTTTTTTCCCCTAAGAGAGGAGAAAATCCATGAGTCAAATCCCTAGGAGGAACATACCTGTATTCTGCTGGAGAGATGGTGAAGTGGCTTTAGTTTTCTTCTCCTGGGGTCATATGAGTGCTGTTCAGTGCTGTACTCTATGTACTGTGTTTGCGCTAATCCCAGTTTAATGGCTTGTTTAATGGCAGGTTCAGCAGGTACCTTCTCGGGGTGAACACAGTGTTCTGATCAACCAGGTCCCTGTCTAACCTTTACGCTAAAGTCCTGAAAAGGATCATGTGATTGAAGCGTCTCTCTTTCACTTTTCAGCTCAGGCTCCTCTTTCATATTCTAATCCACCAGGAACATTAGGTCAGGCAGCAAGTCATTTGCCTGGTGCCTGGTTCTGGATTATGAGATGCTCAGGAAAAGTACTGATAGCAACAGGGATACAGTCAGAGTGGCAGTCAGGTTTTGGTTCTATTGCTGTGCCCTGGCCTTCTGACCCTTGTACAAGTCATACATTGCACATGTATTGTCCTAAATGACTAATGCTGTATTCGTGGGGCCTTGTCAGAGGTAATTTGCAAGTGGTAATGATGTCATTTCCCACCTTGGCATGTTCTGTGTGAGAAGTGGGGGGAAAAAACATGGACGCATGTAATGCTAAAAAAAAGTTACTATAGCCACACTTTTACAGTAACAGGCCTGAGTGGCTACTGGTTCTGTTCTACTGTAGTGAACTTTAAACATTCATGCAACACTTTGGACTGAAATTGCAGCACAGCTGCAGGTGTTAAATTAAAAACATCACTCTGTTTTTCACAGGTTTTTTAATGCACCACTGCAGTTCTGCTAGTAGTTTCTTAGCAAACCTATATATCATCATCCATATTGTGTATTATAGAAATGTCTTCGAATATTGTTATATGATACTATTGTCATTTCACCCACCTTTACTTTTAAACACTAAAACTCTTGTTTCATTCATTCATCTTCAGTAATCACTTTATCCTGGTCTGAGTCGCTCTGGATTTTATCACTGTCTCTACCTTTAAGTATGTTACGCTAGTGTTCATCTTTTAATATCATAATGTTCATTCTATTGCTTTGTATTAGTCTAGAGCTCCTTTTTTTCCCCTGACACAAATAAAATCATCCGTATATTGTAAAGGATTTTCAGTAGAGAATAATGTTCAGCTAGTTGTGAATAAAGAAGTCCACACTCAATCTGCTGTCAGAGGGATTCTCCTGTGTACAGTTTTAATTCTGATGTATTTTCAAGCTTCTTCCAATTTAAGAAACTGTTATGATGCGTGTACGTGGAGATCATAGAGTCATGCAGTGTACTTTGCAACACAAGTAAGTGGAGTCAGGATAGTGAGTGTCTGCTTTACCTGCTGCTGGTTTAAGCTGTGGTTGATGCGTGTAAGTTGAGATGGGAAAGCCCACCCTGTTCTTAGACCACACTAGACCAAACGAGGACACTGGGATTTGATGGGATTATAGTGAGAGGTCAGGGATAGTGACGTGCATGGCTCTGTCACACAAACATGGAGTTAGGTCAGAGTATTTCAGTGCAGCACAGGTACAGCATCTCAGGCAGTCTGTCTCTGCTAGCCTGATGGCAACTAGCTCTAAACATGAGCTCTCCTAAAGGCAAGAAGAGGAAACGCTACTTTAAGTCTCACAGGTACGCACACCTACATCACCCATTTACATGCTGCAGTATAGATGTTTGTGTGTCCGTGTATCAAACAGGTATTTGAGTTGAATTATCCGTGATGAGATTTGTGCATGGAATTTGAAAGTACAAAAAAAAAAATGAGATACAAAAAAAGCCTTCATATTTGCACAAGTCTTTGAAAGAGTAACTTTCTGTAGGATTCATCATCAAACCCATTTCCCTAAAGGGTTTTTGAATTTTTTTTCAGTTTTTTAATTCCTTTTCCTTTATAATGTCGTATTTTATTGTTGTTAAACTATTTCTTCTTTTAAACACAAGAGGGCAATGTGACATGGCAGCCGTCAGATCGTTGCTTCCTAAAAGCTTAGGTTGTTCATTTCACAGTGTTTTACAGATTCCGACTGGCGATGTGGGAATTTTATGGGTCATACATGGCATTTAATAAAGTAGGGTGGTGCGCAGTCTTATCTGAACAGGGTCAGTATGGCTGCAGGTTTTCACGCCAGCCTGATAGGAGTGTCCATTTAGCTGCATATTACAGTTCTACAGTAGCACCCTTTTGCTCAGGATCAAGCAGAAGTGTTAGATTTGGATGTCTATGGAGTGTATGCTTCATCTTCAAATGCAGCAGGACAGATGGGCTTGAGTTTTTATGCACATTAGAAATAAAACCCAGCATAAAACTGGGTAAGAAATGAGACGGGAAGTCACAGCAAATTCTGAATGTCACTCCACATTTAGAGCTGTAACACCCACATCAGTGTGAGTCCAGGCACGTTTAATGCAGACCATAATAGAAGTAGTAGTCAGCTAAAGACCAGGATTAGCGTTCCCAGGATAGACTCCGGATCCACTACCATCATGACCAGGATAAAGCTCTTACTAAAAATGAATGAATGATCGATTGATTAAACAAGGTGTGACTGCTGCTTGGGTGGAATAAAACCTGCAGCCACACTGTGAATAAGATTGGACTTGATGTAGATGTAGAAATGATTTCTGTTCATAAAGTAATTTTTTTAGTCAGGAATTCCAAAAAAAGAAATGTTAGAGATTGATGTGAAAGAGACACATAAATACCACCTTTATAATAGTCATTTACAGTGTGTTTTTATTGTGTTTTATCATAACTTGACACACAAGGTTTCCTGAACATTTCCGTTCATTAAAACTAAAGTATTGGCACGGCTTTAGGTTGTTCGCTGGCGTGTTTTAATAAGTAGCTACAGGTTTACTAACATGGTCTAAATGGAAGAGGTACAGGACAGCTGTTGTAGATGTTGTAGATGTAGATGCAGATGTTAGAGAACCCCCAAAATTTTGTTTCCGATGTCTCGTTCATCTGCCGCTTCTTTCGCCAGACTCAGTGCGTCAAACAACACTGTAAACACCACCACATGCTTGTCAGCAGTTGCCTGACGCAGGTTGCTAGCAGATGAGAGTTTTTCTAAGGGCTCTGCGTCACCATGAAAGACTCTTACTGGTTTCTGAGGCTTAGTCGGGGTGACGGGTGGAGGAGATGTTGAAGAACGTAACAAGGTCACGCAAGGGCGAGTAGATTTGAAGCTCAGAAGAAGCTCTGCATGGCAGTGTAAAAATGACATTTTACTGTAGATCGTAGCCTTGCTTTAGAGCTTATTCATTATACTGAAAAATGTGTCTTTGTGTTGATTTTAAGACTGCAAAAGTGTAAAAACGCTGACAGGGGAGGTGACTGTAGATCTGTGAGTTTCCACAAGCACAAATTCATAAAACACGCTCATCTGGAGTGCTTCTCTCCTCCACCATTTACCTCCTTCTGTTCGTTACCTTAACACGTGTGCAAACACACGTCCATCCTCACCCTAACACACGCACACACACACACACAAATTACTACTTGTTTTCTTTTTTTTCCTCTGTGGGGTATCTGTGTGGTAACTTTATAAGCTGTGTTCGCCTTACGCACCTTATTGCTTACTGCTACACACCTTATTGCTTTTTTGTCCTTGATCCCGTGTTGTGTTTGTGTCTGTCATTAGCATGAAGAGCCTTGTAGCCTGAAAGGAGCCAGATGTCCACAAATATCACATGCTCGATGTAATATATATTTAAATCAATAACCTTGTTAACTTTAAAGTCGACATGCTGCTAACACTGGATAATAAAAATCTTCATTTATACAGCAAAAATGAAGGGGAAAAAAATCAGATCTGTGTCATGTTTAGATAAGAGATTAAATATGTACCCCTTACATTTGCCCAACAGGGCAAATCGGAATTATTTCTTAAATGCCATTATACCACAGCACTGTTGAATTGGTCAGAAGGTGTTTTTCTGTAACAGCAGCTCTGGTAATAGTTGCCACTGCAAGGTTTACATTAATGCACTAATTCTAATATGTTGCTGTTTCTGTAGTAACAACCCACACAGTGACTTGTATGGCAGGCGCTCCAAATAACGTGTGCAGTTGTTTATGGAGATGTTTATTTAACATTTATGGAAGAAGTCCATTTTCAATCGAGGGCTTTGTGGTTTCTCAGTAACATGACATCTGTGGTTTTGTTTTGTTTTGTTTTGTTTTGTTTTTTGGTTAGGTTTGTTTTGATCTGGTTTGTTTGTTTTTGTTTTTGTTTTGGACTCATTAACTTCATGAAAGAGGGGAAAAAGGGAAGCTGGGGGAGGGAACAACTTTTTATAGCTGTTATAACATAAATTATAACATGAACTAACTTGTTTGTCTACTGTTCCACAACACTAAATGTAGCTATAATTTTAATAAATGAAGTATTGAAATCATTGTTAAATGCTGTGGTGTAAGAGGAATAAAACGCGTTGGGATTGATGTTGTTGGAAAATAATCAAGTTCATGGTGGTAACAGTAACTCTTATTACTTACTTTTTACAGCGTAAATGGGTAGTGATTAAATTTTATTTGTTTGGACTGTAGTCACATTTGCTTACATATTTACACTGGTTGTCATAGCAATAAAGATGCTGGATGGTGCTGAGCTAAAGTTAGCTAAATACCAGCTAGAGGTTTCACAATGGATTATGACTTACCTTGCGCAGTTCTAAAGGCAACAGCTACAAAAGCTGAAGAGATACGTTTTTTTGCCATTGTCTCATCCTGCCTTAATGCTGGTTTATGCCCATGCTGTTTTTGTTTGTTTGTTTTCGGAAATATTGGGCATAAATATATATGGAAAATATGTGTGAAAATACACTAAATCTGATTTGACTAGAATGTCCAGAAATCAACATACAAATATGATTTGAATTGATTGGAAATATTTTTTCTGTATATTTTTAATTCACACTGCTCAAATCAAATTTAGCAAAAATTCATATTTGAGCTGCATTTCTGAACATGGTTCAGCTGCAGCTCTGTGAGCTATTATACTGGCATTTCTTCTATTTCTGTCACCTGAGAGGAGCTCAGGGGTCCTGCCGCACACGTGCCCTGCTCGTGTTACTACAACGCTTTACTACAACTACAGAACAATAGTCTACACTGCAGTCCTCTGGGAGACCGAGAGAGAAAGACAAAAGGAAGGGCTGGAGTGAGCGAGAGAGACCGGAGATGGGAGAGAGACAGACAGAAGGAAGGGTGGGAGAGAGAGATAAGAGGTGGGAGAGAGACAGACAGAAGGATGGGCGGGAGAGAGAGACCATAGATGGGAGAGAGACAGACAGAAGGATGGGCGGGAGAGAGTGAGAGAGACTTGGGACTGGGAGAGAGACAGAAAGAAATAAGGGTGGGAGAGAGTGAGAGAGACTTGAGGTGGGAGAGAGACAGACAGAAGGATGGGCAGGAGAGAGAGACCGATGGTGGGAGAGAGACAGACAGAAGGAAGGGCAGGAGAGAGTGAGAGAGACCTGAGGTGGCAGAGAGACAGACAGAAGGAGGGGCGGGAGAGAGTGAGAGAGACCTGAGGTGGCAGAGAGACAGACAGAAGGAGGGGCGGGAGAGAGTGAGAGAGACCTGAGGTGGCAGAGAGACAGACAGAAGGA
>CM040982.1:6720741-6752270 GCA_022985145.1 Pangasius djambal | reverse complement strand
AGAAGGAAGGGCAGGAGAGAGTGAGAGAGACCTGAGGTGGGAAAGAGAGTTGGAGTAGGGGAGGGGGAGCAGATTGGAGGGGTTCTCACACACCGTAGTAACACTGGGCGGAGAGAAAACACTGTACTTCAATACAGTGGAAGGGGTGGTAGGCAGGAGTGTGTGTGTGAACAGAGGAGCGTGTGGGAGTGCAGCGAGTTGGGAACACGTGAAGACAGCCCCACACGCTGCATTTGCTTTGGAGACGGTGCGAGCGGAGACGTTCTGCCACCATGAGTATTGTCATGAAGCCTCGCTCGCGCTCCACCAGCTCACTGAAATGCACGGAAGGGTAAACTTTTTGCTTGACATTGTGTGCTTTTTTGCCTTGCTGATGGATTATTACTCACTCTGCTGTCTCAGCATGCTGCTTCTTGCCCTTTCCTTATCTCCTCTCTCCTTTTCCCAGCTGTCTAAATTTCCTTGTGTTGTAACTGCCTGCTTCCTCTGGTTTCGTTTCCTGTACTTAAACATATACCTTTTTCCTGGGATTTATCCTCACGTTCCTGGCATTGTCAGGCCCCTCCTCGCTCTCACATGCTCTATCTCACTATCACACTCTCTCACACACAGACACATACTGCCTTTTGGCTGCTTACTGAGTGTCGAGGGTTATATTTGCTAGTTTTATAGGCAAACTGTGGAATTAACAGTCAATTCGCTCTCCAGTTAATTAACTCTGTGCCATGCGGTTAATTGCAGTGAAGTGCTCGGCTGTTCCTGGTGTTTTGTGTGTGTCGTGGGTTCAGACGTGGTCTATGCTGTGTTTCTGACATCACTCCCGGGTGTGAGATGTTTCTGTGTTAGCACACTGGGACTGCTGAGTGCTGTTTACATGCTGGAGGGCAGATAGCTCGGCCTCTTTTTTCCTGCCCCATCTTGTTCCTTATCTTCTCGTGCTTATTATAGACTCGGACGGCATGCTTGTTGGCATAGCGGAGTTTATCTTTTGTGATTACTGTCGTGTCTGAATGAATTGTTATTCACTTAGGCTTGTGATAACAGACATATGAAGGTATTGTGCTGCTATGGAAAAGCATTGTTGTTATGCTGTTTTTGTTATGGACCTGCAAGTATGTGTTTTTATTAGATATTTGCCGATGGATGGGTGTTATGTCTGTGTGGATGTGTTTATGTGTAAGGACGATACGTGTGGAATAGGGCATACTGCTTCTGGAATGCAGCATGTCGTCACTATTAATGAAGTCTTTCAGCTATGTAAACTTTGGGTAGGATGCATTTGCAGTGTGTTTGGGGAAGCATGTATATGTGTTTGTGTGTGTGTGTGTGTGTGTGTGTGTGTGTGTGTGTGTGTGTGTGTGTGTGTGTGTTATTCAAGCATGTGAAAAGGTCAAAAGGTTATGAGGGAGGGGTGACTGCCTCTACTACTTTGGCAAGACTCTGCGGTAAAATAAATTTTGGACTTCTGCTTTGTTAAATTCTTTGGTCTTATATTGTCAGTGTAAGCTGCATTCTTGGCAATGATGTTTGAAGTTGTGGCATGCTAACAACAAAAAAATAAAACTGAGTGAATAGAGATTACATTAGTACATTAATGCTTAAAATATTGAACTTTAATTTTAGTAATTTAATGTTTACACTGCACTTGAGATGTATTTGTGCCAATATTACTCTGAAAGTTCTGAGGAACCTCATGGAGAAATTTGTAGGTAGTGCCACTGAATCAAGTTTTATCAGCCATTCCATTGCTGCTTGCAGTGAGCATATGCTACGGTGACTACTATGTCAGTCAAAAACTCTATACCTGCACAGAAGTTGTACCTAATTAAATGCCGACTCGGTCTTTTTATTGTCTCATTCTGTCCTTGTGTTGGGGCCGTATTCAGAGTAGGTGAATTAAAACCAAAAGATACATCAATATTTACATTTGGAAAGTTACGCATATTCAGAGTTGGTTTCAGCACACACTTAATAGATCTTCTGGGCTCCCCAATCAGATTATGTAAATCACCTGTATGTAGTTCACGCCTCAGGACAAAAGCGAAAACAAAAACGTGTCTTCTACTCATGAAACCACATTTTTGTTTTCGCTTTTGTCCTGCCTCGTGACTAGCCATTGGTTAATTTCCTGATTGTTTTCACCTGTTCCTTTGTTTAGTTCTTGATTAGTTTCTCTATTTATACCCTCATGATCCTGTGTCGAGTTGCAATGACTTGTTTATGCACGTTTGTGTTGTTTCCCTGTTTGTGATTTCCGCTTTTCTGACTCTTGGTTGTGTTCTGTATCAACAAAGATTATTGGTTTGCCACAAATAAAGAAGGCACTGAATCTATGCACGTTTGCCCTGTCTCTAATCATTGCATCTTACAGTTTGGGTAAAGATAAGAGTGCGGTAAGTGAAATGCTCAGTACTGAGATGAATGCCACTACAAAGAGATGAGATGAGATGAATATTACTACAAAGAAGAAAGATAAAGGTGTTAAGTCTAGCTATGTGCCAGAGCAGGGAAATCTCAAAAACATGGTGTATCTTCATATATATTTAATTATTCTTAAGGGCAGTATATGACTGGAAAGCTGATTAGTGCCTTGCTTCTATTTTACACAGAAAGTATGTTTACATAAGTAAATAGCTGCTGCTGAAAGAGTTTAGCCGTTGGCGCGTTTGATCTGTCATGCCGAGTGGGTTTTTCCTGACAGGATGTGACCGGCCCATTCCCTCCTGGAAGATATTAAGTTACTAGACTCTAAGAAAATCACTTGACAACATATTAAAAAAAAATAGCTTTAACGGTCTTCAATTGTTTGTGAAGTTGCTGCCGGAACCTGAAAGCTAAACCCCACTGAATTCCTTTCCATGTTTAGGCTGATTTATCGTTTATTTCAGCGTCATCCGTGACGTTAATGAGCAAAATGGCAATGGCCAGTAGTTAACACATGCTTGAAACGTCTCTATAAATTGTTATCTGACACCATGTGTGTCATATGTGCTTCATTTCATATTTATCACTTGTAGAAGGAAGTGTTTTTCACAGTGTCACAAAGAATAGAGTAGAAAACAATACAAGAGAAGTCTATATGTTGACATTGTATGTATTGTACAGTTCATTATAAAAGTTTTCACCCCCATGAGTTATGGGTAAATGTATATCTATTTAAACATTTATATCCAAATAAATTACAAAAGTTAAAAACAAAATGTGGATGGATCCTGGAACAAGACAACAATCCAAAATGTAAGACAAATTCAACATGAAAAATGATTAAAATAAAGATTTGGTCATGACCCAGTTGGAATTAAAAAAGGCAATACAGCATATGACATTGAGCAAGCTTCTAACAGAGCTGTCAATCATGTATAATGTGGAGTAAGTATTACAACCAAAGAGGATATGAGAGATGTTGGAGTTATTACAATTATTAGAGAATAGTTAATCACATTCCGAAAGGGAAATACAAACTGTTGATGATTAAAAAAAAAAAAACAACTTGTCAGTATAAATGTAATTTCATCTTTATTTTTTCCTAAGGGTGTGCAAACTTTTGCACTCCACAGAATACATGTTTATATTGTATAAGTTGTATAAGTTTCATGGCCTGTAAATATAAACTTAAATCATAACCCAGAGAAGTATGTGGGCAGGGGCAAAGAATAGGGATCAGTGATTGGTCATTTCTGGGGACGGTGGCCATTCAGCATCTGTTAGCTGTAAAGCTGTAACGTGTGCATAAAGATACTTAATGTATGCTCAGGGTTGTCTCTAGATTCTAGCTTCTATTCAGCAAAATTTCTAAAGAATTTTGCCATATCCAGTAGTGGCGTCATTGATTTTGCAACTGTGGGCTTGTCTTGACAATTTTACTGGGACAGGTTATGGCGGTGCTGTAAGAGTGAAATAACTAAAGTCTATTCAGACAGGAAACATAAAGAAAGTTTGGTTACAGCCAAATACAAAGTTGCATTCCTGGGCAAAATAACCTCCTTCATAACAGTCTGATTTATTTTAACTGGCAATGTGTGTTAACTCTAATGCAGCAACTTGAACTCCATTACAAATGTGCGAGGCTTACAGAGCCATTCTTTTTAATGTGGGGTCCCACGAGCCACAGGGGTCTGTGAAGACAAGCCAAGAGTTCTGTGCTTTTCTAGTTGCGTAACAGTGGTGGAACCCATTATGTCAATAAATAAGGTCAACTGGAATCTAATGACAATTTTAATTTTTAAAAAAAATTGGTTCTATGGGTGGAAGGTTCAGCAATTAACAAAACTCTGGCTCCGATAAATAGCCAAAGATTATTGTAGACATTTAAATAATGTGCATAATATTTTGAATAGTTTCTTTCTGTACTAAAGGGGTTTGTGAATTATTTTACAGCTAAGGGGTCCCTGACTGTAAAAACTTTAAGCACCTCTGTCTGCTATAGTCTCCCTGGCATTGTTTTACATTTATCACACACAGAATAGTGTATTAATAATAACGGGGAACATGCTTATACCTGCATCAAGGCCATTCCAGCCAATCAAAGTGATTTTGCTGTTAATTCTAATCCAGATCTGTTAGACGGCAGGTCAGGGTCAGGCTGCACTGTAATCAAATAGAGAAGGCATTTTACTCGGTGTGCACTCCTATCAGGGTACAGAGGTCTCAAGGTGAAGACACTGAAAGAACAAACAGTGCTGTGTTTTAAGCCAGTCCGGTTGTTTATGTGCGTGAATGTGTGACATAACCCAGATTGAAGCATGCAGTAATCCTTGTTTGAGGAACATAGGGAGGCCATCACTTCGTACGCACTTGCCAGTGATGGAGTGCAATAAAATGGAGAGAAGGAAAAGGAGACAGAGAAGGAACGGTGCGTTACTTTCTCCTCTTGCGCATTTTGCTCGTCAGTTTCAGTTATTAGTTTTAAAGGTGTGGTGTTTTCCATGGAAAGCTGCAGCTTCTCTGAGATCATTCTAGGTTCAGTGCTGCTCCTGAGCAACTGTTGCTTGATTTGTGTGTTAGTGAAGGCATGAAAATTTTGGACTGATGCTAGATCGATGTTTCAGTTTAGATTGATTATAGGTGGTAAGTAAGGAATAAAACATGACGGGCTGTGCTGTTGTTGGAAAATAACCAACAGCAGGGTGGTGTGCTGCACTTCAACCCCAAAGTTGATAATGTTCTAATAGCAGTACGACCTGAAGCGTTTTGTTCCTCTTATATCACAGCTTTTTGTGAAGGATTACCACTTTTTCTTTATTAAAGAACGATGCATCATTCTTTTTTATCCATTTATAGCTACATATAATGTTGTGAAACGTCCGCAAAATAAGTTAGTTCCTGCTATCAGTTGCATTTACAAGCTATAAACAGTTGCTCCCTCACCAGCCTCAGTTTTTTTCTCTCTCGAGAAGTTAATAAGACAAAAAAAAATGCAGCTTGCCATGATACAGAGAAACTGAAAAGTGCAAAGTCCTCTGTCATGAAGCTTTTTCCATGTGTTGGAAAACTTACTGGCTGCTACAAAGCGCTGACACTCAAGACTTCTTCCGTTAACTGTAAATAAATGTTTCACATCATGAGGAGCTTATGAGGTCCACCATACAAGTCCCTGTGAATTATCTGTTCCTGTAGGAATTATAACATGTTAATACGAGTACATTAGTACAAACTTGTGATTTGTCCTGCAGCCATAACTACTGTCAGAACTGCTGGAATAGAATTTAAAATCAACACCTTTTGACCAGTCAGGCTTGAGAGTTCAAGAGCTCTGTGTTATAACAGTATATAATCCATTTCCCCTGCAGGAGTGATGAAAGAAGCAGAATAATGAAAGTATTCTGATCTGAACAAAATCACAGGTGAATTCTCTGGTCATATCAGCACAGATTTGGTGAATTTAAGCATTCATTTGTGATATAGACGTTGTTTTACGCCTGTCTACAATATCACATTTGTCTTCAACATATGCTCTTGTACATATTTAAATATGAATAGAAGTGTGTGGTATCACAACACTGACATATGCTCTATATCTCTTTAACTGTCCTGCTGACTGAGAGAGGTTCTTCAGTTTGTTTTCTCGTAAGATTGTAAGTAGAAGTAAACTCATTTATTAGGTTTAAAAGCTCATCTTAAAGGAAACACCATAGCCAAAAATGAAATTTAAACAGTTTGCCAAAATTGCTGCTGTAGTGCTGAACTGGAGCTGAGAGAGTAAGGACGACACAATATCTGTTTGAATGCATTTCATGAAACTGAAGCCCAACAACAAAATTTAACTCAGAAATGTAACTAATGTATATATGTGTGTGTGTGTGTGTGTGTGTTTATATATATATAATGTGTGTGTGTATATATAAGACTTTTAGCTGCAGTGTGGAAGCAAAATTAAGGCTCCAAAAACATCTTGCCTGAACATGTAGGATTCGTTTTGTTGCTAAACTACACCATTAATGTTGCTCATTGAAGAAAAACGACAAAGGCTGGCTCAGGCAAAATGCGTGCAGGTGGTTGTGTAAGACGATAAGGCTTTGCAATATGGCTCATAGTAGATAAGTTTAAAATGCTTAAATGTTTTTAGCAAAAGCTTTCACTGAACTCAGACTTAACACTAGTTAAGCCTGCCGTCATCCCCGTAGTAATGACGTCCACGGAGGACCCCTGCACGTGGGCACATTTTGTTTTCTCAGCGCTGCCTTGCATTGTTTAGCTTTGTCTTAACACGTCAAGCTGAGTGGATTAGTCAGTATTAGCCAATAGTGCCCTGAGCTGCACCCATCTATGTAATCACAGTGACTAGAGGCCTGAGGTCTGCCAGTGAGGTAAGTGAGAGACGGAGAGACGTAATGCCACATCACGCTCTACGTCAAGCCAGAGGGAATCCCAGGAGCTTTGGGATTGTACTAATGCTCTCTGGGTGTTCTGGGTCAGCCCAGGTAGCTGCGCTACGGCCGATCACCAAGGAGACGCGCACCAGTTGCGAGGAAGTGCGTCTTAGGAAGATAAGCGCAACTATTAAAAGGCAGTAAACTTCGCAGAGCTGACATCTCCTGCAGTGTTTGATTACACGGGAACTTCACTGCAGCAGTGATAACCCTTTTAATTATCACTGAGAATGTCAATAGTGTTCTTTTTCCCCCAAGTCTGCAGCATATGATGTGTTTTGAATTTAAAAAGAAAAGTGACTGCATTCGAGAAGGTGAATGCAGTTTTATTATTGTTATTTTTAGATTGTTTTATATGCCATATCTGTCGCACATGTATGGACATCACTGGTGTCCTAATTTATCAAACTCATGATGAATCATTCTGATTCATGTGCTATCAAATAGAGTAGAACAGGTTTGCACTATCCTGAGTATTTATCGCAATTATTCAAATTAGTAGCAAAATATTTTTAATAGTTTTATATTACTTTAGCATTTTATCATATTAGCTAAACAGGATACAGCCTCTATTTCTTCAGATGTTTAAATCCTGATTAAAAATAAGCTCCTTAGTCACACTGCTGCTTAGTAGATTTAATCTTAAGCTTAAAATATATATATATATATATAATTAACTATACATCTACTGTGCATTTTCTTCTTTGACCGTCTAGCCGTTAGATTTACAGATTTGTTTTGTATGACAGTAGTGAAATGTGATGCAGGATATTGTTTTGTAGTGCGAGTTACTGAGTGGATGCTGATTAAAACAGGAATGACTTGCTTTGTGGCATTATGTGTTGCTAAACCTATATCCTAGGCTTTTTATTTCATTAATCTGTGGGCTTATTTTTCAAAAGCACCAGTGGTATATGTTCCCTAAACAAAATATTTGTTGCATCGGCTAATCATTATTGTATCTGTGTATTGTACAATGTCAGTAGGACATGTGGACGAATGGAAGACAGGGTCATCAGTTGTTAGCCAGGCTCTGAGGTTGCCTTTTGTGTTTCATATCCAAACACTGCACTGACACTCCCACATTGATGGATTACAAATGGGCCTGCAAAGTCATCAGACCTCAATGCCATAGAAAACTTGTGGGTTTATTTGGAACATTAAGTATGACTTTTTTTTCCACATGACACAAACGATTTTTTTTCCCGAGAGCTTATGTAAGGAATAAAACACGACCGGACATTCTATTACTGTTACATGCTGTTAGCTGGTTTCTGTTATCACTTATGTTATTGCAGCTATAAGTAGTCATTCCCTCACCAGCCTTTCTTTTTTCTCTCTCTTAAAGCTCATAAGACAAAAATGCATCTTGGAAAAGCTTAAAGTTTTACCTCTGACTGTTACAACGTGCTGACTCTGGCGATTCCATGTTCAATAAACATCTCCTTACAGAAGGATTTTTCATTTTGACTAGTAACACATTTTCAATATGTTTATGACTAGGCTTAGATTATGTGGAGTGTCCACTATACAAGTCGCCATATGACTTGCTACTATAGAATCGATAATGGAACTGCTGTCAGATTTTGTTTGCTTTTTTGCTTAGAAATGTTTATGGAATGTAAAATGATGCAGTTTTTTTAGGCTTATATTCTATCCTGAATATATCCGTGTACCAAATAGTACAAAATATCCATCTTTATTCGAAGTGTTAACTCTGTTGCTGATGTGTTTTCGCAGTTTCGATGTGGATAATGGCACGTCATCAGGACGCAGCCCGTTGGACCCGATGGCCAGCCCTGGGTCAGGTCTCATCCTGCAGGCCAACTTCGTCCATAGCCAGCGGAGGGAGTCGTTCCTGTACCGCTCTGACAGTGACTATGACCTCTCACCAAAGTCCATGTCAAGAAACTCCTCCATCGCCAGTGACATGTGAGCAGAAGCACTAAAGAACAGCACTAGTTGATATAGTGTGTACCTTATAGCAGAGTATCGAGTTCTTATAGTTAGTTATTGGTAAACATGAATGTTTGCTGATTTTGACTGTACTCATTAAAACTTTTTTCCACTCTGTAGACATGGAGATGACATGATTGTTACCCCTTTTGCACAGGTAAGTCAATGCCATCGGTTTCCAGTACTGTAAAGCACCGCTGCATTAAGGTTTTAGGGGTCTTCCTCCTTTTTTTGCCTTTTATCTCCTGTCAGAATTTAGCTGAGAAGTTTGCTTCTGAACATCATTAACTACTGAATATTATTAATTATGCAAACCTTACGTTGGCTAAATAGTGAATTTGTTACCAAATAGCATTTATCTTTTAGTGTTACAGTATGCATGTATTCTGAAGTCTTGTATCATGTTTTGTTATGTTCTACCCTTCAGGTCCTGGCTAGCTTAAGAACAGTACGGAATAATTTTTCAGCACTGACAAATGTACAACAAGAAAGAGCCTCCAACAAGTAAGCGAATCAATCACCCTATAGATTTATTAAATACACTCTGATTCTGGAATAACAGGACCTGCTGCTTTCTTTGGTGCTAGGATAAATATAATCATGGTTCCACTTGAACTTTTGATAATGGCTCAATAAATAAATGGGGAAGGAGAAATATTTATATTATAGTTGCGGCTTTGGAGCCAGTTCCTCGTTGTTAGTGCATACCTCTGATACACAAAGCTTCAAGAACCTAGTTCGATTCTATTTTAGCACTTTTTCCAAGTGAACCAACATTTTTACATATTCATAGTGTCCAGTGCAAATTAGCAGCAGGTTAGAGTTTTCCTGTTCTTTGGAATTTAAAGTTTAGTGGTATAAAAAAAAAAATTCTATTACATATTTTACATATTTTTAATTCTTTCCATCAGGAGATCACCCATGTGTAACCCTCCCCCCATCACAAAGACCACATACACAGGTGCGGTACCTTCAGCCATTCTTTTAACATGTTGTCATGTTTCCTGTGTGCATGCGTGTGTGTGTGTGTGTGTGTCTAAGAAATTTGCATGAATCAAATCTGGTCCATCTGTTGCCATGATGAATAGTATGCATGGTTTCCTGGCCAGATGTGTGGTCTGAAACGTTAAATCAGAAGGAAGTGTGAGAGAACCAGGTTCTCAGTATGAATACAGCAGGGTCACCCAGAGTTTATCACACCTGCATACTCTCCTTATCACTGCGCTTCATGTCACATGCTGCTACAGCGTTTCCCACTTTTCTTCTCTCAGTCCCACTCCAGCTTTCCTCATTCATCACTGGAAACACTGAGTGCAGTCCTGCTGCTGGAAAAGCACTTTAATAACACAGTAGCAGGGTTATTACAGTTTAAAAACGCAGTCTAAAACTATGGCGGGAAAAACATTGGTAATCTTTCCATTACGTTAATGAATAAAACATGAAGGGCGTTTTCCTATTATAGGAAATTAACCAATGACAGGGTGGTGTTTTTTGTTCCCAATCACAGCACATTCCGGAGTGCTCCTTATGCTACAGCAATTGTTCTTTTTTTTAAACAACAATACATTGTATTTTTTTTATCCATTTACAGTTAGGTTTCGTGGAATATCCGCAAACTAAGCTAGTCCCTGCTTTCTTACATCATTACACCTATAAACTGTCGTTCCCTCACCAGCCTCAAAGGTGATAAGACAGAAAATGCAGCTTGCCAAGTTAACAAGAATCTACAAACCATTTGACAGTTAATGCACTGACACTGGCGTCTAGGTGAGTTATTGGACTTACTTGGTTTATTTAAACCATTATCAACTACTACAAGTGTTTATTACTTTGTTAACCGAACCTTAGTGAATAGTGGTTAGCACTGTTGCCCCGCACCCCTGTGGTTGGGGGTTCGATTCCCGCCTCCAGCCTTTGTACACGAAGCCTGAATGCTCTCCCGTGCTTTGGGGGTTTCCTCCGGGTACTTCGGTAACCCTCAAAAAAAAGGACATGTTTTTTATTTCTCTTTTTGTTTTTCCGCACAGCACTGACATCGCTATCAGGAAGGTATTGAGTGTCCATTTCACTGATGATGCATAGTCTGCAGTGCTGTAAGGCACTCCAAATAAAGATCAGCCACAAACAGCTCAATCAACTTTCTATACTTTCTTGTCTAGAAATAAATGACTAAAAGTAAAGACACAGTAAAAGCTAATTAAACGTATACTGAATTTCAGATGAAAATGGAAAAGAATTAAAATCCAAATAAATATTAAATATTATGGAGTAAATTGTAAGTAAATATTGTGGAGTAGTTGTGAGGATTTAAGAGAAGGGAAACAGTGATTAAAAGTCTAAGGCATGTAAGCAGTTTGTGTGTTTTGTATAAGACTCACTCAGCTAGGTGTTCCTATAGAAGTAAAGGGTCACGCCATCAATACTCCTGAAGTAGGATAAATGTCACAACGGTATAGAAGTGAGTGTTGAGACAGGTATTACTCATGATACCTGGCAATATTTGATCAACAACTTCCTTTAAAAGCAATAAAATGTTTATTTTAAACCTTGTTACCCATGTACGCCTAAAATAACTGCTGTAAAATCTCTCTGACACCAGAAGCCAGACAGAGGCTGTGATAAGACACGGCTCTCCACTGACTGATGGACTCATCGATTTATGACACAGCTGTCACTGTATTGATTAGCTTATGTTCCTCAGGCTATTTATAGCACATTTAAAATAGGATCCTGGAGTAGAGATGAGGGCTGTGATGTGGATGAATATGCATCAGGCAACTCAGAGGAACAGCAATAATCTCATGTCAGCATTCTTTGCTTATATGAGCACAAGGATTAGGTCAGGGGTGTCACACTTCGGGTCCAGCAGTGTCCAGCTGCAGCCCTGCAGAACAACAGTATAAAATGCTGGACTGGGCTGAAAAAGTCCCTGCTTGGCCTTAAGAAAATTGCTTTTTTAAAAGAAAAATATGACTAATATCAGCTTGCTAATACACTCCAAAAGACTTATATATATGGTGTTTATGACAGCATTAAAACTGTCAGTCAGTTTATTTTCACCTGTAAACTTTTACACGTAATGTTGACATTACCTACCTCATCAATACTAGCTAATGTTAACTAACTAAAACTTTGTGTTTTGGTTAATGTTGGTTAGCTAGCTAACTTAGCCATCATCACCCAGTTAACTAACATTAGCTGAAGCACCAACTTGTAGCTAACACTACAGTAAGCTTACAGTAAACTTACAGTTAACTTTTTATGCTGCAGCTAATGTTGTATTTGGGAGCATTATACTAGAAGTACAGGCAGTATATAGTACAGACACAGTTTTTGATTTCCCAACAGGCTTGCCAGTTTGGTTTGTATAAGCTAATATCAGCTTGCTAACACACATTGAAAGCCTTAGCTATCTTTATGGCGTTTAAAATATAATTATGAAATGGCAGCATTATAAACGCATGTTTTTTTCACTAACATGCTTTCACTTAACATTGGCATTTACTACTTCACCAACACTTGGTATAGTTGCTAACTTAGCTAACATTAGGTGTTTTTGTTAATGTTAGTTTGCTTGGTAAGTAAACATCCTTATCCAGCTATTTAACATTAGCTGAAGCACCAACTTGTAGTTAACACTAACTGTATATTACTTTAATATTTTTTATGCTACAGCTAATGTTATATTGAGGAACATTGAACTAGAGATACCGGCAGTCTACAGGACAGTACAGGCACAGTTTGCAATTTCCCAGCAGCCCTGCTGGTTTAGTTTGTCTGACTAAGCTAACATGAGCTTACTAACACACCGAAGTGCTCATTTTAAGTTAGCCAACTTTGTGTAATTTGAAACATAATTATATAACTACAGCATACCTTATACATTAAATGTCTGTCTATTTTCATAAACAAGCCTTCATCCATAAATATTAGCTACCTGATCAGCCCTTGTAAGTTGGTGTCATGGTTGATGTTAGTTAACTAGCTAACTTTAACCTAACATTAACTAAAGCAGTGTGCATTATATATGCATACAGTACACCTATTTTCGTATAGCTCCTTTAGAAAAAAGTGTGTTAGTTAAGTAGTTAGCTAACTTGGCTATTATCAACTAACAAGCTAACATTAGATAAAGCACTAACTTAATAGTATGCAAAAATACAGTATATAATATATATACGGCAAATGTATATTTTTGTAGAGATCCGTTAGAAAGAGGTGTTATAGTTTAAAGCATGCTGTTACTCCATCTAGACAAAATTCTTAAAGAAGTAGTTTAGCCAATAGTTACCACAATTTTCCTCTTATCCTAAAGTCATGCAAATAATCAGGAAAGGTTTGGTTCTGGCATTTGCTTCTTTAGTTTTGCACTAGAGCTACAAGGGTCAATTTTGTAACAGGTAATAAAAGTCTATGTCACCTAAACTCTTGCTCCATTGCATATGCAAAACTTCAGGCACCAAACACGTCTCAGCTAATCATTTTAAGTTAAGAGGAAAATTGTGTAAATATCATTTTTGGATGAACTATTCCTACAAATTGTCTACTAAGCAGGTGTATCACTAAGAGCTTAGTAATGCTACAGGTAGTGTTATATTGATGAACACTGAGCCAGTAGTATATTCAGAGTCCCCAATCCGGATTGTCGTGATCCAGTCCTGAATATCTTAGCAGCCCTGCTGTCCACGGAGCCAGTGGCCTCGCTCGTGCTGGTGTCTGGTGTCGCACTAAGCATGAGAAGAATGCCATTGACGTCAGTGCAGTCCCTTTCAGAGAGTGGCACCCCAGTCCTGCGTAGCAGAGAGAGAGAGAAGCAGAGTGAGAGAGACAAAAGGAAAGAGGAAGGAAGGAGGAAAGAAAGTGACAGGGATAATCCGAGCTTTGTTAGATGAGTGAACATGTGCTTCGTGTGCTTCACGTCTCAGATTTGCACCTTACACATTCTTACATGCACTACCGTTCACTAGCACTCTTACCAAAACTGAGTCAAGGATCATTTTAGTACAAGTTCACTAAGGCACATAGATATACTGTATAAATGGTGAGGATAAGTGATTTTTAGAGAACAGGGAAGCATCCCACAGTTTCATTTGAATTGATCAAGCGGAACTTGTCACGGCTTGAATTTCGAATGTATTTAGAAATGTCTTCAGAATAATGGTCTGATGGCCTAATAAAAATACCCTGCACATTTATACATTGTATATTACATTACATGTGTATAATGCATCACTGTGCTCCCCAAGGAGGTTATTTAATTAAAAGAGGAAAATACATTTTAGGTGTCTCCGTATACTTAGTTTAATTTAATTATTTTTAAAAAAAAATTTTTTTTTCAAGTAGTGTCTAGTCAATCATATGTGCTATGATCCTTTGCAGAATTCCCCCCTACCATAGTCCAAATTTGAAACTGGAACACCATGGCTCCATTTAGGTACTGTTTATCTTACTTAGTGAATTATGTTCGGTGAAGTTGGATTCAGTTTTGATCATTTGAACATAATTATAGGACGATATCCTGTGCATTGTATGCAGCAAATTCTTCCTCTTGTTTCCTCCTCATCGAATCCTGTATACTCCAAGCCATGGTTTGGTTGCAGCTTGCTCTATCCTTCCACGGCGCAGCACTGGCAGCCTTCAGGCTCCTGTTTTAGAGGGAAGCTCTGCTCATGTTCGGCTAGCGACGCACCACGGCCGCCCCCCGCACACACAGGGCATCCGCCGCACTAGCACACACACACATACACACACACACACACAGCTGACAGTCTTTTCTTTTTTTTTTTCCTCGCTGGCTCTTTATCCCTTATTACTGCTGCAAGACTAGAGACAGAGAAGAGACCGGTCATCTGTTGGCGTCAGCCTTTCATACACTGTGTGTGCATGTGTGTGTATGTCTGTGTTGCTCAGACATCATGCCTTTAGCCATTGTTCTGGGCTGGTCTGTATGGATGTAAAGCTTGTGGACGTAAAGAGATGGGCCTGCTCACAAGCAGCAAGCAACTCCAGCACTGGGACACTCGCTCTGCGCTTAACAGCACATTGGACCTTAGATCACTGGATACATCGCTCTGTGTGTGTGTGAGTGTGTGTGAGTAAGTGTGTGTGTGTGTGTGTGTGTGTCTGTGTGTATGTCTCTTTTGCCCTATGTACGTGTGTGGCCCCTTTACATGTGTGTTTTCTTTAGGGATATACTGTTCCCATGAGGTTCGACTGTGGCCTGTGGCTTCACTTTGCCACTTGAGGATTACCATTCTGACTGAGGTTCTGTATATTTTTACTGGGGAGGGTTTTTTTGGCTCAATTTGGGAGCCTTGACGTTCACCGTGGAGGGTCTGAGCACAGCATGAAGAACCACCCATGCGTCCAGCCAGGACACCCCAACATGGCGCTGTATGGCCGTTTGGGCCCTCTGCTGGGAGCCTCAGCTAGTCCACTGAAGGGCCTCAGAACTGACCCCTCACTCCCCTCTCTCCCCGCAGAAGAGGCCTACCAGAAGCTGGCCACTGAGACGCTGGAGGAGCTTGACTGGTGCCTAGACCAGCTGGAGACCCTGCAAACCCGGCACTCGGTCAGCGAGATGGCCTCTAACAAGGTAAGACTGGCACCTTTTTGCTTTACTTCAGCTGGCGGTTGATTGGTTGATTGGACCAGTTGAGTGGTCCAGGTGTCATAGAATGGTTCTTGTGAGGTTCGTGAGGTACCCTGAGCTATCTTTCAGTGTTTGTTTTCATCTCTGCCTCTGAGTACCCTGTTTACTCATCAGTTTCCCACAGGCCTCTTTGTTTCCTACTCTTGGGAATGTCTTATTAAGCCATTAACAGGTTCAGTGTAAACCTTCATTTGGTCACGTTATCTTTCATGTTTAGATCGCCGGCTGGTTTGTGTCCCTGGTGACACATTTTTGGAGCAGAAACATTACCTGTCAATAACCTCATTTCATCACAGCACATTGTGTCGGTTCAAGGCCTGGTTGCTGAGTGTGTGTGTGTGTGTGTGTGTGTGTGTGTGTGTGTATGTGTGTGTTTGTTTGCGCCATGCCGCACTGCATAGCGAAGCTCTCATTTCTGTAAGCCCGAGCCTTGCTCTGAGTGTTTACAACGATGGAAGAGAAAATCGCTTGTCTGCTGCACTGAGCATGCTCACACTCTCCATCAGGGTCTTAGCACACTTGCAGCATGCTAATCAGCCCCAGCCAGTCAGCTGCGCCACAACACCGCCGCCGCTCAAAATCCCAACGCTTAGAGCACGCCACTGATGCTGCACATACACGGCCGAGGATCTTACAGAAGTGGTCACCTATTAGTGTAAGGGCACCTAGCATTCACGTCTCGTTGTTTCCACTTCGACTGCCTCTTCCTTTCCCCATCACGTATCCATGGTAACACACAAGGCCTGTCAGCTTGCTTTGTTGCTCAAGCCCACCAGCAGCAGCAGCACCACAACACAAATCCACTATACAGTGTCAATATGAGTGTCACTTTTTATTGGTGCTTTATTTTTCAGAATTAAATACTTTAACTGTTTATGAAGTGACAAACTGCATGAGCATTTTCCAATGATGTGTGTGTAAGTTATATATACCTATAGGTTATTAATAAGGGCCCTATAATAAGTAATTGTGTAATGATGGAGAGATGAATTGTATGCACTAGACTGAGAGTGTTTCTAGAATTTGGTTCTGAGCAATGTACAGTGGAAGAATGTAGAATACAAAAGGGTGGATTTGTTGAGATACTATAAAAAAGATTATCATTCATTCATTCATTCATTCATTCATTTTCAGTATCACCTTTATCCCAGTCAGGGTTGCTGTGAATCCGGAGCTTATCCCAGGAACACGAAGCTTGAGGCAGGAATACACCCTAGATGGGATACCAGGCCATTGCACGGCACCACAGACACACATTCACTCCTAGAGTGAATTTAGCATAGCTTATTGACCTACTGACATGTTTTTGGGAGGTGGGAGGAAACTGGAGAACCCTGGGAGACACAGTGAGAACATGTGAAACTCCACCCAGACAGTAACTAGAGCATAGGATTGAACTCGGGACACTGAAGTTATAAATTACAAAATATTTTAGTATGCCATCCTTTCACTATGCCAGCCTTTGAGTATTTTAAATTTTATCCATCGCTGTGGACAGTAGTGCCAAAAAAGTGTATTTACAGTCGACTTATAGGAGATTTTGGAGCAATGTGTTACACAACACTCTCCACCACCATCAGCAAAACACCAACTGAGGGAATGTCTTTGTTTTTGCTACACGCTGAAGACATTTGGGTTTGAGATCAAAAGATGAATATGATACGATAGATCAGAATTTCAGCTTTCATGTCCTTATATGTACATCTGGACGTGTCGTGGAGGAGGCATGGCTTAGGCTTGCATGACTGCTTCTGGAACGGGCTCACTAATCTTCATTAATGATGTAACTCATGATGGTAGCAGAATGAATTCAGAAGTCTACAGAAGCATTGTGGTTCTGGAACTTCATCATGCAGCAAGACGATTACCCAAAACACACTGCCAACACAACAAAGGCCTTCATGAGTGAAAAAAAGATCTAGTCTGGCCAAGTCAATCACCAGACCTTAACCCAATGCATGCATTTCACTTCCTGAAGAGGAGAAACCCCCAAAACAAAGTGTTATTTACTTTAATTTACTATCTTTCCAATACTTTTTCTTACCTAAAAATTGGGTTGTCTGCCACCAAAGGTGACATGTTCTAAGTTGTTTAACACATCTACTGTACATGTAAATATCAGGAAATTAAAGCAATATCAGGAAATTCTGATCTGTTGTCTCATATTCATATTTTGATCTCAAACCCAAATGTCTTCAGTGTATAGCAAATACAAAAGAATTGGCCTTGCTGTTCTAATACTTTCTGAGAGGACTGTATGTATACTGTATATGGGTAACTTTTTAAGCTTTTTGGACACATATGGGAACTCTGTAAAGTATGATACCTTCCACAGAGAAAACTGATTTAAATATTACTGGCATTTCCACAAATCATATTTGATGAAACCTTAACCCTGTAGAGAATAACAGCACTGAGTCTCATCCTACAGTGTCTAACAATGTTGGTTAACAATTACAGAAGGATCTTGGCTCATGGTCTTGGTCTTCCTTAATGAAGAACAACTTCAACGTTCAAATATTTCTAGGTTTTTGCATGTGGATGCCCTCTTTGATTCAGACCATAGGTTTTGACTATGGTTCACATCTGGAGACAGAGATGGCTGTGACAAAACACTGATTTGTGGTTTGGGTTTATTATGTTGTCGAATGAATCAAATATTAACCTTATGTCATAGGCATCCAAGTTTAGGAGCACAGCCGCAAAAATACAGTATGTATAGTGCCTTTCACAGACCCAAGGTATAAATTTAAAAAAATGGTCTAATAGTTTTTCCTTATTTGCAGCCAACCTTTTCCCTGTTTCTTCACCAGATATTAAGTGGTACAAGTTTTTAAAAACTTTTCTAAATAAATTTGGCATCTAATATTTCTCTTTGGATATTGACAACTCCAAGAATCAGCTAAGCGGCAATTCTGTGAGATTTGGTCTCTTCATAGGTCCAAATTTGGTTAAATGGTCTACTGTTCCATATGTTGGAATATTGCACTGATTGAGCTTAATGGTATTTTTTATGTAAACAGGTCTTTGAAAAAGCAAATTTGTGTGCAACCTCATATTTATACTCCACGGAAATAGATAATGACCAATGAGAGAATTCCTGGAGACTGAGAGCAAATCTAAAAGAATGACAATTTGCTTGCAGTTATTTTAATATTCCTAAAGGGTGTCAGTAATTTTGCCACAAATTAGAGAAAGCTGTAAAAAATCTGAATGTTTTTTGTTAAGAAGAGAAGTTGAAAACTCATTGTGAATAATGTTTGTTTATAACTATAATAACTTTGCTCATGAAGGGTGTCAGTAATTGTGGGGTTGACTGTAGCGTGTGCGCGCGCGTGTGTGTATGAGCTATAAACGTCAGGCTTTTAGATGCTGACATTAATAAACAGATTCCATACACATTTCCTCTCAGTGGAAAGTGTTTTGCTGTGAAAGTAATATTTCATTGACATTATTACATAAAATCTGTATCTATGGACTTTCAGTTCTTTGTGCGGTTTATTTTTAAATTGATGCCACACATTCAAAATAGAGTTGCTATTTAGATCTCTGTCTACAGGAAAAAGACATTTACAGAGAAATCACAGCTAAAAATTGGCTCACATCTTGGTAGTTTTTTCTGTTCGCCACCAAGAGTGAGTGTTTTAACACCTTGCAGACAAATCGACAATAGAAACAACACACGCGTGTGTCCACATGAGCCCACACTGCCCGATTATGACTGGCTCATCTGCTCCAGATAAGCTGTAAATGAGGCAGCGTTCTGTCGCCGTCTCCGAGGGAGCAGAAGTGTGAAACAATCCCACGTCACCCTTTCGGCTCAGCCTCTTCCTCTACTGTCCACACTATTGGAAGGAGCTATTCTGGGACTATTGAAAGACCATAGCTGATTATCACAGGATTTACATTCATGGTCATTGGCTTAATTAATAATCATATCCCACGCATGGTTGAGGAGTAGGTGTCATATCCAAATATGGGCTTTCAATGTATCCTACATTCCTCCATCGTCCAGAACCAAATTCCAGAAACAACCTGAGCCCAGTGTATATACTTCATCCATATCAAATTTCATTAGTCATTACTCAATTGCTTATTATTATATTTATAACAATATGTATGTATAATTTACACACACACAAAAACTTCATTCTTGATACTGATTCTGCTCACCACAGGTGTAAAGATTGATTATATGAGTTTCTATATCCTTCCTGGCAGCTCAAACCAATCTGGCCTTTTTCCTCTGGCCTCTCTTATCAAGAAGGCATTTCCACACAGAGAACTGTCACTCACTCAATGTTTTTGTTTTTTGCACCATTTTCTGTAAATTCTAGACTGTTGTGTTTGAAAATACCTGGAGATTAGCAGTTTCTGAAGTAACCAGCTCAAACCAGCTCAAACCTTTCTCAAACCAGCCTATCTGGCACCAACAACCATGCCACAGTTAAAGTCATAGAGATCACACTTTTTTCCCATTCTGATGTTTGACGTGAACAATAACTGAAGCTCTTGACCTGTATCTGCATGATTTTATGCATTGTGCAATGCATGATTGGCTGATTTCTAATTTTGCCTCTGTACACCACCACAATGGATTTGAAATGTTGAAATGAAGCGATCAAGATGTGATTGAAGTGTAAACTTTAAGCTTTAATTCAAGGGGTTTAACAAAAATATTGCATTAACTGTTTAGGAATTATAGCCATTTTTGCAGTTAACATAATCATAAATATTAGGATTATTTTTAATAACTGGATGTAAATCCTTTGCAGTCAATGACTGCCTGAAATCTGGAACCCATGGACATCACCAAATGCTGAGTTTCCTTCCTTGAGATGCTTTGTCAGCCTTTACTGCAGCCGCCTTCAGTTGCTGCTTGTTTGTGGGTCTTTCTTCCTTCAGGTTTGTCTTCAGTAAGTGAAAAGCATGCTCAATTAGGTTGAGGTCATTGAACATTTAAGATCATTAAATTTCTTTGCCTTGGCTTGCTTTTGCAGTATGTTCTGGGTCATTGTCCATCCGTACTGTGAAGCACGATCCTATCTGTTGTGCAGAATTTGACTGAATCTGAGCAGAAAGTATAGCTCTATACACTTCAGAATTCATCCTGCTACTTCTATCAGCAGTCACATCATCAATAAACACCACCCAGTTCCACTGACAGCCATACATGCCCATGCCATAACACTGCCTCCACCAGATGACGTGGCATGTGTTGGATCATTAGTCCTTCCTTTCCTTCTCCATATTCTTCTCTTCCCATCATTCTGGTACAAGTTAATCTTGTTCCAGAACTGGTCAGGCTTTTTTAGAGGTTTTTTTTTTTAGTAAGTCTAATCTGGCCTTTCTGTTCTTGAGTGTTACCAGTGGTTTGCATCTTGTGGTAAACTCTGTATTTACATTCATGAAGGCGTCTCTTGATTGTAGACTTTGACAATGATACACCTACCTCCTCGAGACTGTTCTTGACTAGATGCTGTGAAGGGGTTTTTCTTCACCAAGGAAAGAATCCTGCATTCATCTACTTTAGCTGTTTTCCATGGTCTTCAGGCCTTTTGGTGTTGCTGAGTTCGCCAGTGCAATCTTTTTTTAAAGAATGTACCAAATTGTGGATTTGGCTATTCATGAAGTTTCTGCTGTCTCTCTGATAGGTCTGTTTTGATTTTTTAGCCTAATGATGGCCTTCCTCACTTACAGTGACACCTGTTTGGATGACATATTGAGAGTTCCCATGAACAGCTACCAAATGCAAATTCAACTCCAGAGCTTCTATCTCCTTAATTTGTCATGAAATAAGGAGGAAACAGGCCACACCTGGCCATGAAACTGCTTATCAGTCAGTTGTCCAATTACTTTTGAGCCTGTGAAAATGGAGAGACTATGTAAAACATGGCTGTAAACAGTTAATGCAATATTTTTGTTAAACCCCTTGAATTAAAGCTGAAAGTCAACACTTCAATCACATCTTGATTGCTTCATTTCAAATCCATTGTGGTGGTGTAAAGAGGTAAAATTGAGAAACTTGTGTCACTGTCCAAATACTTACGGATTTGAGCATGTAATTACTTGGTTTTGGATTACACATGAAAAAGTAAGTCTCCTTGAGCGACATCATTATAATAGCTTCTCACATATGCTCTCTGACTCTCCACATGAGCGAGACTTGTGAATCTTCTTCCTCTCGCTGAATATTTTATACCCCAGGATGAGACAGTACCTACGTTTCAGTCATGCCGTGCTGATTACCTCACTCTGACTGACACACACACACACCCCCACACACACCCACACACAAACACACACAAACACAGAGAGCAGCATCACACAGTTTGCACGGTCCCCCACATACAGTACTCCATGTTCATTTGCTTATGAGCAGGTATCATGGGGCTTGCTCCAAGCGTTTCACTTTGAGCTCCACAGCTCTGGAGAAGGGGGGCAGTGCTGGAGAGACAGATCCCACCTCTCAGATTTGCATAGACCTCAGTCTGCCCAATAAGCTCAAGCAATATACCCAGCCTGATGCTCGGAGAGTGAGCAGGGGCTGCAGTCTGAGCTGCTCTCACCTGAATGATGATGGTGTGAAACAGAGCCTTATTTGGAAGCTGTTGATGGAGGGTTTTCTGCCTCTCGGGCATGAGCATCTCTGAGTGCTTCGAAAGATGCTATCGGCTCGCTCATTTGTCTGTTTTACCTGGAATCTGGTCCAGCTGTATGCATGATAAAAAGGTTACATCGAGGAATGATGTTTTGGATCGTTTGGAGAAATGTCTGGACTGTGCTGGCGTTCTAGATTATTGTGGACGTATGATGAGGAATATTTCAGTCATAATGCAATGATCATATTTTTATATTATTATAATTTTCATCTCTCCAGCTAAGCTGTGCTATTTTTATCTGTTATACGGACAAGCTTGCTTCTCAAAATGCCTGAGGCAAATTACTTGCTTACCGTTTCTTGGGGATACATAAAGGTAAGCTGGTCATTGACATATGGCTTCATAATAAGGGGTGCCTCCATTCTTATTATCTAATTATCTAATTATAATTATCTGATTATATAGGGTTGTTATTTGAATACCTGATGATTGTTTTTCTTCTGCTTTGTATTTACACCATTTTCAAGCAGTAACTGCCCTTTACATGGTGTGAAAATTTCATAACAAATGGACCAATAGAAATGAATGACAGTAAAATCTTGTAAGTTCATTGGCTATCAGACCTTCAGTCTTTAAGGTCGTGACTTAAACATGTACATTTTATCACTGACATAGCAATCCATTGTTTTGCTTTAAAATTCAGTAGAGTACAGATGAAAACTCAATATTCACACTGACATAAATAATAAGTATGAAAAGAGTATTTAAAAAAAAAAATCAGTATAAAAGACAGACACCCCAGATTGCAAAATTACTGACACGTGACCTGGATAAATTTCCCAAGAAACATTGCATCTCCGTTTAAAATTGTATAATAGTGTATTAATAATTCCTTTATAGGTTATATGTTATATTGGATGTGTAAATGCGTATTATTCAGTAACTACTCAAAATTATTCAGGAAAGGTAAGCACTAGTTATAAGAGTATGGAATGTGAGTCTGGACCCATCATTATACCCTGAGAGTTTAAGAGGTTTAGAATGAGCGTTTTTTCCCCTCTACTATAAATTACCACATGGTCAGATACATACATACATACATACATACATACATACATACATGCATACATGCATACATAGAGTGAGAAAGAAAGAGTGACATGGATGGATGTGTAAATGAGTTGATTTGTTGGTTGAAGAATTTAATGAGCCAGTTGTTGTAAATGTGTATGTGTGGATGTAGATGTATGCAAAAGAATATTATTCAATAACTACTCAAAATTATTCAGTGAAACTAATAGGAAAGATTAAGGAATGTAAGTCTAGACTTATCATTAGACTCTGAGAGTTTAAGGGGTTAATAATGAAGGGTTTTATTTTCCTTTCCTATAAATTACCACAGTAGATGATGGAAAGTTTTCTTACAACACTTGAACATAAACAAAAAGAGAGAGGTGCATGGATGTGTACATTAACTGGTTCACTGATGAATTTAGAGAGGAGTCTTGATCTATCAGGCCCTTTTCCTATAAATTAGTACCTCTGAGATACACGGCTTTCTTATGACACAGAAACAGATATCCTCTCAGAACCATATGGTCAGATACACACACAGGGAGAGATGCAAGGATGTGTAAATGAACCAAGTCATTGATTGATGAGTTTAGTGAAGAGTCTTGACCCACTATTAGCCCCTGATAGTTTAAAGGGTTAAAAGTGAAGGGTTTTTGTTCCTTTTCCTATAAATTAATACCTCTGAGATACAGGGTTTTCTTATGACACAGAAACAGATATCCTCACACACATAGATAGAGAGGAAGAGATGCATGGATGTGTAAATGAACTGAATTATTGATTGTTGAATTTAGTGAAGAGTCTTGACCTACCATTAGGCCCTGAGAGTTGAAAGGGTTAAGAATGAAGGTTTTTGTGAAGGTCTTTTTCTATAAATTAGCAACTTGCAGGGTTTTCTTATGACAGTGACAATGTACTACGTAGGGACAGCTATGCACTCAGAGAGAGAGAGGAGATGCATGGATGTGTAAATGAGCTGATTTATTGATTGACTGAGTTATTGAGCTGGCGGTTATGTATGTAGGGTTGTGAATGTCTGACCTCTTTTTATTGCTTCTCTCACAACTGCTGTTGTTTTTCAGATAATGAGTCTAAATGTACAGCCAAATGTTGTTGTTTATCTTGTTAGTGTCTAGCCAATTCCTCACTGCTGCCATTTCCATGCCTCACTTCCCACACGGTTTTTCTATGTCATGTAAATCTTTTGTAATGGTTCTCATTCCTCTGTGCCTAAGAATGATTTGACATTGTCTTTCATCCTGCGTAGTGTCAGGTTGTTGGTTTTCTGTACTGCTGCTCACGTAGTCTTGCATTGCTGCCCGTGTTTTCGAGGCCTCCTACCCCGTGACTGAGTGTGTCACTGTGACCTCGTTTTTCTAAGTGTGAGATAGCGAGGATTCTGTCTTCATGTGTTATGGCTCGTCTGAGAAACTTGGCCTTGAGTTTTCAGACCATCTGGAGCCAAACGGATTGAAAATAAGTACAGGGCAAGATTATCGAGAATTTTGTTTTTGTCTTTATCTTGTTTTGGGTGGACAGGGAGTACAGATTCCTGTACATGAGATTTCTTTAAGATGTTAGTTTTATTTATATCAATTTACATGTGACATTTCAACAGCAATTTAAATGTTTTCTGATTATTTAGGTAGTTCATGTTGGAAATGTTTAGGAAAATTCGGTATGTGGCAATGTTTAACTCTGCATTTATGTGCCTTTGCAGTTCAAGAGGATGCTGAACCGAGAGCTGACCCACCTGTCTGAAATGAGCCGCTCTGGAAACCAGGTGTCTGAGTTCATCTCCAATACTTTTTTAGGTAAGTGGTAACAAGAATCATAAACATGTTTCATGACCTTGTCATAATGCCATGAGCCATGGATGTAGTTTAAATTGTAGGTATGGGGTCCCCAGAGATTTGGTTTAGGTGAACGCCAAGCAGAGATGAGATAATGTTGTTAGAAATTGTAGAATAGTATTTCATACTGCTTTATAGAGAATTACTTTTATTTAAACATTCATTCCTGACTGCTGCATACCTACATTTTATCATTAAAGTTTTATCATTATAGCCAGAAAATAATCAGTAGATATTTTTCATTTTCATGCCAAAACTGGCAAACAAGGAACTGAAATCTGAACATAGTGATTATTAAACCCATAATTACAAGTCTGATTAGTTGACCCATTGATATATAAAAGTTTACATGTAATATAATATTACATATTTGTGTGTGTGTGTGTGTGTGTGTTTGCGTGCCTTGGCAGACAAGCAGCATGAAGTGGAAATGCCATCTCCACAATCACAGAAGGACAAGGAGAAGAAGAAGCGGCCGATGTCCCAGATCAGCGGTGTGAAGAAGCTCACTCACAGTTCCAGCCTCACCAATTCCAACATCCCTCGCTTCGGAGTCAAGACGGACACAGAGGAAGCACTGGCCAAGGTGTGTGTGTGTGTGTGTGTGTGTGTGTCACTGGACAAAGAAATGATGAATGCAGTGGCACATGGTGAAATGATATACTTTGTACTGTTCATTTTCTCATTTATGACCTGGAAAAAGTGCACACTTAAAAAAAAATAAATAAAAAAAACGTCACTAACAGATTCAGCTAGTTTTATTAAAATTTTTTGTTTTGTGGGTTTTTTGTTTGTTTTGTTCTTATGCTATTGAATCCGTTTGAGAAATGATGGATAATCCCGGGTGTCTTGTGCACTGCAGGGATTTGAGGAAATGTAATTTATCGTCAAGAGAACAGCAGGTACTCTCACAGTTTATTTCATAAAACATCACATTTGTTTTTTTTTCATTTCAGGAGCTTGAAGATGTGAACAAATGGGGCCTTAATGTTTTCAAAGTCACAGAGTTCTCTGGCAACAGACCTTTAACAGTTATGATGTACACAATATTCCAGGTGTGAACCTTTTTTTTTTTTGTTCCATTTGTATGACTTTCCCAGTTGGCATTAGTGACAATTATTGTTTCTGTTCCAGTTTCTGTTGTATTTTTAGTGCGTCTTCATGTCTGTTTTTAGTGCGTCATGTCGATTTTTTTAATCTGTTACCTTACAGGAGAGAGACTTATTAAAAACATTTAAAATTCCACTCGACACTTTTATAACGTATCTGATGACGTTAGAAGACCATTACCATGGCGATGTTGCCTACCACAACAACATCCACGCTGCCGACGTGACTCAGTCCACTCATGTCCTGCTCTCCAGCCCTGCTCTCGAGGTACCACACAACACTCTCCAGGTTCAGGTTCTGCCCTGCTTCATTTCATTTGATTTATCACACCAGCTTAGAAAATCCTAAATTCAGTCAAGAGTTTTGGAAGTTGAGGTTCACTCACTGGGTGTCCAGCAGCATTTAGTCACTATGTTCTTAAAATCATGAGAATTTGAAGAAATCTATACTTTCTCTGGAATTTAGCTCAGTAATTGGGTTATTTAGCACATGTATACTGCTAATCTGTGTCTTTTGTTTTTCTACCTAATTGCATGTGTGCAAATATTATCAGATGATTCCAGGAAAAATCTTGTCTCTGTGAAAACAGTGACCTCTCTCAAAGGATAACATTATTTATAATTTGCAATTATAAAAACTCCCAGATAAATCTTTCCAATTAAAGTGACATGAAAGCAACATCTCAACAGCCAGTAACCTCCAGTCCAAACAACCAGCAAGAAATATAAATAATAATGGTTTAAAATTATGTGAAACAGTGTAGCATTTATAACCATTATTATGCTACTCAGTCAATAGAATAGTTGCTGTAAGTAGCTGCTGTAATCATAAACACTATTCTGTGCTCATCCCAGGACTCGTATTCACAATATGAATCCTTTCAACACATTTAGTACTGTTTGACCTTATAGTGTACAGGTGTAGAATAGTAAAGATTTATAATTGCATTATCCAGTGTCACCCAGAAGAGGATGGAATCTTTTATATATATAAATCTACATCCAGATTTCTGTAAAGCTGCTTTGTTATAATTCTATTTTTAAAAGCACTATAAAAATTGAATTGAATTAAACTACAGGGAAATGCAGTTAAACTAATAGATTGGCTACTTGTAATGATGCTAAGAAAAGAAAGCAGACTGACTCGTGTGAAAACCCCCAAGTGAGTTTCTTATTATTAGATTACTCTAATAATGTGTTGTTCAAATTTATTGCCAGATAAGTTTTTTCGCAGGTATCAGATATTTCTGTGCATATAAACACACTGAGGGTTTGGTTAAATAGCTTCATTATATGAGGCGGTGTAATAACACACTATTGCACTGATTATCTGCTGATTGCATTTGTGCCTTTTAGACTTCTAAACCAGATTGTGTTGTGTTCCTTGTATCTTTGTTCTTTTAGCCAAGTAAACAAATGCTTTTTTTTCTCCTCTGTTTCGTTCAATAGGCTGTTTTCACAGATTTAGAGATTCTTGCTGCCATATTTGCCAGCGCGATACATGATGTCGATCATCCTGGCGTCTCCAACCAGTTCCTCATTAACACTAGTAAGTTGTGTGCTCTCCCCTGCCAGCAGCGCAGCACATCAAGCTGACAGAGTGAGAACGGGCTTATCAGTCAAGATATTGTCACCATGACCCATTATTTATTTGTGTTTCTGCCTCTGTCCTCTAAAAATAAACCTAATATGGACTCCAAGCTGCCACTCTTAGAATAACTGCTCTAAAATTGCACTTGGTGAAATGTTCTGTACTTTTTTTGGCCTTCAAATAACACAAATAGATTGTGTGAAGTATATATAGTACTTAAGGCAGTGTAGAGTCAAATTTGTTTCACATGCCCAAGCTTTGCAGAACAGCTATCAGTGCATGTGACGGAAGATGCTGTTGAGAATGAGCCAGGCTCACGTGTCATGCCATTACAGAAGGTACTTTGCTCTGGGCCGAGCACAGTGGACTCAGTGTAGGGGCTTTCATTATGTAAGAAAGAAAACTGTTATCATTGAAGATAGGATCAAATAGATAAATGCACACATACAGATGGGTGATGAAGTAAAGGGAAAAAAACACCATTTTTGTTGTTTTTTGAGGCACCAGAAAGCTTAGACTTAGATTCTAAACCTCTGTGGACCTGTTCTGAAAGGATAAATAGCGTTCTTCAAAAAGAAATTCCCTCTGTTCGTGTTTTGATGACGGTGATACAGAACGCTGTCTAACACATCGCTCCAAAATCTCCCAAAGGTGTTCAACTGGGCTGAGATCTAGTGAGTGTGATGGCCATAACATATGATTTACATAAATTTCATACTCTGTAAGCCATTCAGCGAGCCCTCGTGTACTCTGGATGGGGGGCGGAGTCATCCTGGAAGAGACCACTCCCATCAGGATAGAACTGCAGCAAAACCATTGCAGCAAAAATACAGAGCATAACAGAGCCACCAGGATTTCCCTTCAGTTTGTCACCCCTCTGTATAATATACATGTATAATAAGATTAATGTATATGAAATCTGTCATTTACTTGAGTAAATGATTTATATTTTTCTCCTCAGACTCTGAGCTGGCTCTTATGTATAATGACTCGTCTGTGTTGGAGAACCATCACCTGGCTGTGGGCTTTAAGCTTCTGCAGGAGGAGAACTGTGACATCTTCCAGAACCTCACCAAGAAACAGAGACAGTCGCTGCGCAAGATGGTCATCGACATTGTGAGTTACACACTATTTATCTGCACTTTATCTCATTATTAGTGCTGTCATTACAGTTAAAGGGCTTTTTAATGAGTGTGTTTTGGGTCATGTGCAGGTTCTGGCGACAGACATGTCGAAACACATGAATTTACTGGCGGATCTGAAAACCATGGTGGAGACAAAAAAAGTGACCAGCTCTGGAGTTCTGCTGCTGGATAATTATTCAGACAGGATACAGGTTAATTATCCACATAACACTGGCAGTGTTATATACATGACATGAGTGTGATGGATTACATTTACAAGTAACCCCTTTAACTCGCAGGAGCCATGAGCAAGGCCAGACTTTCTGCATTTCTCACTCCTATAGCTACAGACCTTTCCTATTAGCTTTACTGTAGTTAATAAATTATTTATAGTAGTTACTGAATAGTATGCTTTAAGATGAACAAATGAGAAATACATACAGAGTTTAAGTGGTTAGATCCTTACTTTAAACATACTATAGTAGTAAGTCTTTTTGAAATCTGCAGTATATTACAATCATTTCACTTTTTCTTGAGATATGTAATATAACAATCAATTCCAAAAATGCCTTCAGCATTACAATTTGAAACTTTAGGAGAGTAAGGAAGCATCATTTGAGTGTTTTTTTTTTTTTTGCCTGCTTGTGTCTCAGGTTCTACAGAACATGGTGCACTGTGCAGACCTCAGTAACCCCACCAAGCCACTGCAGCTGTACCGCCAGTGGACAGACCGCATCATGGAGGAGTTCTTCAGCCAGGGAGACCGCGAGAGGGAACGTGGCATGGAGATCAGCCCCATGTGTGACAAACACAACGCTTCGGTTGAGAAATCCCAGGTAAGAGACTGATGACCTGTGAAATTGTATACTCTATTTTTACCACTAGGTGATGGAGGCATTATGTTTTTGGGCCATCCATCCACCCATCTGTCCGAGTTTCTTGTTAGTGTGATATCTCAAGAACGAGTGGTTGAATATATGGAATTATCATTGTAACCAGCAGATGAACTGATTCGATTTTGAAAACAAGGTCAAATGTCTGACCTGTCTGGACTTGTTGGTGGTGGAGGCATCACCGCCGACACAGTCAGCATCAAGTTATATTCGGTCTTGCATTTTTTAGTCATTGCCAGTTCCCTGTCAGCTGATGTTGATACCTGATAGATGCCCATGATTGGCTAGTGATGGTTTGATCGACAGGGGAGAGACTAAAGCCATTGCTCCCATCCAGAGAGAACGCCTGGAAAGCCTTTTTACTTTCTTGGACTCTCAACCACAGATTGCTGTGGCATCATCAAGTTTGATGATCTCCTGACAGCACTGTTCTGTATTGCCTGTAAATACTTTCACCTTTGTAATAACTTGGCCCAAACTGTACAAAGTCCATAGTGGAATGTTATATGTAAATATGTAAAAATTAGGATATTATTAAGCAAAGTAAACTGTTTTTTTTTTTGCTGTTGCTTTTAAGGCTTTAGATAATGAATATTATGACTTTAGGACAGTCCCACTGAATTGCCTCCATTCTCCAGGTGGGCTTCATCGACTACATCGTGCACCCACTGTGGGAAACGTGGGCAGACCTGGTGCACCCCGACGCCCAGGACATCTTGGACACCCTGGAGGACAACAGGGAGTGGTACCAGAGCACTATCCCACAGAGCCCGTCCCCCGCACTGGACACAAATACAGAGGGACGCCGCACCACCACCCATGACAAGTTCCAGTTCGAGCTCACACTGGAGGAGGACGGAGAATCGGACACAGAGAAGGACAGCGGCAGCCCTCCAGATGAGGAGGAAGAGGAAGAGGATGAGAACAGCTGCAGTGACTCTAAAACCCTTTGCACACAGGACTCGGAGTGTACCGAGATCCCGCTGGATGAACAGGTGACTGAAGGGGAGGAGGTAGGAGAGGAGCAGAGAGAGGAAGAGGGTGAGATATCAGAACCCTGTGTTTTAGTGGAACGGGAGGAGGAGGAGGAGGAGGAGGAAGAGCAGGACACTGCCAATACGTAACACAGTATGAGATAGCATCTGGACTTCTTTTATACTAGACATGAGAGCCACTTATTTATGGATAAGCTGTAGGGTTTTTCATATTTTTATGTTTTTTGTGTGTATGTGTGTACTGTACATCTTTATCCAAAAAATGTATATTCATTTCCCTATCACCATCACTGACATCATCCATATGGTCCTTGTTTTTATTTTATTTTTTCAACTTTTATCCATGACTAGTGCCGGTTTGGCCATTTTTGTACTCAGGAAAGGCTTTTCCACGCACACACATTTGAAACAAACGTTTGTCTTTTTTGTAATTTGTCAATATTTCTGTTTTTAACTAAGGTGATATTTAAAAAAGAGATTCATTTACTTTTCAGTTTCATTTGCCAAAAACACCCATCAAACCATCTGAGTTTTTTTCCAAATTGTGGTTTGATGGGAGCTTCATTGCATGGAGACACATGCGGCTGGTAGACATTCACTGCACAATTTGAATGTTATTTCTTCCTCAAAGTCTAGATCTACTTTATTTGCAGTGCTTAGTGTAGATAGACTCATTACCAAAGCTAATAGAAATGACTCATGGCACAAGGAAATCAAACTAAAAAAAATCTATAATCGGCAACTGCCAAAGAGTGGTTTTTTTCTGTTGTTGTTTTTTTTTTTTTTTTTTTTTTTTTTTTTTTTTTTTTTT
>CM040982.1:6704932-6720641 GCA_022985145.1 Pangasius djambal | reverse complement strand
ACAAGCCTTAAGATTTTGTTGCCTGTCAAAAAATGGACTAAACCAGAAGTTTCCTGCTTCTTCATTCCTAAAGGTGATGTAAAGTTTGAACTAAAGAGTCATAAACAGGCCAAATTAGAGACAGCAAATCGAATGATAAGTTGTTTCAATATTTTCTCAGGCTTCATTATTTGTATGGCAGTTTTCTGTTTAGAAGTCACTGGTGTCAAGACGTATGCCGACTCCTAAATGGCTCTCTACTGCTTCCTTTTATATACACTCACTGACCACTTTATTAGGAACACCTGTACACCTGCTTATTCATGCACAGATCAAGCGCTTCAGTTAATGTTCACATCAAACATCAGAATGGGGGAAAAGTGTGATCTCAGTGACTTTAACCGTGGCATGGTTGTTGCCTGATGGGTTGGTTTGAGTAGTTCAGAAACTGCTGATCTCCTGGAATTTTCACACAAAACAGTCTCACACAGAATGGTGTGAAAAACAAAAATCATCCAGTAAGTGTTCTTTGTTTTTCGCAACATTCTGTGTAAACTCTAGATGATATGAATGTTAACTGAAGCTCTTGACAAGCATTTGCATAATTTTATGCATTGTTCTGCTGCCACTTGATTGCATCAATGCATCAATGATCAGGTGTAGTGGTGTTCCGAATAAAGTGGATGGTGAGCGTAGATACTACCATGTAGTCATTAGCACATATTGATGCTAACGACTACATACGGTATGAAGCAATATCCAACTTTCGTCAGCAAACAGTACTTTTCCTTGTCACTGGGATGGTACCATCAAGAGGACATCTTTTATACCTTTAGTATGTGTCTTATATTTGGGAATTATGTGGTGTATCTTTAAATAGCTGTCCGAGTAAAGTTTCAGAGGTACATCAGTGGTCCTTAAAGTCCAATTACATACTTTCAATTATTTTTAAAGGTAAAAGATACATACTAAAGGTACAAAGATAACCCCATGATGGCACCACCCTGGTGACAAGGAAAAAGTAAAGTTTGGTACCTTCTTTTTTGAGAGTGGAAGAGATTTATTTGGGATTCAGCTGTACTGTGTGTATGTAGCGGGACCCAAAAGTCTGAGACCACACTGAAAGCAAAAGGGGATTAGTATTAATTACTAAGAAATTCTGACATTCTTGTAAATATTTCTTGCTGATTATTGCTGATAATATAGTTTGTAGTTAATTATTTTGAAAAGAATGCAAATTAGAAGCATTTTCACTAGTAGTCTTAGACTTTTGGACCCCACTGTATTCAAGCAAAATCCTTCTAGCTCTAACTCCTAAAGCTTCACTTCAGATGACCATGGGGGAACGGGTCAGATCAGAAGCACCAATACTAGGCATGCAAATCAAACTCGGCAAAGTTTTGAACCAATCACGAGTGTTTTTGCTCAGTGTGTATTGTAAACGTATCAGCCAGAGATTCAGCGTGAAACTGCACAGCAGCATGCTTAAATGTATATAGCTGGTTAAGATGAGCCTAAGGCAGAAGGCCAATAAGTTGTCTTCTTCTTCTTCTTCTTCTTCTTTTTCTTTTTCTTCATTCCTCATTCTGGTTTGATCACAGGGCAATCAGTGCACTCATTCGCTGCACCAGTACACGTTTGTGTTTGCCATGATGAGCCTCCTTCTAATTTATTTCCGTTTTTTCATTTCTGCGCTTGTAGCATGGTGAAATCAAATCCAACTGTAGCAGCAGAAGGGTGGTGAGTGAGCAAGTGTGAGCATATTTTGATTAGAAGACAGTAACTGTAATGTAATCAAATGTTAAAAAAGAAAACAATATGTAAAAAGACCCTGCCTTTAGAAACGGCCCGTCCTTGGATTTTTTTTATTTTTTTATTTTTTGTCTCATTGCCAAGTGATTTCTCTCCATCAATTAATCCTCAGCCAGTTTCCCTGCTTTCAGTGGTTTCTCATTTCTGTCTATTTACATGTATTTATTGTGCTGTACAGTACATACTGTTGTTCTTACCATGTTGTAAATGATTCTATCATCCCTAATGGTGATGGTGTTGCTGTATTACAGAACTCTTATTGAGAGAATGTTTTATTCTTATTCATTATATTAAGGACCCATCTATAAACATCTCCTACGAGATTGTTTTGCGTGGAGGAGTGAAGAAATCCAATTTTTTGTGTGTTTTCTTTCTTTAAAGAAACAGCAGTCCCTTAGCCAGAGGGTTGTGCCTTAATAAACTTTTTTATTTAAGTTTCTTATCTTCTTGCTGCACTAAAGAAAAAAAACCTACTGGCTGGAAATTGACCTTAATGTATTTTATTATTGTTATTTTCCTCATTTTTAAGTGTAAGAGATGAATATTTCTTTTTGTCAGTTGATGAAAAGGCCAGTATGGAAGATTGTTTTGTGTCTAAAAGAACATCACTACATTTGGCAGCACACTGTAATGCTGTTTTTTTTTTTCTTCTTTTTTTTTTTTTGTAACCATATCAGATTGATGTGTTTTTATAAGCTGTCGACATATGATTATGTGCTAAACTATGGTAATATGTGATATATACAGTCCCCTCAGAAAGGCAAAGCTAATTCTTTTCTGGTTGCTATACACTGAAGACACTGAAGATGAGTATGAGACAGTAGATCAGAATTTCAGCTTTCATTTCCTGATATTTACATCTAGATGTGTTAAACAACTTAGAACATGGCACCTCAGGTGGCAGACCACCTAATTTTTAGGTGAGCAAAAGTATTAGAACGGATAGTCTTAAAGTAAATTAAAGTAAAGAACACATTGTTTGGTTGCATATCCCTTGCTTGCAATAACTGCATCAAGCCGGTGACCCATCTAACTTGCATTCTTCTTTTGTGATGCTTTTCCTGTACCGCAGCTTCTTCCACTTGTTTGTTTTGGGGGTTTCTCCCTTCAGTCTCCTCTTCAGGAGGTGAAATCCTTGCTCAATTGGGTTATGGTCTGGTGATTGACTTGGCCAGTCTAAAACCTTCCACTTTTTCCACTGATGAAGTCCTTTCTTGTGTTGGTAGTGTGTTTTGGATAATTGTCTTGCTGCGTGATGAAGTTCCTCCCAATTAGATTGGAGTCATTTGTCTGTAAGCTGGCAGACAGAATGTGTCTGTAGACTTCTGAATTCATTGTGCTGCCATCATGAGCTACATCATTAATAAAGATCAGTGCGTCCGTTCCAGAAGCAGCCATGCAAGCCCAAGCCATGACACTACCTCCACTGTGCTTGACCGATGAGCTCAAAGCTCTGATAATATTTCTGTTGTCAACTGCTGTTGTTTTCTTGGCCAACCTGTTCAGCGTCTGCTTGTTAGCACACCAGTGGTTTCTTTCTTTTTCAGTACATGTTCCGATATTTTTGATCACTTGAAAAAAATGGGTGGAGTCAAAGAAAAGTGCCATGTTTTAAGTTGTTTAACACATGTAGATGTAGATATCAGGAAATGAAAGCTGAGATTCTGATCTATTGTCTAATATTATTCTTTTGATCTCAAATCCAAATGAATAGAATTAGCCTTGCCGTTCCAATACTTTCGGAGGGGACTGTATGAATGTGTGCCAAAGCGGAATTGAAAAGCTCTAGATCTGTGTAAATTGTTTTTTTGGGGTTTTTTTTTTTTTTTCCATTTAGACTGACTGGATTTTCAGTCAATGTTAATAATTAATTTGACTGAAACAAAAGATTCATGCTAGATCATTAAAGTTTTTTACTGACATCTGTGTAACATGCAATATGAAAAAAAAACACTTTGCATTTCCATTGGGGACGTTAGGCTTTTTCATTTTGGATAAAGGATGGAATGTCTTTATAAACTCCAATCCTTGAGTGGAGACTAATTTTGACACATATACTGTAGATTCCTAATTGCCCTAAATGGATAGATTCAGTGGCTCCTTTCCTTTTTTGTCTCATGCCATCTTTTTACATCATCAGAAAAAATAAATTAAAAAAAAGCTATTTAGGGATGACTATTTTTTGTTATGTGAATTGAATGCCAACTTACCTGGAGGTTTCACAAGACAATGTAGTTGTTTAATGGATTCCTTATTTATGACAGTCTATTGGATAGAACTGTAGAAGTTAAACTTGTAAAAAAAAAAATTTAAAAAAAAAAAAAAAAAGTTAAAATTGAATAAAAATGTTTTATATGCACCAGAATAAATGAAAGCATGGGTTGACTGCATACATCTGTGCTGCGTCTTTTTATCTGAATTCATAATCAGATGAGTAATGTAATGTGGAATATGACTCCTCAAACACAAGCAGTCAAACCTCAGAAAGTGGGAATGAATGATTTATCTTTAAGCTTTACAGGTTTTAAGGCCACATTTATTCGTCTATAATGGCAGCTTTTCAATACATATTGTAATAGACTTCAATCAACAAAACACTCGTTAGTTAGGATATAACAAAAGCTTACCAATTATATATGTACATTAGGTAGAAAGAAAGCAACACACACATAAGTAATTCCCCTGAGGCGAGTGGGAATAAGCACAGCTGCTATTTCAGTTCATGGCTTTTTTTTTTTTAATCTTAAATGACACAAACAGCATATTGCACAGTTTAGGAGATCTACTGTGATTATCTAAACCTCAATGCATAAGATAAGGCCTTTACAGTGATGTAATCACACAGGGGACCTCTGACACTGTGATATTTTGGCACAACATCATATCCTTGAGTTTTTTCAACAATAGTAATCTAAACTGAGAGTTCTGCATTGATAATCCTAGTCTAGAATTATAGATAAGACTGGAAAATGGTTCCTATTTTTTCCCACAATTTTGCAAAGCTTCTAGCCAGCCTACAATTTGGCCTTGGGGTTTGATGATGTATTTTTGTCTTTGAAAGATTGGCAACAGCACAGAAATCACACACACACATACACACACACACACACAGCCTGTGTAGGTATCACTAGCAGCTGCACTCAGACTGCTGGGGCGGTACAGCGTTGTCGCTCAGTTTGGTTGTGGGTGTTCCTGTGGCTTCAGCAGGGTTGCTCTCAAGGCTGTCAGCCATTTTATCGCAGATAACGTCCACCAGGCACTCAAAAGTCTGCTTGACGTTAATATTGTCCTTCGCACTTGTCTCAAAGAATTCAAAACCTTAGAGAGAGAGAGAAAGAAGGTGTTCAAGGAATATACCACACTTTTCACCCTAATGCACACTTGGAGGTAAGCGCTATCCACCCTCTTCTGCATACAGCTCATAGATGCCCTCCATTGGCTAGTGTGATTGACAGGGCGAGAGAGTAATGCCATCCCTCCCACCCAGACAGCACAGCCAAATTTGCCCTTGGCTCTCCACTATGGATAGCTATGGCATTGGAGGATTCTGACTTGTGAGCTCTGGATGACAGGGTGAACACTATTCTGTTGCTGCTTATTCAAAACTCACATCTAATGTAAGTCTAGGGGCAGTTATTTGGGGCATCAATAAATATTAATGTGAAACACACGAGTGCTTTCATGAATTCTTCACTCAAACGTGTTTGTAAATGAACCTCTAAGGGTTGAGTTGGCAACTTAATTTTAAAAGAAATGTTTATAGTTACGAGAAGAAAGTTTCATTTTTTAGAGTCATGATACTCAGGTGCTTAATTTTGATTTCCTGAGTGGCCCGTTCTGATTATTAAAATGTCGTTCACATCAAAGAAGTGGCCAGATTTCTCTTATGCAGAAAGGTCATGGCAAGAGGTTTTCACTAACGTCTAGACTGGTGGTAAAGTGGGGTTAAAGAACCATCAGGCAAGGATCTGCGGGGAAGCGGGGGTGCTGAGGATGCTGCAACACCTTCGACTTTCAGGATTCCTTTAATTGCAAATGCTGAAATAATAATAATTGGGATGTGGGAAGGTGTTTTATACTGTGGGTGCTAGAAATCTAAGCTAATCTAAGTGATAGCACACAACACATGTATGCTGCTTAGATTTCCAGCACCAACAGTGTAAAACACCTTCCTATGTCCCTGCCTTCAGGTGTCCGTGAAACATAGTCAGGGCTTTGTGAATAATCACATCATTATCACACTTATTATATTTACTATTGAGTTCCTATAGTTATCAGCCTGTTTGACTGGTCATTTGGGTTTAATGTAAACCTTAAGAACTCAAAATCAAATAGTAAATAACGTCAATTTGAATCTAATCAACATGTTAATAAAAATTGTGTTCTGTGGATGAACAATAGAAATAGAAATAGAAAGCTGTACGTCCACAACAAAAAGTAAAAAATACTATATATTTATATATAATATAAAATATTATGCTCATGAAATAAAACTGTATTGCAGGGGAATTTATTTTACAGTTAAAGTCCCTGGCTGCAAAAAGTTTGAGAATCTCTGGTCTGGTTAGGTGTAGAGTTTCTTTTGTGGATACTCCAGTAATGACTGATATGAATATTTATTTTATAAATGTAATATTCATATATTTCATACTGCTGTCAAATGGCATTCCATAGTGTTTTGTGTGCTACATCCCAAAAAGTGAATTTCACCTTCGCATGTAACTGATCATGCAGTGCTGAAGTCTATAGTCTAAAACTCATTCTAAATTCTTTATTACAAGCATGTAGTTCCATATTTAAATGTTTACCGAAAGAATTCAGCAGCTTCCCTTACAGTTTCTATTATTCAAGTGAAAATGCTTTCCCATTTTTTCTCCATACAGAGAAAACTGAGAATTTCTTGCCTATGGTGACGACAGATATGCTAGAGATGTGCTGGATAGACATTAAGATGAATAAAAAAAGAATAGAATATCACTGTATAATTACCTCAGATTGCAACTGTAAATGTGATATTTATCGAACGCCTCTGTTTTTTCTGTCCTATTCTTATGCATATGGATAGGATGAATCTAGACCTTGCTTGTAGTGTTTAAATATCTTTCCTTTCTCCAGCTTTCACATCCTATTTTTGCTGCTTCAGAGCTCCTTTTGCCCCAGTTACCTTACATAGCACAGTGATCAGGACTGTTTCTCTCACCCAGCTGTTCTGCCAGGAGTCTTCCACTGTCCACAGACACTATCCTCTCCTCCTCCATGTCACATTTGTTTCCAACTAGGATCACCTGGGCATTGTCCCATGAGTAAGTCTTAATCTGAGTTGACCTGAAAGCACACAGCAGACAGTAATGCATCATTAATAGCCTGTTTATGTCCAAACATCAGAGGATTAGGATCCACAGTAGATCAACAGCTGTGCTTTGCTTAATTTCCTTTGTGCCAGTGACACTCACAAGCTAACAAACTGGCAAATTTCTCCTGCTGCAAAGTAACATAAATAATTTGATCAATACAGTTCTTCTATGCTAAAAATAAACTTTTGATAAATTGAGAGAAAAAAACTTTTTTTGATAAATCTGAGATATTGTAATGATTTCTTAAATGAAAAAACCCATTACATTTACGTCACAAAATGTTTTTTGTGTGCTGTGAGAATTATCTCAGAACCTGTGTGATGATTGTGATGAAGCACAGTATTTAGATGCCCCAACTAATGCTAGGTAAAAATATAGGAGAACATAGTAACTTATCCACATAATGCCGACCTACTGGAAAACGTGCTATATACATAACCACTAAATCATGGATGAATGGATAGATGGATGGATAGATGGATAAACTGACAAATGGATAGGTGAATGGATGGATGGATGGAGTGATGGACAGATGGATAAATTGATGGATGGATGGATGGTTGGGAAAATAGATGAATGGCTGAATGAATGGATGAATGAATTGATAGACAGATGAATAAATGGATAGGTGGATGGATGGGTGGGTAGACAGATGGGATGGTAGGTCTGGGGTGGATGGATGGCTGGATGGATAGATAGAACTGAACCATTCTTGACTCTTCATATATTTAACTCACCAGTCTTGCACAGCAGCGAAGGACTCCTCGTTAGTGATATCATACATGAGGATGAATCCCATGGCTCCACGATAGTAAGCTGTAGTGATGGTCCTGTAGCGCTCCTGGCCTGCTGTGTCCTGCACAATAAATATGCAAGATACTCCGTTAGACTTTCTTTATTTCTCCTTGTACAAACAACAATATTATATACAATGTTTGTTTTAGCATTGTTCCCCCTTAAACCAACGAGCTCCTGTAGGCTGGTAAACCTGCAGAGCTACGTTATTATGTTTCTTGGACACATAAAAAGCCTAGCTCTTGAATATTCAAGTGATATTCAAGCATAAATATATACAGTGGATATAAAAAGTCTACACACGCCTGTTAAAATGGCAGGTTTTTGTGATGCGAAAAAAATGAAACCAAGATAAATTATGTCAGAACTTTTTCCACCCCCGATGTGAAATTACAACACATAAAAATTAAGTGAAAAACAATTACAAACATTTTAGGGATAAATAGATAATAAATCTTCAGAAGTCAGATGAAACCAAGTAGGTGTGAAGAAAATCCTATAGAAACAGCCGATCTTTATTTGGGGTTAATCAGAATAATTTCATTGATGACGCCTGTATAATAATTACTTTTGAACATGCCTATTTTCCTTTTTTTTTCCCCCTAAAATGTTTCTGGTTGTTTTTTCCACTATGTGTGTATATACTGCAACAATAATTAAATTCATCTCAAAGAAATCATTTCAAATGAAAACAGCCCAGATTCTCTTCATTCTCTTCATCTTATTAGACCAGATGGACACACTAGTAATTGCTGTAAGACTGAATTGAAGCCATTAAAGTGGCACTTGCCTGTCTTCGGCAGTGAAAGGGCTAAAAAGAAGACAAACTGCTCTGCGTTTGCATGCAGTGTGGTTGATAACAAGATGTGGGGCCAGGATATGGCCATCTGCAGTAGATGCTTATCTCTCTTTTCATAGGCCATGTTTTTCTTGACATAGCCCAGACGGCCCCTGTGGTTATTTTTATTTTTAATATGTTCCTTACTTATAAATTAGAAATTGTCCTTCTATTCAGCTTATTTTCGTAAGTAATTGTAAAACTGCACTTTTACGAAAATGTGTTATAGGCTATAAATACATTTTAATTGTTGAATGGATGGACAGACTTTAGTGGCTAAGTTTGGATAAAATGTCCAACATAGCCAACATTGTTTACAGTGGCAAGTCTAAGCAGGCTTAGAGTAAGTATTAACTAACCCTAGATGTGTTTCCTGTGAAGTTTTCAACCTGTAGATTCTACAAAATGCTTCACAGTTGAGATACAGGTTCATAAGGTGAAGAGATATAAGCCTGGTACTTTACCCAGATCTGCAACTTGATGCTCTTGTCGTTCCTGTACACGGTTTTGACCCTAAAGTCGATCCCCACTGTGCTGACGAAAGCTGATGTAAACGAGTCATCGGCGTAGCGGAACAGGAATGATGTTTTACCAACACTGCTGTTCCCGATGATTAACAGTTTGAACATGTAGTCAAAGTTTTGATCCGAGTTATCTTTCTGTTTGCCATCTTGAGTAGCAGCCATCTTTAAAAACACAGGAGAAGCAGAGGAAAGGTGGTCATGCATAACAAGATACATACAAGAAAGACACTGGTAATGGGGAACCTAGAGCTGTGTGTGTGTATATATATATATATATATATATATATATATATATATATATATATATATATTTTTTTTTTTTTTTTTTTTTTTTTTTTTTTTTTTTTTTTTTTAAAGACCTTATAGGATGGATAACAGTTCTACCTGTCTAAATGGTTACTATTTTGTGCTGTAACAACCATAGCCTTCCAGTAGTTTTTACTAACATTTGGTTGATTTATTCATCATAATACAGTCAGTGAATTTGTGTTAATCTCCTGTTCAAATATGTTTTAATGTAACAATAAATGGACATATTTCTTAAAAGATGTGACCCCACACATGGTTCCATAAGGTTTAGCTGCAGTTTAGCTTGAGGTTGTTAGTGATGTGTTGTTCGTTCCAAAATATCGCGATATTATACGGTATCGCACACCGACCAAACCGGAAACGCATGAACGATTCTCCCCATTTATTGACTTAGTGTCGTATTTCAAACCCACCTGAACATATTAACAACTCGATGAAATTATTCATGATATTTGCCTATATGGTTTTACTAAACGATAGTTATTGGTGTGGCGACCACTTCCTTTCAGGAGAATGAGGAAGTGAAGTTAGTAAGAGCCGCTAACAGCTAACTGTATTCTCAGCACCAGGAGCTGTCCGTTTTATCACAGCAACATCTGAAAGAAATGATTCGGTGTAAAACGGCAACAGATGCAAATCCGAGACTTTACTAAACAGACCAGATTTCTCTAGTCCACTCCTCAGGTAGTGTTTCACGCTGGGGTTTTACAGACCCGCACTTTTCTAAAGGCGACATTAATGACAGGCATATCCTTTGTATTTCTACTGAGCACTTTCTTTTCTCAGATTAGGACCCAATTTTGGATCATAAATTGTTAACGCTTTCAAAAACATATTATACATATCATATTACTGAGTTAAATGAATAGGTGTATAGTCTTTCTTTATATAATTACATACATAAATCACTGTGTTTATCCTCCTTTCCAAAAAGCTACCGCCTCTCTGTTTCGACAGAAAAAAAAAGAAAAAAAAAAAAACACTTCATCTTTCTCCGCCTTACCTTCCCATATAAATCCATCTCCAGATTTAGACAGACGCTTAAAAACAGATGTGTCTGTTCAGGACGGCGTTTTTTCAGCAGGTGGAGTCGGTTTGTGGAATAAATCTTAAGCGCAGACTGATGCTCGCCTCGGACGTCACTAGCTCTCACTCTCCACCCAGATCCATTCAGCCCGTGTTTCAGGGGAGGAAATGGGAGCTGTCACAAGCCCGAGCGGCGTGCACCTGCACTGCGCATGCGCACCCATTTCCCATCGACTAGAATCCCTGACTCGGAGGGAATCGTGCTTTACCGGCCAACTACACTACGTGTAGAAGGAATTATGGTCTTGTTGTGCTTATACAATAAGATAACACAAGGACACAGATACTGCTGGCAATACAACTATGCTTTGAACAAAACAGTCAAGATGAATGAATAAATGAATGAAGTGCTTTGAACGAAAGTGAATACTATACTGTATACAACACTTGCACTAAAATAATACTGCACAAAGAAGAAAACTGCACAGGTAAATAGCCTACTGCGCAGAATAGTTATCGCATCTTGAACATAAAAACACAGTCATGTTTGTGAGGCGCATGTGACGACTGCGCATGCGCTCTAGTATATTTTTCCCATAGATTAGTGACAAAAGCTTATTTTCTCTGATAACTGTAATAACTGTGATAACAACTCTCACTGTTGGCGTCATATATTTGTATTTTACAGTTCTCTGTTTATATAGCCATTGGAAACCGCCTAGGGTGTATAAAATACCGAGATTCTTTAAATGCTTGCTTGCATATTGTTGTGCAGTCTAACACACGTTTCTCAATAACCAAAGCTCACCTCTGATTTCCCTCAGTGCCACTGGGACAGTGTTCCACATCCAAACACATTCAGGAACACTAAAACATATTGCAAACCAGTGAAAAAACAAACAAACAAAAAAAACCACTGATCTCACCAGGACAATAACTACACCTCCCACCCTGATACTATAAACTTCCAAACAAACTGAACAACACACATGAATTAAAGAAAACTGTAATGAGAGCCTGTGTACAGTGGAGCTTGGATGAAACAGAGTAAGAGAAGAGAGAATAGAGACTGAGCTACATATAGACATAGAGTAGGAGGAAGAGGAGGAGAAGAGCTTTCCCTCTGAACGAGACAAACAGTAGCAAACGAAATTCAAGTTACACTAGCTGACCATTTCACCAGCCATGACTGAGAGAGAAAGATTTTTCCAACATTGTTATAAAACATTACATTATCTATATATTTGTTTACATGTCACACAAGTACATTCAGTAATTCACTTTTTCATTCATTCATTCACATTAAACGTTGGTATATATTTTGTTATCACTTACTGTATTTTTATTGCACGCACTAAAAGTACAAACTAATAAAAGTAAAGATTAATCACTTAATTTCTTTGCAATTGTCTAGCTAACATACACAGCACTTACACCAACAGATCTGCAAAATGTGTATACTTTTGAGAAACATTGTTTCCAGAAATGTAAGCAATTGAGAAAAGATTTTTGTCATACAGACTGTAGGCTGCTTACCTAAGGCTGTCCAGACAGAAAACTATTTCGATCCAAATGTGCTTGAGTTTAGGGCTTTACAGTACAGAAAAAGACAATTACATGCTTCTTTAGTTACAAACACACTTTCGCACCACAGCGACCTCTGGTGGTCACACAGAGCTAACTTACAAACCTCATCTGATTCAACCTACCTGTTTGTTCTACGAGGCACTAGATCAAGTAAATACATTTTACAAATATTACGAATACCGAAATTAATAAATGCATGAGTAGATAAATGCAGAAATAAATCCATCGAGTAGTAGATACATACACAAATAATATGAATAAAAAATATAACAATAATAATAAGTAAAAATCTAAATATACATTTCTAAATAATCTTGTGGATTTTGTATTGAATTTATTAAGTATACTTTGTTTGTTTGTTTGTTTGTTTCAGGTCATTCCCTTGTATAAACCATGCACTAAAATATCAGTGCGTTTTAGCATGTCTGCTTTTTTGTTGATATTTCTGGTTAAAGCTTTTTAAAGATATGGAAGGTCAGGTGATCAGGTAGCCCACAATAAGATGGTAAGTTGTACCTTAGAATTAGTTCAAAAATATTCTGATCCTAGATAATCAGCTTGCGGTTTCAAGGAGAAAAGCAGTAAGAATGTCTGAGGTGTTTGAAAACAGGCCCACTGACGTCATCGAGCTGGGCACAGGGCAGTCACGTGACTTCTCTTTCTGCACCGCAGGCTTTAGATCAATGAATCAATTGAATCGAAACAGGAGGTACTTGTTTTTTTTGTTTGTTTGTTTGTTTGTTTGTTTTTTTCTCAGATATAGCTCTGAGGAATTGGTGACTGCATAGTCCAGTCTGATCTTGGACATGGTTGCCATTGGTATTGGTATTGATTAGCGCATTTAATAATAGCAGTGAACATCAGGCACAGCAAATGGATTGTATTTCATTTTTTATTTATTTTATTTCATTTGATTTTGCATTATTTTACAGAATTTCACACTTGCCTTTCTCACTCCAGCGTGTGAGGTCATGCTGCAGCCCCGCCCACTTGGCACGAGGCTCATGGGAAACGTTGTTCTCAGGTAGGTCACCGAGCTGCGCAGTTTGTTCAACTACTTTTGGTTTGTGTTGTGGATTAAACTGTCTACTGTGGTCGCTTTACAATCTGCATTTTCTGTCTTTTTAACCTAAATAAAGTCGTATGTGTGCTGTCCAGATCAGCTCAGCAGGGGTGGTGTTTGTATGCAGTGCTCTGCAGCTGTAATAAACCATTAGAAATATTAGCGAGTAGTTACTTTTGTTTGTTTATCTGTTTGCTTCATGGATAGTTTATATAGTTCAGCCTCAGTGTATACACTTTATGCATGCGTGCTTCAGATTAGCAATGATCTGGGCTTTGTTTTGTTGTCAAAACTTTTTGTAGTTGGAGAGTGAACATGGAGTCGTGGCGCCCTCCCCTGGATTAAATGTGATATCATATTCCTCAGACATGAGCACTGCACTGTTTTGATGTGTTCACAACAAATGTTAAGACTTGTTTTGTTTTGTTTTGTTGTGATGTAGTTTGATCAATTTTTTGATGAAAACAAAAGGTTTTCATAGAATGGTGCCAGAGAAAGTTTGCAGATTTGACAGCATGGCTCAGTGAGTTCCTCCCATGTGAATGGTCCAGTAAGTAGAGCTTCATTTTCTATGCATGAGGACTTTGGGTACATTATCATTTATTCACCAGAGAACTGTGAAGTCGAGATAAAGAGTGCAGAAATGCTAATATAATACATGTGCCGTCTGATCAACTCTGTTTCAGCATTTCGGTCATTTCAAGAAGATGATCATGGAAGACTCTGTTGATGTCATCCTTCAGGAGAAAACGTTACATCATGCTCAGGAAAAGCCGATTGTCATGGCTGCCTCAGGAGCTATGCTTTTGGCCTCTTACGGGCTTTGGGCAGTTTTTGCGCTGCCTGGCTTTCGAAAAGTGCCAACAAGTCTAAAGGTAACATGTCAATCAAATATTTGGGGACACAGATTTATGTAAGGCTTTTCTTTATGTTCACTGTTTTCCACATTTTTGGAATTATATTATCTTATAGTTTAGATTGTACAAAGTAGCTTTGATTGCAGCTTTGCACACTTTAGACCTTTTTCATCCAAGTGCACTGAAGAAATTTCCAAATAAACATTTATAGTTCTAAATGAAAACTACTTGTTAAGGGAGTAGTTTTAGGAAATTCATTTCTAACTTCATTTCTGATTGACTTACAAACAAATTTCAAGTGTAATTCTTTAAACCATTATGTCTTTTTATGCCATGTTTGCACAATAATGGATTGTCTTACAAATATGATGTTGTTGTTCACAATATGTGGATCATGCATGTGATGTTATTGATTTTGAAAATGATTTTAAAGCAGAAATGAGCAAAAAAGCTGCACTGAATAATAAGTTGTATAATGTAAAGGTATTCTATGTTCATTAAAAACAGACATTTCCTCAACTGTATCCAAACATTTGACTGGTACTGTATATAATAATGTAAAAGGCTCTGTTCTTCATGCAAACATTATCCATCTAACCCACCCTCACAACTTGAATGTGCATTTATGAAATTCTGTCCTGTCCGCCCTCCTCAATTCGCTCTTAGAGGTCCTAGGCAGAGACAAAAGTCTCGTCTCTACTGCGCAGGTGCCATACTTGCCCTCAAGTAGGGTGCAGACGCAGAATGTTATGAGGCTCCTGCAGGGCAGAAGAGGCTATCTGGCAGATCTGGGTTCTGGAGACGGAAGACTGGTGAGCGCTTAGAACAGAGTAACAGTGTATATCAGATTTAACACAAGTTCAAGTTGCATGTGCAGTTTCAGCAACATGACCAGTGAGAAGCAGGGAAATGCACTGTATTTGTGATTTACAGCTGTAATAATAATAATAATAATAATAATAATAATAAGCTTGGGCATGAATGAGTATGTGAATGTGTGTGTGGTGCCCTGCAATGGACTGGCAATGGCCGTGTTGTATTCCTGTCTCATGCCTAGTGTTCTCTGGATAACAATAATTGTAATTGTTATTCTTTGTTTCTGCATCTGTATTTCTTTCATGCATTTATTTAAGTACAGCTCAAAGTGTTTTACAGGGAGATCCAGAAAAGTGTGTGTAATATAAATAAATTCTAAAGAGTTGCATTAGTATTTATAGTCTTAGTATAGTATAGATCAGACTTAGATAGATTCTGATCATGTACTCTCATTCAGTGTCCCTCCCCCCGCCCCCCCTTCCCTTCTTCCTCCCAGGTGTTTGCTGCCTCGTCATTGGGCTTCCAGTGTACTGGCTTTGAAATAAACTCCATTCTGATAGGCTATGCCAGAGCCAGAGCAAGGTGGATGGGAATTCCAACTGCTGCAGCAAGATTTGTGAATGATGACTTCTGGAAGGTATTTTATACATGTTGGTATCTCTTTGTTTGTCTCTTGCTGCAATTGTATATAATTGTATAGTATCTATCCTTTTACCTCCTTTTGGCTAAAAAAAAAAAAAAAAAAAAAA
>CM040982.1:6665622-6685546 GCA_022985145.1 Pangasius djambal | reverse complement strand
TTTTTTTTTTTTTTTTTTTTTTTTTTTTTTTTTTGCTCAAGTGATTGCTAGCTTTAAGAGACACCCATCACCATGATACTTACATGAAATATTCTTAACTAATGACAATGTCTTGCATTGCAGGTGCATTTTTCACGATAATTTTTTTTTAGAACATTTATATCTAGAACTTGATTTATTTTATGTAAGCTTTACATATACACTATATGGCCAAAAGTTTGTGGACACCTGACCATCACACCCATGTGTGATTGTTGAATATCCTATTCCAGATTTATTCCCCTTTGCTGTTATAATAAGATCCACTCTTCTGGGAAGGCTTTCCACTAGATTTTGGATGTGTGGTTGTGGGGATTTGTGTTCATTCAGCTACAAGAGCATTAGTGAGGTCAGGTGCTGATTTTGGATGAGCAGGTCTGGGGAACTTATTCGGTGTTCCAGTTCATCCCAAACGTGATCAGCTTGCTTGAGGTCAGGGTTTTGTGTAGGCCACTCAAGTTTTTCCAGACCAACCTTGTCAAACCATGTCTTCATGGAGCTCACTTTGTGCACAGGGGCATTGTCATGCTGGAACAGGTTTGGGCTTCTTAGTTCCAGTGAAGGGAAATCTTAATGCTACAGCATACAAAGACACTCTAGACAATAATGTGCCTCTAACTTTGTGGCAACAGTTTAGAAAAAGCCCACATATGGGTGTGATAGTCAAGTGTCCGTAAACATTTGTCCATATAGTGTATATTATTTAGCATAGTGTTCCGAATGTTTTTTTTCCCTTATGAATTTCATTTTTTAAAGTCTTTTTTATGCTTATGAATACAAGCTGTTTTGGTTATTATTTATAAGTACATAAATGCACTGGAAGTATTAAATAACCAAAACAAAAGCGTCTGATTACTTATTTGTCCTCACTGTATGTTCCTTTATGTAAAGGTACAAAATGTACCTTTAGGTGTAACGACAAGTGCTTGTACCTATCTTCCCTGAGAGTGTGTCTGTGTATGCTTTGTAGGTCTATGAAGCACACATTTATTGTAGGTGTGATAAAGTGGCCAGTGTGGACATCAAAGTAATGATGTTGGAAGTGCCAATGACATCAGTAGAAGAAGCCAGCTTTAAGAAAATAGAAGTATATTAGTGATCCCCATTTAGATGCTGAAGATATTTTTTTTATATTAAGGCCAGGGGCACAACAATCAACCTGTCTATAAATAAATGAACCTGAGGGAAATTACTGAACAATCATTCCTTATTTTGAGCTGGCTCATTTGTGTGCAGCAGTAGTGGCTCTCTCATTCAGTGCGTAAAGCAACACTTTCCCTGCCTGTACAGCTGTGATTGGCTTTTCTCTCCCACTGAAGCTGGTGAGTCAGCGAGCTGTGGAGGAGCCAGCGCCATGTTCACTGCTGTGTGTGTGCTAACGAGAGGACGGCTGTTACGCCGTAGGCGTAGGGGGTTATACAGAAGCATGGCAGGGGGCAGGAAACAGGTGTCAGAAATGACGCAGAGACAGCGCCTCAGACAAAAAAAAAAGCACTATCACACACATATTCACACATTGGCACATGCACTCACACTTTGGCATTTGTCTCCTCAAGCTGTCTAGTACTTTCAGGATAATGATAAGGCACAAACTCACATTAGGCAAACTCTAGCTCTCATTCATTCTCTATCACTCTTCTGTCTCTGAAGCACACTCATTCACATGCACACACGTGCTTGGCATCCTCCACTGACATTTTTTTTATAGCATTGTCTGACTTATCAGACAGTATTAAATCATCATGATTGGGTCCTCCCTCTCCTGTTTTTTTTTCTGATGTTTTTGTTTTTGTGTTGTGTCTCCTTTTTGCACATGCAGCAGCAAAGTGTCAGCAGTTAATTCTCAAATATGCCTCACTGAAATGCTTTTCAATTATAGGAAGAAGGATGAATATATAGACATGCTGCAAAAACTTTATGCATGCACAGAAACCCTTGGTAAGGTGTCTCAGTAGGTAGGACAATTTGTCCTCAGTCTAACACCATTCACCATCTGGGCAAAATACTTCATAATTAGTATTCAGTATGCAGCTACTAGGATTAAAGCCTGGTATTTGGTACAGAGAAAGCAACTGCTTCTTCACCGTCATGTGTTCTTTTTTGTCCGTGATATTGCATGGACCATGTGTAACCCTGCTGATTGAGCTATTCTTCAGTTTCAGCCACAAAGCATAGAACAAGATGGACTGGGGGAGGATCAACTCTGTATGTGTGTGTGTGTGTGTGTGTGTGTGTCAGACAGGAAGATGGGGGTGGTACTGGTACTCAGTCTTCACATGGTGCAGAGAGAGAACACCAATCTTCAGCTCAGAAGAACACAAACATGCACACACTCTTACAATGAAAAACATGCTGCTATTAAATGTACTTTACTGCATTGGTACCACTTTGCTTCATCTCTCTCCCTTTCTGTTTAAGGAACTAATGAACGCTAATGAATACGGAGCTATTACAACCACTTTACAACTCTCTCTCTCTCTCTCTCTCTCTCTCACACACACACATACACACAGGCAGAGGTTCTTTCCATTCATAGGGATGCAATTGCCTGTGTGCTCCAGATAACATAAAAACTATCAACAGATTTGTTCTCCAGACCTACAGCCAAACACCTACACATTGAGAACACACCATAGATATGGCTAATGAAATCTAACACAACAAAAACATTTTTCGTAAACTGACATAAAGCAATATAGTAAATTAAATTAATACCTACACCTAATAGTAGAATAAGTAGCAGCCTATTGTGTCAGAAACTAAAATTAAATAATAATCAGGCATTAATTAATTTCTGTTACTGAAATGTTGAGTTAGTTGAGAAAAATTCAGTGTATTTAATATATACTCATTTACAATGACATTTACATTTATGGCATTTGGCAGATGTCTTCATCCAGGACAATTTACAGAAGTGCTTTTACATCTTTATCTTTAAACACATCCTCATACTGGTTCACTAGGTCAGGAACTAAGAGTATAATGAGCCTAAAAGCCCTGCTGGGGAGGTAGTATAGTATGAAAAACACATAAAACAACATTTTTATATATAAAAAAAGTGCTATTTAATTTAAGTACTCAGTGGCCAATTTTTAGGTGAACCTTCCATATAGGTTGGTCTACGATTACTGACTTTACCATCGCTTGCTATGCAGTTTGTCAACCCTCCTCGACCACATCCATCACTGAAACCACAGACCAAATACAGCGCAAATCCAATGACATGGCAGTGGGATGTTACTGTGTACTGTCTAACCATGCATTTGCAAACTGTACATGGGCTTCAAGTGACTAGAATAGGCACTCAAATCACACATCAGATATGAAAAGATGCCTGGAAATGTAAGAGGAGGTAGCAGGTCCAGACCATTACTCCACTCTGTTTAGGAATTTGCTTGGATCTGCACCATCAGTAAGACTAATTTTATTTATGCACTGCTGCTTGGCATCCTTCTGAAGTTTCTTGTGATACAACCCCGTTTTCTCTGATATACTTTTAAAAATATCGAGTTCAACAAAGCCCAATAAATTAACAATCGCATTAAATGTACCAACCCTTGCAAAATAGTGAAACAATCCCATAATTCAGCTCAATGTGACACTGATTTCCAAGACTACTCAACTGTGATTGCCTAGCAAGAAAGAGGAATGTCATCCCTTCCACCCAGAGAGCAGGGAATGTTATGCTCTCTTGAACGTCCAGTCCAACAGACTGTGGCATCATGGAAATTGAAACTTCTGGTCTTCCAACGATAAGGCTACTGCCTTAATGGTGGTCACACTAGATTTTATTTGCCAGTGGAGCAAAAAGGAGGCAATTACGAGCTGCTATTTATTAAGGAATTGAGTGGTAGCAGTAGATAGCTGGCTAATTAGATTTTTTTTTTTTAGATGTGTGCCAAGCATCATTAATAAAGCTACAGTCTTTGTGGACTTTACTTAATAACTGGCATTTCTTTGCAAATTCAGCCTGACTGCTTTAGACTACTGAGCCACTTGTGAGCCAACTAAATTTCAATTGAAATTGAAAGTAATATTAAAAACCACTAAAAAACACTGGGGCACACTTAGCACTGCTAATGAACTCCTGACAAGAAAATTGCCTCATCTGATTGTTGGAAGACATGCACAAGGAAACCTTTTATCACTCGTAGCTGCTTTGATCACTAGTAGTAAATGATCCTTAATTTGTTGCAGTCAGAGGAGATTGATTAAGAGAGTCTGTCAAAGCTTTGTTTCCAAATTCTTCTCCAGGGCACTGATTTGAGCAACGCACTATGCAATATGATGAAAAATATTGCTCAGTGATACAAGGGTCTTGTGATATGATGTGGAATATCCAAACACCAGATTCAAAAGCTTGTACTGCAACAAGCTCACCTTCGATATGAAGCCTTAAAGGCCAACTGCCCTAAATGAAAGATGCTAATGGAGCTGTGAGGATTGGATTTAGCAGACTTTTTACTCAATTTCCAGTAGGCATACAGAGAGTAGTGTGATCGTAACGAAACATGGCTTTGCTGTCAGCACGCTGGCATCACAAACAGGGCCCTGTCATGCCTGGTTAGTTATTCAGATCTGAATCAAGAATGATCAAAGGAAATGACAGGACAAGATTAGAGAAAAGAAACTGGAGATAAGTGAAGAAGAGAGCAATTAGAGAGTAAAAGGACACAGGTGTAATGATCAGGTGGACTATTCCTGTAAGAAGGGTGTGAAGAGAACAGCTCTCAGAAGGGTATCTTTCATCCACATGGCTCTGCATTCATGCTGATTACATGCTTATTTTCCCCACACTCTAAAACTGTGTTATTTTTACAGCTCATCTGCTGGATTTAGCTGGTTACATCAGGTAGTTGGATCAGCATGACCCAAATTGGGATGATAATAGATAATCCAGCATGCTGGGCTGGGGACATGGACCTGAAATGTTACAGCCACGTTGCTTCTGGCATTTTGTGCTTGTCACAACAAATCAGCAATGAGCAAAAAATCAGGTGCAACTACAAGAAATGTATTTGAATGTAAGATTTTGTTTACATTTTACTTTATTTATAATTTGGTTGAAACTTTTTGAAACTATATTTCCGTAGACTTTATGTAAGCAACAACTTATTTAATGTGCAGTTTGGCTTATAACCAATGTTTGCCTGCTGACAAAAAGTATGCTAGCTACTACTTTTTGTAAGAAATTTTTAAAGATTAGATAAATTCCTACATAATTGTATTTACAGTTAACATGTTTTGGGCTGCTACATAACATTATCATTACTTCAGACTAGTTAAAAATTACCTCACAGACCCAGCTCTGTGTTTCCATGCTGACCAAAACTGGTTATTATGCTTATTTTCCTTTTCTCAAATGTCCCCTCCTTCTTGTTATCTACATCTAATTTAATGAAATGATCCTTTAATTAAGGTGAATTTGAAAGCTTAATAACATAGAGTTCTTATCTCAACCAAAGTGAAGTTATCTTACACACCACTGCACAGAAGGAAGTGTGTTAGTGAACTTTTTAGATACACTACATGGCCAAAAGTATGTAGACACCTGACCATCATAGCCATTTGTGGTTCTTCCCCAAACCGTTGCCACAAAGTTTATAAGCTCACATTTGCGTAGAATGCCTTTGTATGCTGTAGCATTAAGATTTCTCTCCACTGGAACTAAGGGGCCAAAACCTGTTCCTGCGTGACAATGCCCCTGTGCACACAGCACACTCCATGAAGACATGGTTTGCCCCAAATCCCCCACAGCTACGCTCCAAAACATAGCGTAAATCCTTCCCAGAAGATCGGAGGCTGTTATAGCAGCAAAGGCAGATCAAACTCTGGAACTGGATGTTCAACAAGCACATGTGATTGTGATGGTTAGGTGTCCACATACTTTTGGCCATATAGTGTATGAATTTGGAGGAAGACACTAATGGATGCCCAGTATCGAGGATGAGGAAATCCTGTGGAACTCTGCCTATTGACCCTCTTCCTGCTGGAAGTTCACCCCTTTGGTCACTTCTGCATAAGCAGTTTTGCAAATGAGATGCCAAGAATCCTGTTTTATATTTTGCCTTTTTGTAGGATTTCATAGCAAGATCTTTGATATATCATCATATAACATTATTAGAGTATCATGATAATTATGTTATCATATGTATGAGAGTAATTTGTCTGAGCTTATGAAAAAATTTTTTTATCAACAAGACACTTCCATTCACTTAAAAAAAAAAAAAAGAAAAGAAATTGGAACAAAAGATATTAATACTGACCTTCTGCTAACTAAGCTCCATGCCTTTTCATATAAATCGTGTGAACTGCAACATGTTTGCAAGCATAAGACTGTTAATATTTCTCATAATATTAACTGTTAGTGAAAAGGCCATTAAAAATACTCACAACTCCTTCAGAGTATATCCTTTGTTACATAAGACAAATATCGATATCTGTGTATCTGAAGTATGTGTGTGTGTGTTTATGAGGGTTGAAGAGGGCAGAATAAAGACCTTCACAAGCCTGTTTCAAAGTTTCTCATGTCCATGAGGAACCTTTTGAAGCTTTTGAGCAGTGCAGATTTCAAAGCAGTGTTTTCTGCTGAAGTACTGTTTCTGTTTGCTAATAATTACTAGAGAGATGGGTGAGACACGATGGTGATAATATAAAGGGTTTCCACTGACACTGATAAGGTCACAGAGACTTTTAAGATATCTGGAGGACCTAAAGAGCGTGACAGCAGTATTTTCTTTTCAATATTTGTTGTCACAAATTTATAAACACTTTTATGAAAATCTGTAGGCTACATATACCATGGTTCTGTGACTAAGTGGTGGACTGCCAGAACTGTTCTGTTCCACAACTACATCACGTTATCCACTAGCCCTTCTCAACAACAACTCCTTTATGTTCTCGACCACATCGACAATTCATAAGAAGAAGAATCTGCTTCTTCAGAAGACGAGTGTAAAGTAGCAGGGACCTTTTATAGGCTACAAATGAGCGTAGGGTAATTCATTCATCCTCAAAGCCACCAGCATTGAGGATGACCCCACACACCCCTCTCACACACTCTTTACCCTCCTGCCGTCTGGCAAATGGTACCGAAGCATTCGGGCCCTCACGACCAGACTGTGCAATAGTTTCTTCCCTCATGCCATCAGACTCGTCAATACTCAGAAACTGGACTGAAAGAACACACACACACACACACATACATATATACACACACAACTGAGCATCCTCCATCCTCTCTGAAATTTATTTGCAAGCTTTTGCACATGTTTTTGCTGCTACAATACGTATTACTGTACATAGGCTGCTACTCTTATGTTTACACTATTTCAGCTACTTGTATTGTACTCTTGTACTCTTTGCACTGTCACTAGGTTCACTTTTAAACAGAACTGTGTACTGGTCGCTGCACTGGGACTTACTATGCCCAGTGTCTGTCCCAGTAGTCATCGTACTGTCTTGTACTGTCTTGTGATATCTGCACGTTTGCACTTGTGCACTTTATGTATAAATTATGTAGTCCCTTGTAGTTCTGTGTTGTTCTGTGTCGTCTTATGTAGCACCTTGGTCCTGGAAAAACGTTGTTTTGTTTCACTATGTACTTGTATATGGCTGCAATGAAAATAAACTCCACTTGAACTTGAACTTAAACTTGAACTCAGTCATAATTCATAGTTACAATGTGACGACTTTGTAATTAGTACTTAGCTATGAAACTAGCACACAGAAAACCCTTATAGTTCCTGAAGAAAATTGCACTCGTGGTCTGAAATGTCAATTAGTAAGACCCTGTTAAATTTTTGACATTATTAATCTTTCACTCCTTAATTTCTCCATTCTGTGCTTGTCCTTTTTTCAGAAGCCTGCGACTTTAGTTTAAAACTGAATGGTTTTAGACCAAAATCCTCCAGGGTACAAATTGGCAGTCAGATATTTGACAGATTGCATTTCATAGTAATATATATATATATATATATATGCATGCATTAACACACACCAAAACACACAATGTTCTTTATCAGTTTCAGAAGAAAGGCCATGTGAGTATCTTCATTACCAACAAACAATTTTCAAATCTCCTTTACAATTCATAACACATGCATGCATATTGAAAGGTAAGTATTCTCAAACAACATGCATGGAAAACAGGAATTAATTAAATAGAAGAGGAAGGGGACATGATTATTAGATGACAGCACCACTGTTCATTGAAAGTTAACTGTTCCTTGAAAAAAATTTCCTTTCAGCTTTAAGAAGTTTTAGTGTAATAAAGCTGAAGGATATTGGAAAAGTTTTACTATACAGAGGAAGTGAATAAGCACTTTGCTGTGATGTGGCAGTTCTGCACGTCTACATTTTTAGGTTCAGGATGTTTTTATTGAAAATATTACCTAAATGTTTTTAGATTTTAATCAATTCAATAATGTGTAGTGCTTTGTTGGAGCTTATCCTTCTGAGCCTCTGAAATCTATATATACTCTCTGTCCACTTTAATAGGAACACATTTATGCAGTTATCCAATTAGTCAATCATGTGACTGCAGCACAATGCATAAAATCATGCAGATACAGGTCCAGGGTTTCAGTTAATGTTCACATCTATCATCAGAATGGGGAAAAATGTGATCTCTGTGACTTTAACCATGGCATGGTTGTTGGTGCCAGATGGGCTGGTTTGTGTATTTCAGAAACTGTTGAGATCCTGGGATTTTCACACACAACAATCTCTAGAGTTTACACAGACTAGTGTGAAAAACAATAAGCACTGAATGAGTGACAGTTCTGTGGGTGGAAATGCCTTGCTGAAAAGAGAGGTCATAGGAAAATGGCCAGATTGGTTCGAGAAGCCAGGAAGGATATAGTAACTCGTATAATCACTCTTGACAACCACGGTGAGCAGAAAAGAAACTCAGCATGCACAAAACATCAAACCTTGAGGTGGGTGGGCTACAACAGCAGAAGACCACATTGGGTTCTACTCCTGCCAGACAAGAGCGGGTATCTGAGGCTATCATGGGCACAGGCTTACCAAAACTGGAGAGCTGAAAATTAGAAAAAAAATCGCCTGGTCTTTTTCCAGTCTTCAACTGTCCAGATTCAGTGAGTCTGTGCTCATGATAGCCTCAGATTCTTGTTCTTGGCTGACAAGCCCAACCGCCTCAAAGTTTGATGTGTTGTGTGTTCTAAGATGCTTTTCAGCTCACCATGGTTGTAAAGAGTGCTTATTTGTGTTACTATGGACTTCCTGTCAGCTCAGACCAGTCTGGAAATTCCCCTCTGATTTCTCTCATCAACAAGGTGTTTCAGCCTGCAGATCCTCCGCTCACAGGATAGTTTTTGTTTTTTGCACCATTTGGTATAAACTCTACATACTGTTGAGTGTGAAAATCCCAGTAGATCAGCAGTTTCTGAAATACACAAACCGGCCCACCTGGGACTAACAACCATGCCATGGTTAAAGTCACAGAGATCTCTTTTTTCTTCCCATTCTGATGTTTAATGTGAACAATAACTGAAGCTCTTGACCTGACCTGAATCTGTATGATTTTATGCATTGTGCTCCTGCCACATGATTAGCTGATTAGATAATTGCATTATTGTGTACTGGACTGCTGTCCCATTTACTGTATTCCTGCCTTGTGTCCAGTGTTCCCAGGATAGGCTCTGGATCTACAGTGACCATCTGGGTTTGGGGGTTCGAATCCTGCCTCCACCATGTGTGCACAGAGTATGCATTTTCTCCCCGTGCTTTGGGGGTTTCCCCTGGGTACTCCGGTTTTCTCCCCTAGTCCAAAGACATACATTGTAGACAAATTGTCCATGGTGTGTGATTGAGTTTGTGAATGTGTGTGCGTTTGTGCCCTGTGATGGCACCACATCCAGGGTGTGCCCCAGGTTCCTGGGATAGGCTCCAGTCTCCAATTATGGAAAATGGATGGTTGGATGAGCATACAGTGCACATACAAACTTACTAAACAGAGTCCACTGCAGCCTGGCTTCATTAGATTTTTCTTTATCTGGTACACTGGGAGCAATGCCGTGAGTAAGGGTATTTCAGTGGCACAGAGAAGGTAGAAAGTCTCTAATGTGCTTTTCTCCATGTTGAGGATTACAGCTCAATATGGCTAAAGGCAGAGTTGCCAAGTAAATTTTAAGTACAAAACTCACAAGCTAATTATGGCTGAGATGAGTCATGCGGCAGCCGGCTGTATTTCTAATAGTGGGCTAGATGGACTGTGAAAACCAAATCATTGTGTGAACAGCTCTTCCGGAGCATCTCTGCATTTAGACTGTGTTTAAATAGCGTCAAATTGCTCCTATCATAAAAAAAAAAGTAACATCTCTCATTTTGCAAAAAATCTGGACATGACGAATTACAAACAGTGAAAAAAGAACATGTTTTGAACTAATAGTGCAATAGTGTTATTCATCATACTGAATGTTTTGATATTTCACTATAACATGACCAATGACGTTGCTGTTGTTGTTTTTCCTCCAGCAAAGGCCTCTGACCCTGATTATGAGAAAGTCAACTGAGGCAAAGGGAGTTCCCGGCTCTGGATCCTGTTTTTCCTTTTCCACTTGATTGTTTTGGGAAGCAGCTGGTCATGCCATATTGAGCAGAGTTGCCAGGTCTGTGGATATGGGCTTCTTTTGTCTTGGATTGATTTTTTTTTTTTTTTTTTCAGATTAATTATATACATGTTTGGTAAGCCGAAGGATTTGAACATTAACATGAAAATGCACTGTTTAATACATATGTATATGGGCTGTGGTTACAATTAAATTGTGGTTACAGTAAATTAACATCCCTTATGGAAAAAAAAACACATGCATTTCAGAAGTGAGCATATGTTCTTCCACATGTGGTTATATGAGTATTATGTGATCACCAGAAAAACATGTCAAGGTGCATTTCACAATGTTAGTCCATGAAATTGCACAAGTGAGCTCAAGTAAAACATATGACGTGAACAATATGCGATCAAATGTGAAAATTAATTATTCATGTGAGAAATCACATGTGAAAAGTAAAACCACATGTTAAAAAAAATGTTCACCAAAAAATCCAACAGTGTAGATTTCATAGGCAAAGTTGAATTCTTTGTAAGGGAAAAGCAATGGTGGTGTCAGCAGCAATAAGGTACTGTAATTAGAGTTAATAAAAATATTGGACTACTTTTACTCTATGAAGAGGCTTGCTGTGTGTGAATTGATTTATTCATTTTTGTTGCTATTCTTTTTTACGTGTAGGTGTTGTATATATATTAATACAGAAAACTGCATAAATTTGATACTGATTTTTTTTTTTTTTTAATCATACTATATTGTGTTGTAACTATTACAATACATTTGCAAAAGCTAGTCATGATCTTGGAGTTTGCTAAATGTTTTGGGAGGGTCAGATTTTGAGGTTAGGAGTTGAACTGGAATTGGTTTTGAATGGCCATCAGCTGGCTTTCTCTCACAGACTTGGCAACCTTGCCTGACCTTCACTATTATTCATTCCCAGCATAGAAATATACTTTCAGTAATTTTGGCAATGTACAGTGTGTGCAATATGTGTGTGCATGGGATGGTAGGTTGGGGGTGGAGCTGGGGGCTGTTATATTTTGGTAAGGACCAAATGCCCCCACAAGGACAGGATTATCTGTTAGATTTGACCTTGTAGGGACATTTGGCAGGTCCACACAAGGAAAACTACTTCTTTTTTTTTTTTTTAACAAAAACTGCAGCTTTTGTTTAAAAATTAAAAGAGTCAAATGACTGAGATTAGGGTTAGATTTAGATGTAGGCCTAGCATTAATTAGTTGCATTAAAAATGATATCAGTAGAGGGTCCTCACGGGGATAATAAGACAAACATGTGTCTTAAAGACCATTTATTTACTGAGCCTATAATTATAGTCCATACATGTGGGAATAATGCAAAGATTGACTATCCTACCAGAATGTTCTGTGAATAACAATCACACATGACATATCTGACATAATCAGTAATGGGGATGTCACATGTATCATTTTTGCCTGCGTGACAATTTGCAAAGATTGCATCTGTGTCTAGCATTACTAATACATTCTGTGACAGATATGTTAGATTTTGGACTGATATGTTAATATATGACATGTTGCACACTCTCAAGTATTATGAGCACAGCATAAAACAGTGTTGCGTATGCTTATGCAAATATGCTTTTGCATACAGTTGTCTGTAATATAGAATCACAAATATCTCAGTGATGAACATCCTTTTAGCTGCAAATATCTATAAGCTGAAATCTGCTGCACAGCCACAGACATTTGGCATTTCCCTTGTTTGCATTCTCATACATTTTTATGTCTTTCAAAACTCTGATTCATCTAAAAGGGGTGATTTCCTTTTACTTTGCTTTAAAGTGGATGGTTGTTGTTATTGATGATGATGATGATGATGATGATGATGATGATGATTAAGTGACCTAAGTTCAACTTCTCTTCATTTGCCAGGTAACAAAACTTGCACCTGCAGATGACATCAGCTTTTTACTGGCTTCCCCATTTGTGATCGCAGTGACTAAGCAGTGTCATAGCACATTTTCACTTCAGTCACAGTCAGTCCGTAACGTGTTAGGACATTCCCACAAGCGTGAGTATGCCTCACACACAGATGGCTGATATTTAGACATCCTTGTAAATGATTTATCCAAACACAGTGGCTGAGGTCTAAGTTTGAAACAAAGTTTTACCTGAATGAATAATCAAATCAATCACCTACAATATGAGTGATGAAAACAAGAGTTTTAAAAATTGTGTGGGATATATAGTCGAAGAAATATTTTTCATCATGAGATTAAGATGAAGCAAATATAAAGTTATTTATTGCAGATAATTTGCTTCTTTTCAAACTGCTGCTCATGCTGCATCACAGGGCAGTGTAACACACTTGGAATAAAATTTGTTCTGCCCTCTTCTGTGTATATGATTTCACAGACACCCACAATTAGCCAGTGTCATTCTGATTGACAGGAAAGAGAGCGTAATGCCATCCCTCATCCCCATTCCAGACAGCATGACCAATTTACTCTCCTGATTTCTGGCCACAGATGGCTGTGCCATCGTCAGGATTTGAACTCACAACCTCCAGACAAGCAGATGAGCACTGTTCTGTTGCACCACCGAGAAGCCTAGGTTACTCCCTTTTGGCAGTAATTGTTATTTTATTAATGTGGAAATTATGTACACATTTGAATTGTGTAAATTCACTGCAGAATGAATGAATTGTATCCAACAAAAAATGACTACAGAGAAAACCTACAGAGAAGACTGCTTGCTAGGTGCCTTAAAACACTTTTGGAGATCTGTGATCCACACAATGATCATTAAAATAATAATAACATGCAATTACAATATGTAATACATATACTTTGCTACATAACTATGGAATTATATTTATGGAACTCGTTTTGCTGCCGATATTGCTGCTATACTTATTGCTGCTACACTACTCAGTAGTTTACAGTTACAGCCCATGTTCTGTGTATTTATTGTCCTGCACATTTATTGTACTGTGTATTTACTGTCCTGCACTCCTCTCACACTGTTGCATATTTGCACTATGTAGTCTTGCATACTGTTATGTGTTGCACCATGGTCCTGGAGAAACAACATTTCATTCCTGTGTATACAAGCTATATAGAGGAATGACGATTAAAACCCACTTTACTTGATAGCTAGACCTAGGATCACTGGTTTGATCTGTAGCTCTGGTTACTGCCCCTGCAGAGTTTTGTATGTTGTCCCCGTGTCTGCATGTGTGACCTCTGGATTTGACCTCCACTTTCCTCCCACCTCTCAAAAATATGCCGGTAGGTGGTTTGGCTACGCATATGTGCATAGTATGACTGGTGTCCTGTCCAGGCTGTATTCCCACCTAATCTTCCTAGAATAGGCTTCAGGTTCACTGTGACTCTTGTCAAAATAAAGTACTTACTGAAGATGGATGAATGGTGATAATTAGATCTCAAAGGTATTTGTGTAATGTGTCTGTCCCAGTTGTACTGTATTTCTTAACCTTATATTGTTTTTGTGCTTTTAACTCTGTAACTAGTTCATGAATACCAAAATGCAGATGTATCTCTCAGGCTAGGCATCACTAGGGAACTCCATCATCATTGCAGGGGTTTTCACTCACCCACATGCTCTGAACACTGACTCACACTCAAAGGAATAACCCCGGCCTGCCATCTATGGTATGCTTCCTCTCCATCCTTCTCTTCCTTGCTTTTTAGAACATATTTTCATTTAGCCACTGAGTCAGTGTTTTACTGCATTAATGACGCGTTGGAACAGTGCTGGCCTCTGTGCTTAACCCTCCGTGACTGCATTTGTAATATTCCTGCCAGCATAATCGACACACCACTTACATTACATAAACTGGAAAGCAATAGTTGATAAATCCTTGTACACACTGCACTGGACATAAAGGTCAAATCCAACTAATTATAACTGAATTACAGCAAAGGGAATAATTACATGAGTTTGTTTCTTGCATCCCACCATATATTTTTTTAATGAGGAACTAGAGGGCCTAAGTGTTGATCAGACAACTCATTGGCATTTCGAGAAGAGCTGGGAGAGAGAGGAGGATGCTGGGAGCATCTGCAGAGGATGTAGGAGGCCTCCTTCCTCAGAGAGGCAGGAAGCAGAGGCAGGACAAAAGGATGCTGTGTTAATGCGCAGTAAAAATAAAATAAAACTTTTTCTGGTGTGCACTGTGGGACACTCTGGTTTTCATGTATACATACAAAAGTTTTTAGCTCAAAATAGATCTGAACGTGTCAAACTACATTCTTAGTAGAAAAAAATTCAACAGCATTTTAGCCCAGTCTTATTTCATTTACATTGGGTGCCCTTTCTGAGATCTCCACTCAGCTGATGAAGATTTAATGTTAATCCTGAGGATCTCACACAGCTCAACCCATGGAAGATGTTTTACTTATTAACTCCAGAATTATGTTGCAGAGAATATTGAAAGTTCTATCCAGATTAAACATTACATACTTTCTAGCCTATTGTATTCCCAACTACTGGGCCTTATATCATTATATTCTTTTTGGTGGTTAGTAATTTTCTACATTTATAGTTAACTTATTAATGGCTGTAGACATTAAATTGCATTATCTAAGGGTTGTTTTGGTGAAATATCTTTATTGAGGTAGGTACTCAAAAATACATTGTTGGTTGTCATCCTGGAAGTCCTCTAACAGCACTTCCAGTAACAGCTGTCTGGTTCAATTTGTCAGAGCTGTCGGGTTTGTCGCAGAGCTGTCATATATCATGAAGACTTTTTTTTGTTTTTGGCCTTTGACTAAGAATATACTGCAGTATAAATAATGAACTTTATAGATAGATAGATAGATAGATAGATAGATAGATAGATAGATAGATAGATAGATAGATAGATAGATAGATCACTTTATTCATCCCAGAGGGAAATTCTTTTTTAAAAATTTTATTTGATTTTTAGACAAAAAAATGTTACATTTGTAAATGTATTGACATACTGTTTGTTTTTAAGAAACATGTGCGCCATCATGGGTGACAAATTGGCACAGTGTTTCCACCTAACAGCTCCAGGGTCTCTGGTTCATTCATGAGGGGCTTCCTACAGGTTCTCCGGTTTCCTCCCACTGTCCAAATATATACAGGTAGGTGGATTGGGTACACATTCACACACACACGCACCTAAATTGCCCGTAGGTGCGTGTGTGCATTGTGCCCTGTGATAGAGTGGAGTTCATCTGGGGGGGGGATGTGTCCCTGCCTCGCGCCGAGTGTTCCCAGGAGAGGCTCCAGATCCACTTCCACCCCAGCTATGATTGTGCTGTTACTGAAGACAAATGAATGAATGTATTTGCAATCATAATCAAATACATTATTATATTGCAGTATATTCTAAAACATAGTATGTGTGTTTTTTAATGGGACAACTTCAAATATTTGCATACTACAGTATATTCCAAATATATATTGCTTTTGTATATGAGTTATGATTTTATTTACAGCAATAGATAATACTACACTATTTGCACCTAAAAAGTAATCTCGTTTAGATTTATATTTTTGCTCACAGCAATAACTGCAATTTTTAGATCCCTGCTTGTTTTCAGACATGATTAGGAGCAAAAAAAAAAAAAAAAAAACTTAATTTCAGCATTATTCAAATCATCACTGTGTGTTGGGAGAGGTTTTGGGAAAATACAAAACAAGGAAGTGGTCAGGAAGCCAGTGATATGTTGTTGGTGTTGGATTTATTTTAAGCTTCGGTGTAAATTGCCTGATTACAGCATATTGCCTGCTGTGGTCAGCATAATATCATCCTGTCATACACTGCACACCTACTTCACACACACACAACACTAGCAGTGGCCTTTGCCTGTTCTACTCTTATAAGGGAGATTAATATTTGCCTGTTCTTTTGTTATAAGGGAGATTAATATTTGACTGTTCAATTGTTATAAGGGAGATACTTTCTGTTAATGTATCAAATGAATGAGAATAGTGTTTTAAAAATTTTATAAAATGTTACGTGACTGTGCAGTATGTGATTGTTGGGTGTATTATCACACTACAAGAAAAAATGTTTTAATAATACACAAAGTAATGAAAGGTAATGCATAAATGTAATGTATATAGTGAGTGAGTGAAGTGACGTGTGGCCAAGTATGGTGACCCATACTCAGAATTTGTGCTCTGCATTTAACCCATCCAAGTGCACACACACACAGTAGTGAACACACACCCAGAGCAGTGGGCCACCTTTTTCCGCTGCAGCGCCTGGGGAGCAGTTGGGGGTTCGGTGCCTTGCTCAAGCATCTCACCTCATTCGTGGTATTGAGGGAGGAAGAGAGCACTGGTCATTCACTCCCCCCACCTACAATCCCTGCCGGACCTGAGACTCGAACCCACGATCTTCAGGTTCATCTTCGGGTTACAAGTCCGACGCTAACCATTAGGCCACGACTGCCCGCATTTACATATTTTGATAAATGAAATTTAAAGAAATTGTAACACAAAGATTTCTTGTATTGATGTACACTTTCACCAGGTTACATTTCATTCTGATAAAAGTAAAGGAAGGAAATAAGCTTCATTCTGCTTCAGCGTTACACTTTCATCCAGAGAGGTCATGAAAGACTAGGTTATTACAGGTTTGAGTAATTGAATCTGCTTATCAGCATGCAACCTTTTTAACGATCTGCATCTTTGTTTAGATGAGTAACAAATTATAATTGTATCCCCAATTCTTGCTTGCTGTTCATTAAAACTTCAAAGCCTGGTTGAGCTATACAACTGGAGAACAGTGTGATGGTTTGCTTATCTATAGCTGGAAACATGCTCATGACTGCATTACTCTCCCACAGAGGACTATCAGACTCTGGGAGAGGCATCCTGAGGCGGCTCTGCTAATGTGTGAGCATAGCTAAGGCCTGTCTCACACGCTATACTAGGACTTCCTGGTCTAAGAGGAGAACAGTATGGGAGAGAACTATGCAGTGAACGCAATGATGTGAAACACAGGTAGCACCCAGGTCAGTGTGCTCTGGGTGCAGTCATGAGGGTCGAGCACATCCAAGTCCGGAACAAAGCTCTTATGGTAATAAGTGGTAACAAGCTGAGCTCCATGATTACATCATCAGTGGAAATCATAATGTGAGTCACCTCCCTTTGAATTGAGACATTTAAGTGGCCTTAACCACACAAAAGGCTCATAAGTATACTTTGATGTATTTCTGCTTTTACTGAGTCAGCAAAGGTAATTTAGTTCAAATCCCAAACTTCTGAATAGTGAGAAAAGTTAAGGATTAGCCAATGATGTACAAATATGGTCTATATTTATTCAGGAAGGAAGAGAATTGTTTTTTTAAGCTTTAAAAAGCATCAAAATGCTAGAACTTATGAGGTGGGTTTGCCATTTTCTGTGGTTGTTTGTTTGTTTGTTTGTTTTTCATTCTGGAGAAGGAAACTGCTTTGTCTTTTTGAAGGCCAGGCAAAAATTGTGTTTTTTCCTTCCACTTCTTCCTTCCAGATTTTTTGGCTAATCTACAACTTTCAACCACAATATGTATATAGAAAGTATTAATTATTCATATAAATACTTTGATAAAATACTTTTATCCAAACTATGCATAACATACATTTTGATGTATTGTTTCCCTGTAGAAATACTTCCATTTTTATATCTCACTGTAACATTGTAAAAAATTATTTCCTACAACAAAATGGTACATAGTTAGTGTATAGCCAGTCAGTGTAAACTAAGGATAACTGTTTCCTGGTTCTTCTGATTACTGAAATATAGTGCTGATTGCCCATTTTCTCAAAATATTCTGTTTTCCATGTGGCAAGTACTTTTTCTCAGCCTTTGTGTCTTAAAGCCTGACTTTGGCATAATTTTTCTTAATTTATTGAGTAATTTTGATTTTAAGCGAAACGTTTATCTGTACAACTGCTAAATTTGTACAATAGTGTTTTCTTAATATTATTATGAACTGTTATGTGACTAAATGTTATCCGATTGTTGAGTGTGTTATCACAATAAAAAAAAAAAAAAAATTTAAATACAGTAATGCAAAAGTAATTGAATTAGCTATTGCAACATTTGCATAGTTTAGTAAATGTTTAAAAGAAATTTTAATACAAAGAATTCCTGTATTGGTGTACACTTTGAAGAGGATAAATTTCATGATAAAAGTTGTTCTTTCAGTTGCTCCCATTAGGTGTCACCACAGCAGATCATGGGTCTGCATATTTGATTTGGCACAGTTTTTATGCCAGATGCTCTTCCTGACGCAACCTTTCCCAATTTTATCCAGGCTTGGAACTGGCACAGGGAGTGTACTGTCGTGTGCAACCTCAATGGCTGGGGTTGTTTCCCGGGCCAGGAATCAAACCTGGGCTGCAATGGTGAAAGCACCAAGGAGTAGTCACTAGCCTTCCAGGGACCATCAGTCTGATAAAAGTAAAGGAAAGAAATATGGCTAATTGGTTGTGATATCCAAAAGAGATTTTTTTTTCTGACTTAAAATGACTTACCACAGTGAACCAGTTGTGTCAGAAGGACAGCTGATTTGTTAATCTAGAAGAATTAAACGTTTTGTGATTGGATGTTGAGTCAGGAATTCATGATGTGCATTTCTTTATTTTATGTGTAGCTGCATTTGCCAACTATAAATATGCTTGTTAGAGTGAAAATTTTAGCATGGCTATATAGCTGGTTTTAAACAGTTCATCTGAAATAAAACTTCAAGGATGCCTGTCTTCCTGCTGGAATGAAAAGTTTGAAGATATTTTTTTTCTCATCCAGTGTAATATGTTTTACTGCCACCATGTGGATAAACGTAAAACAAACTCCTGTTCAAAGGTCTGGAATATTATTGGTAGTTGTGCCTTACCACTCCTTTAGTAAACCCTTTCTTGATGTAGTGAAAAAGCTAAATAATATAACAGCATCATTCTGACTTGACTAGTGTTTAGTGTTTCTCTAATTTTTTTTTAACAATTGAGGACTTATGTGATATGTAAAGCGTATGAATAAATGAAAAACAACTTATATCTTTATATATATATATATATATATATATATATATATATATATATATATATATATATATATATATATATATATATGTGTGTGTGTGTGTGTGTGTATATATATATATATATATATATATATACAGTGGGGAAAACAAGTATTTGATCCCTTGCTGATTTTGTTGGTTTGGCCACTAATAAAGACTCGATCAGTCTGTAATATTAATGGTAGGTGTAGTCTAACATGCTGAGACAGAATATCACAAAGAAAATCAAGAAATCGACTTTAAAGAATTTGTATTAATTTATTTG
>CM040982.1:6577352-6665522 GCA_022985145.1 Pangasius djambal | reverse complement strand
TATATTCCTAATATTGTGTAGGTTCCCATCATGTTGCCAAAACAGCCCTGACCCGTCGAGGCCTGGACCCTACAAGACCTCTGGTGTGCTGTGCTATCTGGCATGAAGACATTAGCAGCACATCCTTAAATCCTGTAAATTGCGAGGTGGGGCCTCCATGGATCAGACTTGTTTGCACATCCCACAGATGCTCGACTGGACTGAGATCTGGGGAATTTGGAGGCCAAGTCAACACCTTGAACTCTTTGTCATGTTCCTCAAACCATTCCTGAACAATTCTTGCAGTCTGGCAGGGTGCATTATATCTGAAAGATGTGGCTGCCATTAGCGAATACCGTTGCCATGAAGGGTTTGTACTTGGTCTGCAACAATGTTTAGGTAGGTGGTACGTGTCAAAGTAACATCCACATGAACGCCAGGACCCAAGGTTGCACCCAGCCGTCCACATGATGTAAAAGAAAACGTGATTCATCAGCCCATTGCTCCATGGTCCAGTTCTGATGCTCACATGCCCATTGTAGGAGCTTTCGGTGATGGACAGGGGTCAGCATGAGCACTCTGACTGGTCTGCGGCTATGCAGCTCCATACGCTGCAAGCTGCAGTGCACTGTGTGTTCTGACACCTTTCTGTCATAACCAGCATTAACTTTTTCAGAAATTTGTGCTGCAGTAGTTCTTCTGTGGGATCAGGCTAGACCGACTAGCCTTCACTCCCTACGCGGCTCAGTTAGCGTTGGGTGCCCATGACCTTGTTACCGGTTCACCGGTTGTCCTTCCTTGGACCACTTTTGGTAGGTACTAACCACTGCACACTGGGAACACCCAACGACATCTGCTGTTTTGTAGATGCTCTAACCCAGACGTCTAGCTATCACAATTTGGCCCTTGTCAGAGTCACTCAGATCCTTATGCTTGCCCATTTTTCCTGCTTCCAACACATCAACTTCAAGAACTGACTGTTCAGTTGGTGCCTAATATATCCCCTTGACAGGTCAGTGTTATTCACCTCACCTGTCAGTGAGTTTAATGTTATCGCTGATTTTGTGTGTGTGTGTGTGTGTGTTTGTGTGGTGCCCACACAGGGACTGGCATCCCTTCCAGGGAGAATTCAACCATGAACAATACAAAAAGCGATTACTGAAAATGAATGAATGACAGTAGGAGTGTCAGTATGACAAGAATGCAGAATGAATGGTTGCAGCATGATAAGATATATCAGTATATAATAGGATTGTCCATGTGCAAAAATATAAATGAGTGACAGCAGATGGCCTATATATTGGAGGACAGAAATTTGTATGCAGACAAAGTTGAAAAGTATTGCATCAGCTCAGCAGTTTCCAAACAATATATCAAGTAATCGTGTTTCTACTTTTTTAAATAAGAACATTTAAAAGTCAGTGGTCAATGCGCGTGAGTTAAACTGAGCCGGACCGCCGCCTGGCCTCCCATTGGCTACCTGAGTCCATCCGGGTACTGGGCGCGAGCTGGCCTATGAGGCTAACGCTACCAATATGGCGGAGGTAAGAGGGAAAGCTGGAAAGAAGTGTCAGATGTAAAATCCGTCTATTTAACAATTTCTAGGGACGGGTTTTTATTTTGTAGAAATAGATTATGTAAAGCACTTTCTATTTGTTGTACTGTGTTGTTTTTTTCCTTACAGGTCTGGAAAATAGACTATAGAAAGGTGTATTTAAAGAGGGATGTAACAGGGCTCAATAGGCCTTTTTGCTATCGCGTCCCGTTAGCTAACGCTAGCTGTCCGCTCAGAGCCGCGGCAAAAACACGGCCGACAAAACTGCGCTCGCTAATTTATTTTTTGGTTAAATACTCGAGGAAAAAACATGAATTGAATTAGTTGAATTTAATTAGATGTTATTTGCGTGTTAAGGAACCGTTTGTTTGCGGCGCAGATGTGGGAATTGTGAAATACGGCTATATTTCGTGCACTGAAGGTTTGTTTATGTTTTTCCCCCACAGCTCGGACACAAGCAGGTTTGCTCCGTTAGCAAAAAAAAAAAAAAAAAGCGTAAAAAACTAATCCAAATTCTTTCTGATAGACGTTTTCATAATGCAAAACTCGAGCTTTTGTGCAAAGGTTAACATTTTGTGTTTTATATGCATGAAATAAATTGTAATTGAAACATTTGTTGAACTCCAGTGATGCTCACATCAGGGCCTCTTGACTAGTCGCTGTGGAACTGTTAGCTTTTATCAGGACTGCGTTCAAGCACCATTTCTTCCACACTTTGATTATTTTCTCGGGATTTATATTTAACTAATTTGTTGTTAATACATCTATTTGTGTCTCCTCAGGCTTCCCTCGGGAGTTCAAGCCCTGGTATGTACAAATGTAAAAAATGTTTGTTTGTTTGTAATATGTTGTATTGAATGTCATGCCTGGTTTATTTTGCATGTTGAATGCTGCAGTGTGTCCATTAATTAATGCACAGTTAATTAATGAATGCTCTCTGTGCACAGTTGGCTCTCTGTCCTCGGAGGATCATGACTTTGACCCGACAGCAGAGATGCTGGTTCATGAGTATGATGATGAGAGGACTTTAGAAGAGGAAGAGGCACAGGAAGGAGACAAGAATTTCAGCGCTGAATTGGCGGACCTGGAGAAGGTGAGCTTTTATTCTGATATTCAGACTGTTGTTGGTGTGTTATCTCTTCTGTCTAATCTGACACCATGACTTTTATTGTCTGCGGTTAAACTGAGATTTCAAAAGGTGGGAACTTGGAATGTTTTTTTAATGGTTGCCAACAATGCATTTTATTTGTTATTATATCATTTATACCACACTGCTTGATTCTGATTGGTCAGAAGACTGATTAATTTTCTATAACAGCAGCTCTGACCATATTTCATCGGACCATATGACCATACTTCAAATCATAGGTTTATGTTAATGTGCCCGTACTAATGTTATCATTTCTGTAATGACAAATTGTCCCCTGGGATTTGGTGGTATGGTGGATGTGCCACATAATCTAAACCTAATAATAAACAAATTAAAATAATAATAAAAAAAACATAAAACATAGAATTAAAAAAAAAAAATAGAATTTTCTGTAACATGACATTACTTAACATTTCTGTGGAGTGAGGCACTAAGGAAAAACATCTCACTACATTAATACATCACATGAATGTAATGTATATGACAAATAAAGAACCTTGAACCTTATGGAAGGAGTCTCCAGTGTCAGCACTTAAAGTCAGTAAGTTTTCTGCCACAAGAAAGTCTTCCGAACAGAGGACTTTCCACTTTCAGATTTCTCAGTAACATGCTAAGCTGCGTTTATTGCCTTAGAACGAGGGGGGAAAAAAAGGTTGATGAGGGTATTGGCTGTTTATAGCTGCTGTAACATAAGTGATAACAGGAACTAACTTGTTACACAGACATTCTGCATTTAAATGAAACTTTAAATGTTTAAAAAGCATAATGTGTTTTAATTAATAAATTAAAATAGTAATCTTTGACAAATTGCTGTGATGTAAGAAGAATAAAACACTTCATAACTTCCTGTTATTGGAACACAACCCTGTCATGTTGTATTCTTTTATGTAAGTGTGATTTTAGCGAGTTTAGTTAAGTAAATAAATTAAATGTCAAATTTCATTAAAATCTAGATGAACAGTACATTACATTCTACTGTATGCTTATTTTAGATAGCAGTCTTTGGTGACAGTTTTTTTTTTTTTTTTTTCCCCCTTTTTTTTTTCCCTCCTTCTTTTCTCTTCCTCCAGCAGAGACGGAATTCTTTGGAATTACTTCACATAATATTAAAGCAAGAAACAAACGCTGCCAGTAATTTAACCTAATTAAGCTTGAGGTAGCATCAACTGTCTGAAGTATTTGAAATGCTATAAAACAGCAGGAGTGATTAAAACTGTGGAAATCAGTTATTAACATGAAGAGGAACATCAGAGACTTGAGTAATTAAACGATTCATCACATCACAGTTAAATAGTATCCACGAAGCTTGTATTAGAAACGATTTACATTGCCATGAAAGTATACTACCACAGACGGCCTCCCATGTAAACCAAAGAAGACTGAGTGCTGCTGTCTTGCAGTTCTGCTCAGTGTAACTCGTGTGTACTGTTACAGTGAATAAAATCAGCATAATTGTTAACATCTTAAATAAACCATGTCCGATGTGCTTTGATTATAGGAAGGGAATATGCCTCTTGAGGAACTGTTGGCCCTCTATCGTTATGAACCGTCAGTCAGCACGGCTGCAGGGTCGAGCATGGACAGCTCTTCTGGTGAACTGGCTGATGACCTTCCGGACATGACCCTGGATAAGGTAACCTGTGTGCTGTTATAGCAGTGTTGCCAGATACTGTAATTTTCCAGATAATGTGGTTGGATTATTCAGAGAGAAAATATAATTGAGTCAATGGAAGGAAAAAAATTGAGATGATTTTCTTGACATGTTTGTAGGAAGAGATAGCCAAAGATCTGCTGTCAGGAGACTATGAGGAAGAAACGCAGTCTTCAGCTGATGATCTGACCCCTTCTGTTACCTCCCATGAAGCCACTGACTTCTTCCCAAGAACACTCAGATGTGAGTCAACAGAAATATGAAATAAAAAAAGATTGATAACTCTCTGCACTAGTGTCGGAGAATTCATCGTTCTGAACAAATGTTACTCCAAAACTGCCATATTCGTTCACCATAAAATATTATTACAAAATATTTTATTATAACATATACTTAAATATTATTTATGTAGACCCAGCATTATAATACTGATTAAAAAAAACAGTATATTATTGTTAGTAGTAGTAGTAGTAGTTAAATAATGGAATCAATCAATAAAAGTAAAAATAGTTTTTAAAAAATTTAACTAAGTGAAAAAATGTATTAGTAGTAGTATTAATGCTTCATTTGAATTTATAATCTTAGTGTTCTGTAAAAATAAAAGATAATACACTCATAAGTAAACAAAAAATTGAATCATGGATGAATATATTTTAAATGTCATGGATAATTTTTAATCTGTCTCTGGGGGGGTTTAAGTGAAAAATAGATAAAAACCACACTGGAAATGATTTCGTCACTTGAATCTGATTGAGTCTGTGATCTTATGTTGGTGCTAATCCTCTCTTTCCATGCTTTGCGTCTGTTTTTGGAGGTTCTTAGGATGATTCATTGTTAGCCTGGTTTTAGTCTAATCTTATCCATTGTCTTATTATAATGCCAGTAATCCATTCATGATGTGCTTTGTGTCTGATCTCAGCCAACACTACTTATGACGGTGATAAGGAGTCTGAAGGAGAGGAGGATGGTCTTAGTCCAGAGGATTCAAGGAAGGTCAGTGTCATAATATACGAAACAGTAAGCTGGAATAATATAAGTGGGATAATGCCCCAGTCGATTGTTCTTTTATAGCATCTGAAGATAAATATGAAACCCTTACTGCTAAGTTGATGTTTAAATGGAAATGGAGCTGATTTTCTTCCATTGCAGGAAATAATGGTTGGATCACAGTACCAAGCAGAGGTTCCTGTGGGCCTGAGCTTCTACTCTGATGACAAGGGTGAGTGACTTAGTTGAGTTGTCAAAAAATTGAATTTTAAATGGAGATGAGGGACTGTTGAAAATAATGATATAAATAATTTAATGTGTAATAAGGAATAGTATGGCATTTTAAAATACAGTTTAAAATAAGTTTCATTAGTTGACAAATCCGCAGTTTACACACCCAGCACAAGCAGATTTCATGTTGTGGCTGTTAGATTTTTTTTTTTTTTAATTCATATTCTCTCAGTGGACAAATAACAGAAAAAAACCCAAAAGGTTTCATTTGGTATGTGTGTTTAAACTTGACGCATTTCACTGTGGTGCGATGCACCTCGATTCTGTAACCAGCTCGTGCTACCTGTTTCACATCTCACTGCCTGTTGCACCACACACATCAGAGACGATGATAGAATTATTATTATTATTTTTTTTTTAATGTTTAAATATGGTGGTATAATTGTCAGTTAAATGAGTGTGATTGTGTGTTTTGCAGTGTTTGAAGAGGAGGATCAGTTGCTCTGGTGTCCTGATGTGTTGTCAGAGAGGAAGGTGGAGGACTACCTCAGAAAGGCGCTGTCTCAGACTGCAGACGGTTGCACAGAGAACTCTACATGCGGAGGACACATACGAGACAGTGAACAGGTTTATAACTTCAGGCTGCAAAGAACACACTTTAGCTAGTTTCCTAGATAAGCTTTATGACAACAATGATGATTTATTCAAACATTATGTATAGTGCCAACTTCAGTGCAGCTGATATGTTTCGGTGTTTTCAGCGTAGTTTCATATAGTCTCAAGTGAGTCTCATATCATTAGATATATTTACTGATCGACCTAATGTCTATCTCTTTCTAGGCTTTGTACGAGCTTGTGAAATGTAACTACAATACGACCGAGGCCCTAATGCAATACTGCAGTAATCCTAAATCCTCAAAAGGTAAGTTTCCTAACAGTAAACAAGAATGTTGGGTGCAGATCGTTTGGAAACATGATGGTAATTCGTCACTTTGTTTCCTGTTTTCTTTGTAGAAGAATCGCCACCCTGGTCTGAAGAAGAGTGTAGAAATTTTGAGTATGCGCTACAGATTTATGAAAAGAATTTCTATCTAATTCAGAAAAATAAGGTCAGTGCTTCATTTGAATTGGACCAAGGTTTAACACTGATTCACATTTTGTTTATTACGTTTTTGCTAGTTTGCTAGCTCTCTGTAATTAATTCCCCTTTACACTTTTGTCATTTTTAGGTTCCAACGAGGTCGGTGGCAGAGTGTGTAGCCTTTTACTACATGTGGAAAAAGTCTGAACGTTTTGACTATTTCGTTCAGCAGAACCGGTTTGGGAAAAAGAAATATAGTATTTACCCTGGTGTGACGTAAGTGAATCACATTGTTTACAGTAAATTATTATTGAATATAATAGAAAAATAGGAAAAGTCCTTATTGTGAAAAAACAAAAAAATTACAGCAAATTCTAAGTAAGAGAAAGATAGCTAATGGTCATGCCTTCAAGCTTTTTTTGACTTGGAATAAATGTTCATAAAAAGATGGTAGTGCCTAATTATAGCACTATTAAACTATAATGGTGAGCAGAATTTAAGCTTAAAGCACTCAGTGTTAGGAAGATGTCTGTCGACAGTTGGTGCTTACTTCCTGTTGCTCTGTGGTCACAGGCTATGGTACTAGCAAAAAATGTTAAACCAATAACCCAGAAAATGTTTTCAGGGTACCTACATCTGCAGGAGAAAAAAATTAGTAGGACATACCATCATTGCCAAGCCAAGAATAAACAGCTCATTACATACATAAAGAAATAAAAATTGCTCCCCAGAAAACACAATAGTCACAGTTGTGTTTTCCTCCTCAGAGATCTGATGGACCGGTTAGTGGACGAGGCAGAGGGTCTGGCAGTAGACGGCTCTTCGTCCGTATGCCCAGGTGGAGCTGGAGGGAGGATGGAGGCGTCTGCGGAACAGCAGCTCGGCCTTCTCAACACAATCACTGCCAGTGACCTCACAGGTGAGTGTCGCACTATTAGAAAACCATGAGCAAGGTCTCCCGGTTTACCTGTGCAGCCTATGATGAGATGTTAGAAGGTGAACTTTGGACCAGGTTGTATCAGGTTTAAGATCTTTAACTGAATTGACTTTATGCATTCCGAGCATAAATCCAAACATTATTACTTGGACCACCAAGTAAACAGGACACTTTCCCTTTTACTTAAGAAATTAAATTTTTTCTGTGAAAAGCATTGCTTCTTGTACTGATTAAAGTTTGCATGTGAAATTTGCTTCAAGTTCAATTTACTTGAACTCTTGTGATGTGAACCTATAGCAGTGCAACTATAGGGTGCCCCTTCATAGAGCATCAGATTCAAAATGGAGGAAGCTGATCATAGCAGAGGTTCCACAACATTTTGAGAAACTAACTGGTCCTGCAACTATCCTACAGAAGAAATGCAAAGGTTCTAGAAGAGTACTCGTTTGCATCGTCCACCACAGTGCAGACACCGTGACCTTTTATGTAAAATAAACTGCTGCAAACAGAACCTGAAGTTGTATACACACACTATCACGCATAAGCAACTTCATAAACCCCATTCAAAGCATAGAAATGTGTGTACGCATGGTTTATGGCCAAAACTGTGTGTACACAGTTGATATTGAAAGACTTTTGGGGTCGTCACTGAGTGTAATATGTAAGGAATAAAACATGACCATGCATGCTTTTTCTAGGAAAATAATCATCAATCGACTGGTATTTTGTGGCCCAGTGTGAGATAACTGCATGTCCCATTATCTTTTTTTCCTCTTATACCACAGCAATTTGCAAACTCGTGTTTATAATTTTTTCCTTGAGTACTCATTTTTCCTGGTTTATACTTATGTTTAATGTTGTGGGACAAGTTATAGCAGCTATAAAGTGGGTGGTCGTTCCTGAGAAAAGTCCTCTATTTCTAATTCAAGACTATTTCTCCTTGAGAATTTTTTTTTTTTAATAAATAAATCCATTAGATTTAGATTGTGGTGCATCAGTAACACAAGTACCTGTGAATTAGCTGTTACTGTAGAAACATTGTATTGGGACGAGTACATTAATGGCACTACTGTCAGAGCTGCTGTTATTGAAATTAATCAACATGTGGATTAATAAATAAAAATTACTTCAGATCTCCTACTGAGATTTTGGCTATATAGTTCATAATTTTGCACTTGCTTGAGAACAAACACTTCCAAATATTTGTGGTAAAAGTTTATTAGGTTATGTCAGCTTGTTCCTTCTGCAATTTTAAGCAAAAATAGCTAGAGGATAAACCAGTATACTTATTTCTGGATATTTAATTGCATGTCTTAGAAATTTGAATGGTTCTTTTTACAATTTTTGTACATTTTATCACAGATGCTTTAGCTTTTTTTTTTTTTTTTTTTTTTTTTTTTTTTTTTTTTTTTTTTTTTTTTTTTTTTTTTTTTTTTTTTTTTTTTTTTTTTTTTTTTTTTTTTTTTTTTTTTTTTTTTTTTTTTTTTTTTTTTTTTTTTTTTTTTTTTTTTTTTTTTTTTTTTTTTTTTTTGGTGAAAGCAGCTATAGTCTAATTTTAATTTATACAAATACCGTTTCAGACAAGTTCCAGTAACTTTTTTTTTTTTTCTCCTTCATTTCCAGCTCTGAGTAACAGCGTGGCATCCGTGTGCAGTCAGGCTGATGTGAGCTGCTTGGACTCGTCTTACTTCCCCCCTTTGGAGACTTTCCACCGTGGAGCGCTGACTCACGATGAAGCTACTCTAGGCTACGGAGCAAGTGGCGATGCCGGCTGCCTCGGTGTCCTCGACTCGGCTCTGTATCGGTCGGATCTCAGCCAGCTCAGCGTGTGCAGCAGCAAGGAGTGTGAGCGTCCCTCCAAACGCCTCCGAATGGGCCTCGCTGACTCATTCATCAACGACACACACCGAATCACGGGAGCCAAGATGGCTGTGTCTCTCACAGACTTCAGCAGCATAGCGAGCGGAGACGCAAACACTTTCATCAGCTCACACTCGCGCCATCACCAACACACCGCACTGCAATCTGACTGACCCCAAAACACACACACACCCACACACCCCCACACACAAAACTCCTCCCAACCTGTACAGAGCCACCCATTGACTGAACCTTAGTTTCTTTTCTAATTATGTATAAATATACTTTTTTGTAATATGACATCAGTGATGTCTTTATTGTACAGAGCTACGAAATCTTGATTTCTCAAGAGTTTAAATAGCCATTTATTTTTCTGGTTCTTTAGATACTATCGCTATATCAGCATCAATTTACAGTTAAACATAAATGCTGGAGGTAGAGAGCTGTGATAGTTGCTCTCTTATCGTATACTTATCCCTGTAATTGAAGCCTTCAGTTTCACTTTCCCGTGAAAAATAATTGTTGCCAGAAACTGCATTGACTTCGTTTTGTTTTATATCTTTTATTATTTGTAAGTTGATTTTTTTTTTTCTTTTTCTAAATTGGTACTGTTTTTGATGTTTACACAAGCCGAGAGACACCGGGGTTCGGCAGATGTAGCTTTTTGTATATCAGGAAACTTTTCTCTTAAAATTGGGGATTTGCAGCAAAACCACATATCTATTACAATGAAGAGCACTTCTTACAAGCTAGAATATTTTGGCTTCCATGTTTCCTTTGGGTTTGTTTGTTGTGTTTTTGCTCTTTGAATGCATGCCATGTGTCCTGCTTGCATTTTTAGGAACCGTGAGATCGCCACTGGATGTTAGTGTTTTGTACGACGAGAATTGCGTATTTGTCCAGTTTGTTGGTAGCTGTGATTGTTCTAGTTTGGCTGGTTTTAAGTGTATTTAAGCTTTAAAAATTCGCCCTTCAATGTGCAACTCCACATATCATCAGGGTTTTATATGAACCTCTTGCTGAGGGTTTGGAAGAATGAGTGTTGAGGGTGCCAATATTATCCCCTCCTCTAATACTTCCAGGAAAAAGGCAGCTGAACATTAGGTACACCTTATAACTAGGACGTGTGTTGAATGATGAGTGAGCAGATCTGACCCTGCTGTTTTACACAGTCTGAGTTGTTTTATGAGGTTTCGCCCCTTTGTTATTAAGTAGAAGAATTAGGAAAATGTCATTTTGATTTTGAACTGTGTTGTGCCCTAAAATGAAAATTTATAAAGTGAGACTTGCCCCTAAATTTGGTGACAGTATTATACATTTTCTGTTGTGAATATGCAACGTCAGGAAGACGCTAAGCTATCACGCTCGCTGGAGGTTTAAAATCAAGCTTAAAAAATGAAACCGCTTCTGGATTCTTACAGGAGAGACACCAGTCTGCCAGTACGGGTCACTCACGTGGTTCTTTTAAACCTGATATTAGTTGATGCTTCGATAATTATTGCGATTATTTCAGTTATTGAGAATCAGACATTGCACCTGATGTACTGAAGATATTCAGATGCCCGGCTTGTTAGGCTTGCTGTGCTGTAAAAAGATCCAGTATAATATTCTGCCATTTTTGTATACTGTATGCACCGAGCAGATGCGACTCGTATCTCAACACAAGTGCTGTTTTGTTCTGTGCATCCAGAATATAAAATACTTTTGAATACTTTCAGCCCTCAACACATTTTAAAGAACGGATGATGCAAAATGTATGTATAAAAATAAGGTTCTTGTTTATTATGGCAATAACATGTAGATATGTACAGATTGTCTAATTGTCGTATTTCTTCTAATATTCCTTAAAGACATTATGCTCTTCTTTTTTTTTTTTTAAACAATCATTTTGCAGTAAGAAATGTGCCCATCATTCAATGCCAGCTGTTGCTGATTTGCAAAATACCACTAAAATGTTTCAAGTGGGAGATGTATAGAGGTTTGCATGGCACATTCTCTTTAGTGATTTCTCTCGGGGCGCCCCACTACAAGTGCAAGACGATTCACCTCAGCTCATATGGGTGTGGAAATGCATTTCATTTCTTCTCATCAAATAAGCTGCTATCAGTCAATGTGAAAATCTGCACCTGAAGAGTACAGAATCACAGAGCTGAAGGTTAAAATGCACTGCTGCTGCTGTGTGTGTACGTCCAGGAGTCATGCTGGAGAAATAGGCTTGCAGATGTTTGACTGGGATTTTTCACAATACAAGATATACTAGATAACTCAAGGCAAGGACATTCCTATTGAACAGATGTGGCTTTGGTTTTCTATGTCTTACTAAGAGATGCTTTGTGGAAAAACTTCCCTGCTGCCTCAAATGCAAGCTTTCTCAGTGCATCAACTCCAGATTTTCTGCTGGAGTGTGAATGTAATGTTTTTTGTTTTTGTTTTGTTTTTAAAAAAAGTTTCAAAGATCTAGGATAAGTGAGATGTTGCTTTTCCCACTCGTGCACTGCCACATTACATCCGTCAGATGTGCACTGAGGCAACGACCCCAGTTTTTCTCACATTTAAATATTAGATAAAATTATAAGTTGTATTGCGTTACACATATCCATCATTCCCAAATTGCTTGGTAAATATTCTCAGTAGTTTTGGGTTTGTGTATTTATCACCTTCATTTTGTTTGAACTCTAAATGATCTCTAGTCCATTCATCGGAGAGACATAAAAAGGGAAAAATACAATTGTGAATAACAATGACATAACTGTAAATGTTTATCCAGAAATATAGACAATCATAACATTTAATAACTGAATTATTCCAACATATTGTTTATAACATGTAAATACAATTATATTGCTTTTTGTTTTTGCGTTTGTTTAGGCATTATTTTGTATTTTTTGTTGTACTTTATTACTTGATGTAAAACATCCAGAAATAAAAGCTCTGGAAACAGCTGTGAGAGTTTGGAGTCTTCCAGTGTTTGTTTTCCCCCCCTACATGTGTAGCTTTTGTGTGATTTACTACAGATGAGAATTTCTACATGTCTCTCTGTACTGAGAACAGAACAGAAAAACAGTTTACAGGGGAAAAAAAAAAAGTCTACTTAGAATTTAATCATAAAATCTTTCACACAGACTGCATATTGATTGTACATATACTTTGATATAGAAGTCAGTCATTTGGGTGGAGTTTTCCTTTAGGTTGAAGTAAGACACAAAGCAAACTGATTTAAATTAATATACATTTAATAACAGAGATTTACACAGTCCACACAGTGCAGGGTGATAACATTTACGTTCTTGTGCCAAACTAACACACTGACATGACGTCTAAGTGAGGAAAAAAGTGAACGCCTGCAGTGTGAACTAAGCAGCCTGGGATAGATGTGAATTACTGAAATGATCTAACAATAATAATAATAATAATAATAATAATAATAATAAACTGTAATTTTGGCTTAATACAGTGCACCTAGAAAGTACTAACGTCCTGTCAAAAAGTCCATGCTGCAAACGTAACACTGCAGTTGAATTAATGAGAAAAATTACCTGGCCCATACTGAATAATTCATTTCAAAATCACCCCTATGTACATTTGAACAATGACTCTTAATTAACTGTAAGGTACGAGCCAACAATAAGAACCTTCTCCACAGCTATTGGTGCTGGCAGGTTTTAATGATGACCCATCACTCAGGCCCGCCACGCTGCAAACAGAACAAGAATACTATTAACGATGATGAAAATACAGCAATATTAGCATAGACAAGTACATTAGAGCCACTATTAACCCATGACCTGCTTTGTCCTAGCTTGTATTCTTCAGGATTCTCAGGCTCAGACAGCAAGGCAAATCACATTCATTTCTTAAAATCAGTTTTAAGGGTGACAAGCTGTCATAGTAACGATGCAGGCATCACTTGTACTCAGCAAGAGAAAGTACGATGAAAGAATTCGTCTTGAATAATTACAGTGAAATTGCTTTTGTTTTGTTTTGTTTTTTTTTCATTCAAGTGTTTGGTATTCATCTGAAATATTAATAAGCCAAGAGGGGGGCGGAGTTGCATCACATTACCCTGCTGTTGATTACTTTCCTATAATATATAACCCTGTTGTAATGAAATGTACCCTGAAAGCACTGGGAGCTAAGCATGGTTAAGTGTTAGCACTGGGAATGTACTGGAACCCTGGTCATGATCACACAGCACTGAGATTTGATCCCCTTAACCTCAGCCAAAGAGTAAAAGCGCGCACACACAGTGGCTCAGCCCCAGCACTAACCTGAATGTAGTCCATCTCCTCGAGTGCCACGGCCTGTCGCCGATATTTCTGTGGAAGCTCTTTAATGATAGCGATGCTGTCTGGTGTGCCAGGGAGTCGACTGATGAGTCCTGCAGGTCTTGGAGGTGATGTAGCTGACTGCGCTGCTGCAGGTGTAGGTGTAGGTGTGTGTGGGGTGTTGGCTGTGAGTAACTTCAGTGCTTCTTGTACTGAAAAAAGGAATAAATGTAAATTAAATGTAAATAAAAGTATTAACAGTTTCTATGAAGGTAAATCAAATGAAACCCTTTTTTTTTTTTTTTTTTTTTTAAATTTGCATTGTTTATTGCAAATAGGTGTCAAAAGTGCATAAGGTTTACGGTAGCAGTGGAAGGGGCTATTAAGAACAATGCAGTAGTAGTACATTTTTACTACTTTTACTACTAATTTTTGCAACTAAAATTTTATGTTGCAGATTCATCTGCCTCACTCTCTTAAAAGGAAAGTCTATGCCATGTTTTTCCCCTATCTAAACCCAAGTTAAATTCCAGCTACACAAAAGGCTACACATAACTAGTGCTCCCAGTGTCTATCAATGTGGTTCTCAAAGTGGGGTCTGGTGACCCCATAGATCTGTGAAGCATTATTTCTGGGGTTCTGCCATTTTTTAAAAAAAAGACATAGCAGCAGACTATGTCACAGTCTACTACTGTTAGTGTTGATATAGTTATTACAGTTAAAAAACTAATTTAATGGCCACTTTAATTGATTAGGTTTAATCTAAATCACAGTAACTTGTAAACAATTATTAAATGTCAACTTTCATCCAGGTTACTTCAATAAAAATGCTGTAAATATAGTACATAACAACTGGTCTGGGTAACTTGTTAAGAGAGCTCTAATAGTAAGGAATAAAACACTTTGGGGTATGTTGTTATTGGAAAATAATCAGCGACAGGGTGGCATGATGCAGCCCAGCATTACTATCCCAAAGTTGATTATTCTTCAATAACACCACATCCCACTGTTTTATTCCTCACAGCCATTTATGAATGAATTAATGAATAAAAAAGAAATCAACTGACCAATCTTCTGACCAATCAGAATCAAGAAAGAGCAATAATTGTGTTGTATATGATGGTTATGTGCAGGTAATGTGTTTAATATTATAATGTATGGTTTATTTTTATATTGAAAGGAGTACGCTGGTGCAACTTTGCCTTGTTTATCTAATTATCTGACTGAGGTGTGCTGGGTGTTCTGAGTGTGACAATGTATTAGTGGTAATGGGTTTACTGTATGAAAGAAACACACCGAAGTGTATTTTTCATGCTCACCGTTTGGCTTGGGCATGCCCTGCCGATTTGGAAATTTGATAAGTGGTGCATGAGGTCGCACAACCTGTGAAAAGTGGAATGATGATAATGATTAAACACAAGCTGTAATGTTGTGTGTTTACTTTGGACCCTGTTTGTTTTACACATAGCTCCTACAATACAGCGGCGATGCACTTCGTGATGTGTTTACAGAAACAGCTGTGCAACGACACCAAAACTACATGATCCACCGTTTATTAACTATATCACGTATTTATGGGAAAGGAGAGTTGGAGCACAGCTCAGGGTACTGACAAGGACATGTGATAAATTACACACAGCTACTCTGGGTATAAACGTCTCAAGGTCACGTGAACAGGCCAAAACGCCCGCTGTCTAAAATACAGTCTACAGACTAGAATGAGAGAAATAATTTGACTACGAGACAATAAATGAATTTGTTAATGGAGAATATTTACCTGCACGACCCGACTGGCGGCGGCCATCTTGCCACTGCTAACTTTACTTCCCATAACGACCTCCACCAACTGCTTCCGGTTTAAATGAGGCAGCTGTTGACATTTTCTAGATTAGCTAGAGGACAAATTCTTTATTGTTTGTATTTGCAATACAGGCGAGTATATTTATAAACAAAGATACCAGACATTAAGCAAAAAAATATCAATATTGCATTAAATATTTTTCTACTAATTTTATACATTCGAATGTGCAAAATACATCATCAACTTGACTGCAAAAATAATTAATTTACAGCTCAGAATATTGCACATCTGCGTAGCAGGACATTTATTCAGGATATTAGCCAACATTAGGCTAACCTGCGAAAAGCATATTAGCCAGCTAACTAGCTAGCACTGTGATCATGCACTTGACTTTAACAAATGACACAAGCTAACTAGCTAGCGCCAGTGCTAACTAATGTAAATAAATCGCAGTTATCGTCCATTAAGCAGTCTTAACAAAGCTTAATCCTTACCAAAACATATCTATCTGTCTACGACAAAATAATTTCCCATTACTTCGTGTAAAATAATATCCAGCACTGACAACAGTGGCTGGATGGAAACCAGTGGCTGAATCCCAAATGGCTCAGCAGTGGACATATAGTGCACTAGGAAGGGCGTACTGGATTATTATTTTATACCGTATGAAGTACACATATATAGGAAGTGGAAAGCCATTTGAGATTCAGCCTGTGGTTTACGGTAGGTTTGACATAAGAGGCGTGGCCTTTCAGAAGGCGTGGCCTAGTTTAACTCCACACACGTCATAGTCACGTGACGAAGGACTTTTGGGCGGCGGTAGATTCGGTTGTTTGTTGTTAGCAAAAACTAGCTAACTAGCCAACGAGGTGAGAAAAACAAGCCGGATTTGGCTGAAAAACGACAGTAGGCTGGAAATTTATTTATTTAATATTTTATTCAGTGTTTGTGTGTATCGCTGTACAACATTGTCTCATAGAGGTTGAATTAATCCCCTTTTTGTGTACATTAGTCGAGTTGAGTGCAAACGTTTGCGACCCTTTGAAATTTTATATTGTGGTTTATTTGCAGATATTATCAGAGTTCCCTGTTCATGGGGATGGTGTTTTTCAGTCAGCAACATGGCATAAACACTACAAAAATCTAGACTAGCATATTTCTCTTCCCCCAAAGTTGATTCGTGGCTGTGCTACTAACCCTGTACAACCCAGCCTGCATTCGTGTCCCCGGCTCGTCAGTTCATAGTAAGGGTGCGCAAACTTTTGCACCCAAGTGGACGATTGAGGTGTCTTGGAAAAGTTTCAAATGGACAAACGGGGAAATGGAAAAATTAACCATGTAAAAACATTTCAAGGTAGTAGCAAATGTTTCTTTTTGCTCTTAGATGGATTCTGAAGATCCTGATCCTGTTGCAGTGAATGATCATCTGCCATCATCCATTTCCCCCATACATCTACTCAGGTACTGAGCTCAGCTACTGCTGTGGACTTCAGCAGATATTTACGACTACAGGATGACTTCATGTTGAGGACAGAGTGCTTTTAATTAACAAAACTTTTAACTGTGTGTGTTTCATCAGGATGAAAGATATAATGGCCAACCAGTGCTTTGACATGAGTATTAAGGTCAATATGGGTAAGCTGTCAAACACACACATTTCTGTTCATGTTTCTAAACATTTGTTTTTGAGATCTGATGCGCATCTTTGTTTCATCAGCAGGCAAACTTAAGTCTTCTGAAACACTGGATGCTGAAGTAGATCTGTAAGTCTTAATCTTTGCCTGGTTGGTACAAACAAGCATCTTTTTCTATGGGTTAGAAATTATATGGATTCTCTTCATGTTATCATCCACAGGTCCAAATATGAAAAAGAAATAGAACAGGCAAGAACGTCACATTTCAACAAAACACTGGCCCTGAACAGGTAACACTGCCTGCTTCCAACTTTCCTGCTTGTTGTGATTCTGAATGCCAGTGTGAATTTAACATCAGACTGGAAGTGTAATGTGGTAAACTGTGTGTTTTAGGATGCAGGTTTGGAACGTCATCATTGAGAAGCTGATACAGGATAATGCTGGGGCAGCGTAAGTGATTTTGAGTGGATAAAATTAAATTCTTGTGGCAGTCTTGTGTAACAATTTTCTAGTTAAAATTTAAAGTACATGTTGCAGCTGCATGCTAAGCTGGCAGAATCACCAGGGGGAAAAATATATATATGATTTTTTTTTTTGGTGGAAAAATGAAACAGAATGGTGTCATTGTGTTTCTGATTATAATAAAAGCATGATCATTTTTTATATAACAGATATTGTCTTTTAGGTCATTGAAGGCAGTTGTTGATGAGAATGCAGACCTCTGTGAAAAGGCAATGAAGGTTATAAAGGTATTGTTTTTTTATGTTAGTAATAGTGCTGTAACACTGAAAAATTCTATGCTAATTTTATAATAACAGTCTAATAGTGTTAGGCTTAGAATGCCTAAAATCCATGCCATAAAGTATTAATCATATATTGTATAAATAATTCATTACATTAATGAGAATATGAAAATGAAATTGCTGTGGAAGTAATGATTGTATTTTATTTGCTTATGTGCCTTAGGAAACTCGAGAACTTCAGGACCAAATCACTGACATTCAAAAGGAGAGACTTGGTACTTGCTACTGTTGCTTTCTACATTCCTGCATGCACCTCTGCTGTACATATTAGAGCCTTCTGCATCAAATGCTTCAAAAAAAATCACCCAGCCAACAGTCTTGTATGAATCATTTAATGCTGGAACACTGAGCACAGACAGCCTGTTCTGTGTTTTACAGCAGAATTGAGAATTCTTGGTGTGTACTTTATATTCGCAGAGATGAAAGGTCTCATTAAGAATAAGATGCAGGAGATCAATGAGCTGAAACAGATGGGGGAGAATCAGGGCGAGGCACAGAAGCGGGCCATGGAAAGAGCCGAGGAAGTCCTGCAGAAGTACAAAAAGATCGCTACCATTTCCCAAAATGTCCTGCGAGTATGTGTTTGTTCTGGTACTCTACTTTGTTCTACTGCCACATTAACAGATTGCATCCATGGCATGAAAGATACTAAAGAAACGCTATCCCTTTAACACTATGACTCAAACCAGCAGGTATTTTCCTAAAAATGTCGTGTTTTGTTTTTCAGGGAATCATCCTTGCGAGCAGGGTAAACTGGATCAGTGATCCTAAACTGAGAGATATTGCAATGGGACTGGAGAGCATCCCTAACTGAGGACTCATTTTATAAACACGATATGCAATAACATACTGCATACTCGTGTTTGATGTAATATAGACACTGTCGATTTTTTTTTTTAATACAGCCCTGATGTCTTGTAAAATGAGTAAAAATAGAGTCTGCTTAGTAACCATGTTTTACTAAACAAACCAGTATGAAAAATTTTACATGCCACATTTAACAAGATGTATCTGAGTCCACATGTACAGTAGCCATTTAGTGTATAAATGTAAATTTTTGTGCTGACAAGGGAAACCATCGTCTCTGGGATGTGTACCTTTACCTTTTCTATTTAAAGATACATGACATATCTTTAACATGCATCCTATATTCTTCCTAATGTTGCTGTGGCCCTCTAAGTGGAGAATATTCCAAACATGAACATTATTGTGGAAATTTCCCTTTAATAAATACATTTGCTTTAACACATAGGTTAGTGCTCTTCTGTGTCATCTCGGTGTTTTTAGACATTTCATTCATCTTCAGTAACCGCTGTGTTTGGGTCAGGGTAATGGAGAATCCGGAGCATAGCCTGGGAACACTGAGCATGAGGTGGGACTATGCCTCGGCTGGGATGCTTCACTTTGGAACAATTTAGACTAACCTAGCATGCTTGTGAGAGGAAACCCTCAAGGACATGGAGAACATGCAAAACTCCTCACCGACAGTAACCCAAGCTCAGGATGGGTGCAGTGGGCAACACTAGCCAGTGCACCAGCGTGCCACCACCCCATTTGACTGAAGATGTAAACTTTCAGGGTTGCACGCAAGATGCATCACATTTTTCCAGTTTCAGTATGATACCAAGAAAGCTACTGTATACGAGTTAGTCCGATACAGTCCTCATGTTTTTCACTTCTTCACACTTTCGCGACACAGGTCTTGTTCAGAAACAGTTGTTTCTAACTAAAATTTCAAAAACTATAAAACATGGACAAGGGCATCATTCCATTATATTTTATTATTTTTTTCATCCTTATTGTAAAAATGGAATACAGACATAAAATGAAATTGTACATACAAACATAAATCCAATGGGACACACAGAAAACTCTGACTTATATTTTCACCACCTGTGCTGCTATGCAGGGGCTCACTCTTTTCCCTTCCTCTTGCACCGGGTTCTGCTGGATCAGTAACCGTCCATAAGTTCCTCCCACCTGCCCTTTGGTCAGGCGTGCAGGATTGACGCACACACAGCCGATCACATCCTGACAGAGAGGAGTTTAAAACCGTAATTAAATATAATTGTTAGTAAAGGTTGCTGTCATACAACATTAGAGCCAGAGGTTAAGCTGCATTACCTTGATGAAATAGCGCAGCTCAGAAGGGACGATGAGAATATCGGGAGTGAGGGGCAGCTGGCCATACTGCTGAAACCTTTCATAGTCCATATTGACCTCCTCAGCAGGGGGGTACAGCGGGTAATAGCTGCAACGAAAGGGAACCTTTGAGAACAAGCTATGAGATAAGCACCAAAGCTGTGGCATCAATATTTCCCACCAACCTCCTCTGGGTCAACATGTGCTTCATGATCCGTGAGAATCGGTCCGAGCCTGTGGCACTGCAACAATAAAGAAACGTGTTGAAGCCAAAACTTACAAAATGACAATCAAATAATAACACTTCTGAATCAGGGCCTTATAGTCTATATAATTTTTATAATATAATTCAGTAGCACCCCAAGTCTATCTTACCAGCTGATTTCCTCAGCTCCCATATAAAACAAGATGTCTGTAGAGGTCATGCCAAATGTCACACCACCAATCAGGAGTGTGCAGGGATCAGGGGCTAAAGTCACTCGCTAGGGTGCAAAATCAGAAACTGTGAGGTTAGTCAAGGAGTTTATTACCACTATACAGCAGGTTCTGGTTCAGTTTCACAGAAATACACAGTGACAGCTCACCTGAACATCATCTTTCTTCAGGTCTGGGAGGGTGAAAGGCGGTTGGGGATAAATGTAATGGTGATGTACATCTCGCTGAGACGGAACAAACACCAACTTACAGCCCGTCCTGAAAGGAGGGGGCGGGGAAGAAGGTTGAGGGCAGGAAAGAATGATCACATACAGCAAAATCACCATGAACCAGTTTCTGTAATACACACCCTCTGGTTCCATCCACGATGCTGTCTATACATGTGGAGAAGATGGATTCAAATGTTTCTGTTACCTGAACTTTCTGTAAAACAGTGCACAAATCACACAGTCTGCTGTTGTGATGTTTCAAATATTATACACACACACAAAAAAAAAAAATTACCTCAATCTGCTCATGTTTGGAATCAACAAATGGTCCAAGCTGTATGAAATAATAAAACATAAGGCCAAAAACTTAATACAGACAAAACTTAAAATGCTTTCATTTTTAGAAAAATCTGCATTTTGGACGAATGATTCCTTTGTAAGCGTGTCACTCTCACCAGAATGCAGACATCAGGCCGATCTTTATTAATGATGTTAATCAGGTCAATCAGAGGGTCGTAGGACAAGCTGTCAGAAGGGGTGTACGGCCCACAGGCCACTAACACCATCACAGACTCTGAGACTGCACACACACACACACACACACACACACACACACACACACACACACACACACACACACACACAATTACAAGTTATATAATACTGCTATTATATGATTGCTATGTATTAAACTGGAAAATATTCAAACAGCCGATTTCTTACCTTCATTCATTTCCTGCTTCAGCTGTGGACTGGAGTAAAAGGGTAATGGGCTGCCCTAGAGGACACACAGTAAGATAAGCAAAACAAAACCTATAAAAGGTATTCATATTACAAAACTAAACTAAAACAAACTATTGTTGTTTCTGTACTGGACACGTACCTCATAGAGTTTGGAAGCAACAAACCTTGAACCGGAAGTGTTCATACCTTCCATGACGACAACCTAAAACAAGAGTGTCTAGTTAATGTACACAATCAAGAGATACTACATTCACTGTGCAAAAAAAATGCCTCTAGTTTGTAATACTGATGTGTGATGATTAACATTCATTTGATATATCTAATCGAAGCAACTCCGTCTTGTAAAAGTAATCCACCGCTTTGACGTATGTGTATGTTCGCGAACATTTCTGCTCACCTGTCCAGGAAAGAGTGAGTAGTCTTTGAGCTCGGACACATCTACAGGCACCTGTCTGGCCCCGTGTTCCTGACTCGCCTCCAACAGCACAGACTGAGCGTTCAGCTTCCCATTACTGTCACAGCACACCTGACCTAACACAGATACTGTGTCCTGAAGGAGACACAAAGCTGAGTTAAACACTCATTCTGTAAAAATAATAAGTCAAAGTTAGCAGTCAGATCAGGAAGCGAGTGCTTGATGTACCTGAGCAGGTAGTGAGACTGGAGAAAACTCCTCTATATTGAAGTGTGATCTTAGCTCCTCCCCCAACAAGTCAATCTTCTCAGTCAGAACTGAAGTCACCACACAGAAGGAACAAAACACACAATTAATATTGTATATCAGCACACCTTTGTGTTAATTCTTATGTTTTCTGATGTATACTGTTACCATCCAAATAGGGTAATTATCATGATACACATAGGCTGTATCTCCCACCCCCAGTCTCTTTCTCATGTTCACGCCTTGTACATTCTTGCTGCCCAAAAACATTTTAAACTGCATCTTGACAAAAGGTGCTCATTAACTTAACGTTAAAGATTTTATGACATTAATATTACTATGCCAATCTGGGAAGAGAGTGTTATGTAGTGGACATACCATCTCGTACATCTCTGAGCCTCTGGAACATGTATTTATAGGAGCTGGTGAGCGAATCTTCCCGGCTCTCGAGGAGCTCCACCTGCACTGCAGTCTGACCCTTTCCTGTCCAGCGCGGACCCTGCACAGCGCCGAATGTGGCCACCACCTCCCCACGTGCACTGCGCATGCTGTATTTCTGAGAAGGAGTTGCACTGCACACACATACACACACAGATTTATAAGCAAGCACATTAAACACGACCTATACAGGAAGAAAAGCACTGTTAAACTGCTGCTTAAGGTTTTGAATGAAAACTGCCATTCTGACTAATGGGACTGGTTTTGAATGAGAGAGTTTGACAAATCAGTGCCGACACGTGCGCACTAGTAAAACTAACTATTATTGTACGATATCAAGAGCTCTGTAGGAAGCTGAACCTACCTGCAGAAAATGCATAATCAGTGCCAGGAGAGAAGAATAGTGTGTGTGTGAACGTGTTATTTACCATGGCGAGAAGCTGGCAGGAGAGAACAGCAGACCCGGACTGGGCAGACGAGCAGCACTGCGTTTGGACTTAGGATGTTCTGGAGTGGTGAGAGCACGCTTCTGAGAGCCCTGACGCACACACACACACACACACACACACACACACACACACACACACACAGTACAGCACCAGCAAAAGGACAATTTTAAAATACACTGCCATTTTTCAAAACATCTCCCACCTTCCCTGGTGTTGAGTAGGAGTCCAGTAAATTCTCTTCTTCCTCTTCTGCTTTAATTCTGGTCAGATGGGGTTAAGAACTCCATCGACTATGAGAATATGCACCAAAATGAAAAAAAGCTGCTCAAGCAATGCACATTCAGTAACCTAAACAGCAGACCACATGGTTCTGCTGTGTATAGACACACACACACACACACACACACACCTGCTAGCTCACTAACTATAACTGATTTTTTTTCCCTGAACATGTAACTATGGTAACTTGCCTAATCACCACTGACTATTTTAATTTAATAGTCATTTACACACCCACTGAAATGTAGGGCTGAATTTAACATTTTTCTTCATGACTTTAATGGTAGGGGAAAACACTGAAGCACATATAAGCAGGGATACTGGAATTCAGTTTGGCTATCTTAGCCAAAAAAAGACTTAGCATACAATTTATACTCAATTGTCTTACATTATTATTGTCAAAGTCTGAGTGGGAACCATTCTCACAAGCAGAAGGATACAGGTCCTGGATGGAATGAACATCTCTGGTAGTGGTGCTGAACTTGTTGTTTTTTGATGAGCCTTTGGTCTTCTGCCTTTTGTTCAAGACCTGCAAAAAATACAGGGAGCAGTCAGCCTTAAACAAACCCTCAGTGCTCTGAGGGAAAAAAGTTTCCTCAGGCAGTGTCCTAGTTTAGCATCTTATGGTGAAATATAAATGAATAGGGTTTATTTTAAACAAGTCAGGGTTCTTGTCCCTTAGAGAAAAAAAACTCCCAGAATTTCCATGCCTTTTCCAATGTGTAACGCCTGAGTTGCGCTCGTCCGAGCCCGTGTTTCTAACAACCAATGATCAATCAATTACTTTCTATTCCAGTAGAGTCTATTCTACTCTGTTCTGACAAATAATTATTCTATATCATTCTAATAAAAACTCTACTTGGATTACTACAGCTGTGATTCGGCCGTAGGTTCGAGTGCTGCAGGTAATCAGAGCCATGCTGATGCTTTTATACAGCAGTTCTATAAACAAGAAACTAATATCGAATAACTGACATTTCAGACACAGTATGGACAAATATTTGGTTCATTTTTGCTCTGTCACTGAAAAATAGTTCCCAAAGGAGTTGCAGCTCAATAGAGCCTTGTGTGTTGCCATGGTAACGCACAGTAAGTGTAGTAACAGTTTCTGTTTCAGTAGCAGTGCTGTTATACTGAATATCAGCACTTTTCCCAATCAAATTAAAGTTAACTGTTATACAATGCTTAATTTTGACATATAAAATAGAGGTTACACACTGGAAATTCTGAAAATGCTTCGATATACAAATGATCAGGACAACCCAATGGATATGCACACAGTCCATGACGTCATCCGGTGACACACTTAACAATACATAGGGAGTTAAGCTGTATATGGAGCATAAAACACTCATCATGGTGTGCTCACCTCATGCTCGAAGGTCTCCAGGTTGTTGAGGCTGAGCTTTAACTGGCCTTTAGTGGTGCTGAAAGCGACCCACTCATACACAATATCCTGCCCCTTCATTCTGTGGCACATACACTGCTCCAGCACTGACACACACACACACAGGGAGAAGGAAATGAGCGGGAGTAAACAGGAGTAGAAACTTAACCCTGGTGTGTGTGTGTGTGTGTGTGTGTGTGTGTGTGTGTGTGTGTGTGTCTCCTCACTTTTGTCGAGCACTGAGTCCTCCTCACAGCCGATATCAAACGTCTCCAGCTCCAGTTTCAAGTCTTCCGCGGTCACCGCTGCCATCCTGACCGGCTTCAGAGCTAGTTCAGCGCTTTTAGTATATATTCTCCAGTTAAATTTAACCTGAAAAGTAGGAAAACTTGTTATCTCACACTGACTAAGATAAGAAACACGAGTGTGTGTGTGTGTAAAAACAAACGCCTGGTAACGTCGCGGTAATGTTAACACTGGCAGCTAGCTGGCTAATTAGCTACGTAGCTACTGTAACATAAGCAGCGCGAGCTAGCAGGAACAAGATTAAACCTGGTGCTCAGGAAGACCTCAGGAAGTTCTCTTTATTTATCAGATGTGACCATTTTACCTGCTTGTTGTGTTAAAATTGTCCGTATTGTGGCATTACTTTCGCTCCAGCACCGTTGCTGTGTGTTAAATGACAAGTCAGGATTGCCGCGAAAAATCACAACAGACAGACGTCACTTCCGGCGCATGTGTTTCGCCTTCGCCATGAGGTGGCAGTAAATCAACAACAGCAGCCACTTCTGTTTTACAGCCGAAGAAACGCCAAACTTCCCCCCTGACGCAGTTCCGGTGTTCCACACGTGCCGTGAGCTCATGTTTATAGGATAAAAACTTTGTCTATCTCTCTGTCAGATCTCTGGATTTAATCGATTGCGTTGTCAAAATGCCTAAAGTTAAAGCGGAAAAGAAATCTCGACAACACCAAGAGGTGAAAAGTCAAGGTCAGTGCGTGAGATTGGTTTCTGAGAGTCGTTTTATTGCTAAGAGAGCTGTGTAATGGCAGTCAGCTGTTTGGGTCTGAGCTGCTGTGTTCAGCATTGATCATGATCAGAGTTGTGTCATACAAACACACTGCTGATGTCTAGAGCCTAAATGATGTAGATCATGTTTGTGTTTCAGGGATCATGTTCAACACTGGTATTGGACAGCACATTCTGAAGAATCCCTTGGTGGTTAACGGCATTATTGAGAAGGTAACGCCGCTCTGGTTTCCCTCCTTCATCACATCTTTCATCAAGAAAACCCCATAACACATGCATGTCCAAATCTAGGCCACATTTTATGATTTTGTCTGCTTTAAGACTTTTACTACACTCTGTCAGGTGAAGATGGCTGGGGAGGGAAAGGACCAAACTGCAGGATTATGGCACACCAGGACTGTACAGTTACCCAACAAAGAATCCCTGAATGGTTGTTTATTTTCTAAAAGTGTAATGTGCCTATAAAATAATGTAGGGAATGATTATATATGAACATTCTTACACACCAAGTTAATTCCTTCATGGATAATGTTTAGTCTCACTTCCAGCATTATAACACACCATGTCCAACCATCACCTAATGGTTTCAGGATTATAGTTAGTTTTCTTTAAGCTGATTTGTAAAATAAATGTCCAGGTCAATTCATAATGTTCCGAAAGCAAAAGGATGAACAACACACTCTTGGATACAGTATGTGCACCTTCTGCAGTATATTGGCATCTCAGAGTATAATTACTAACTTCATTTAATCATCCATCAGCCGTGTTACACATTAAAAGAAGACAGCTTTCTTTGAAAGTAAACGATGTAACTAAAGGTCTGTTAACGTCGGACATGCTTCTTTGAGAACTGATGCTTCTATCTGAATGAATTTCAGTTCATATTCTGTGTCTTACCTATGTCAGTACAGGTCAGGTTGTTCTTAATTAAAAAGTGTTGGCAAATTGCTGTGATATAAGAGAAATAAAACTCAATAATCAACTTCAAGGTGGTAACGGCACTCTGTGACTAACATGGCATTATTTTACTATAACAGCTGACCACATGATGGTTTTTTCCTTAATTGCATAGTAGAGTGAGTTTCTCTGGTTGAATACAGTGATCTAATGATTGTTGTTTATTGCCTTTGTATCATCAGGCAGCCTTGAGACCGACAGATGTGGTGCTGGAGGTTGGACCTGGAACTGGAAACATGACAGTGAAGCTTCTGGAAAAGGCCAAAAAAGTAGCTATGCTTTAACAGTGTTTGTTTTTTATGTCCCGTTTCTGAACAAGAACATAACCCACTGCGTACTTCCTGTCATTTAAAGGTAGTAGCGTGCGAGCTGGACACCAGGCTTGTAGCTGAACTTCAGAAACGAGTGCAGTGCACGTGAGTGATTGAGTTTAATTAAGCATTATCTGTATTCTTGATTTGGCTTTTCTTGTGGCTACATAATCCCATCTTAAACTGTGTGTAAACTTTTACAGACCGATGCAGACGAAGCTTCAGATTTTGGTTGGTGACGTTTTGAAGACAGAACTGCCGTTCTTTGATGTGTGTGTAGCAAATTTACCCTATCAGGTAATGATCCAGAATTTTATTTTATTTATTTATTTATTTTTTTGTTAATTTAATATGAATTCATTTCTTTTACATTTTAAGTCCAACTGCAATATTACTTATTTCGCAGATATCATCACCTTTTGTCTTCAAGCTACTTCTTCACAGACCATTCTTCAGGTATGAAGTTAGTTTATAGTCAAATTTGTAACTGTCCAGTTCCCAAAATGTCACTAATCTGAAAAGAACACTATATTCACTAAGCACCTACCTAAGAACCTTCTGGTTAGCATAACCGACCTGTTTTGTAATCAGTTCCAGCTCTTTGCATTACTTCGTTTCAGTAATGTTAGGCTAATTTGGAGTGGTGTGTGTGTGTGTGTGTGTGTGTGTGTGAGACAGATGTGCAGTGCTGATGTTCCAGAGGGAGTTTGCCATGCGGCTGGTGGCAAAGCCTGGAGATAAGCTCTACTGCAGACTGTCCATCAACACACAGCTACTGGCCAGAGTGGACCACCTCATGAAGGTTAGGCATCTCCACAGCTAACACTGGCCAATGATTACAAGCATTTATATCACCAGAATGGAGAAAAAGTCTGTCGTAAAATTGTAGGCATTGTAGCAACTCAAGGCGTAATCACTGCATGTCCTCCTGCTACTGAAATATATATCTGAAAATGTTTTATTTACTCTTACAGAATTTGGGTGCTGGGGTAATTGATTCAGGTTCAAGACCTTGTTCTTATTTACCTGTTCATATAGATTTAACCAGTGAATGTTGTTTTTATACCACAGCGTTGTTGAATTATTAAATTTGATTGGTCAGAAGGTCATTTTCAGGGAACAACTGTTTATAGCTGCTATAGCACAAGTCATAACTTGTTTCCAGAACACTCCACGACATTGAACTATAAATGTTTTGTTCTTCAATAAAAATAAATAAATAAATAATTGTTAGCGTTGGCAAATGTCTATGGTATAAGAGGAGTAAAACACTTTGGGGTGTGCTGTTATTGGAAAATAACATCAGTGTCATAAACAGCATGCCCTGCTGTGCTTCATTCTTTACTTATATCATGTAATCAGTAAACAGAAGGGTCACATGACACTTTCTTATTTCAGGTTGGGAAAAACAATTTCAGACCTCCTCCTAAAGTGGAATCTAGTGTGGTCAGGATAGAACCAAAAAATCCACCACCGCCCATCAATTTTCAGGTTTGTTTACCTTTTTAATGACATGTACCTGTTTTTTTTTTGTTTGTTTTGTTTTGTTTTTTTAACTCACTCACTTTTAACAAAACAAAGATTCTTCCCAAAAAGGGAGTGATTTACACTTGATTAGCATTTTATTATAAGGCAGAATACTGGCATGAACCCACCCCAGAAGGATGGTGTGTATAAATATAATGTGCTATTTTCGTCATTAAAGTGCCACCAAAGATGTACAACAAATTATGACCGAATACTTACAAACAGGATTCTTTATAAATATATATGACCTCAGGAATGAGCAGAGACATAGGAAAGGCAGGCCTGATGTGTTTTATTATAATGAATCGTGTAGCAAATGTTCCAGTTTCTCACATTATAGAGCTACAGAATATTTTTCCACGTAAACAGAAATATTTAACAGGTTCCTTTGCTCTAATTGTTGCTGTAGAAAGTAGCCAAAAAGGCAACCACTCCTAATACAAGCAAAACATCCACATTTAAACAAAGGATAGATGTAAACTTTTCCATCTCTGAATGTTCAGTACAACCTCATGCAATCATTTCTATTTTAGTTGCACCGGGGTGTTGTACAACACTGAGTCAGTGCAGTTTGTTATTTAACACTGAATATGCACTTTAGGTTGTATGTATTTTATATATATTATTTATTAAAATCTATGATTTATCTTTACCTATAGGAATGGGATGGACTTGTCAGAATTGCCTTTGTAAGAAAGAACAAAACTCTGAGTGCAGCCTTCAAGTAAGTATTTATTTCAGTTTAATGACTTGACATCTGTCAGTTGTACCTAAAAACAAACATTTTCAGCTCTATCTTGTATTGTATTTCTTTCCCCCAGGTCTGCTGCTGTTGAGCAGCTTTTGGAGAAGAACTACAGAATTCATTGCTCCATGCACAACATAGTAAGTAAACAGTTACTCTCACTATTAATCAGAATATTCTGTAGATTATCTAAAATTGTTTGTATGTTCTCTGTGGTGCTGTTAATATATTTGGCACATTTGGTGTCAGACATTTGATTGTGGGCCAATCTAATCCCATGTTAATAGGAAGTACCACAGGACTTCAGCATTACCCAGAAACTTGAGAGCATTCTACAGGAAGCTAACTTTAGTGAAAAACGGGCACGATCAATGGACATAGATGACTTCATGGTGTAAGTGAATATACTTTGCAAATACATTTTTCCACTTGTGCAGTTATTCCTGATCTAGCTAAAATAGCTCTAGCTCTGTTCTTTTGATTAACATAGCTTCTTGTTCCTTTCTCACCCTCAGGCTACTTCATGCATTCAACTCAGCTGGGATCCACTTTTCATGAACCTCAAACACAGGATGGCTGGACTGTATATTGATGATGATCACGCATTTTATTTATAGGGCGCCTTTCATTTAGAGGTTAGCCTCGAGGGGCTACAACATTATCCTAAAATGTACAATAACAAACCATATTTTTTCACCGCAATTGTGTTTTAAGCCAGTTTGAGAACTTCAAAAGATCTCAAAAAACAAACACGGAGAGTAAACCGGGAATTCAGTTTTAAAATTCCATTTCACATGTTCATCCAGAGTTGAAGGGAAAACGGTCTGCTCTTCCTGTTCAACAGAGAAGCTTCGAGTAAGTCACAAAACAATTACGTAACTCGAAGGGCTACATAAATTTACCAGGTCAACTGCAAAAGTTCATCACAAAAGATTTGCTGTTGTGGAAAACCCAGGCTTTTCCTCAGTGTTGCACATGCAGGAGACAATGTACTTATTTCAGTTTATGCTTTAAAGGTTCAAAATGGTCACAAAGCAACAAAAAAGATCCACCATGCATAGAACCGAGATTCATCAAGATACCTTGAGAATGAGAGTTCTGTAATCGCATTGTTGCACCCTGCATCGAAATTACATTGGAGCCTAAAGTTTCCCACTCCTAATTTAAAAGAACGGAAATGTAAACATGAAATGCTGAGCGAGAAGAGGTTGCGAATTCTCAGGTTATATCAATAACCAGCAGAGGAGTGGAAGAAAAGCTGAAGCTCTAACCACAAACATACCTGATTTTTTTTTTTTTTTTTTTTTTTTTTTTAAATCTAACGGAGACCGTGAGGTTATTACACTTCTCTTCTGTTACCTCCATAAAAGAGGAAAGCTGGCACATGGAATCTTTGCACCTCTTGGAGTAAAGGCATGCATTTTCTTTTAGCAGGCTGCAACAGGAATAATGTGTTGGTTTCTTCGTGTGGTTTATGACTGATTTAACTGAAAAAAGCTACCTTCTAAAAACAAACCCTACATGTACACGTCTGTCAGTCTGATATAATGCTTTATAGGAACATCCCAGGAAAATCATGGACTTTCGTAAGGCCGTGTTGGTACCATCAAATTCTCAATACCTGTACTAATAAGTACTGGTACCAATGCGTGATGTGTACCATAGGTACAATTTAAAATACTGGCTACTGTTGCATCTTATGTAAGAAAAGATGACAAAGAATAAGATTTGTGTTTGTTATTTTTGTTAAAAATTTCATACCAAGTATAACAATCTTGCTTTCAATGAAGCAGACTTATCAGATCAGAGTACTCCTGCTTATCTCAAAATACAACACACACAAAAGTCACTTTATTAATAGTATAACTATATATCTGTTTTTTGTCTCTCTGACTACCTGGTTCTAAAATCTTCTGCCTAGCGCCTGGCTCAAGTGAGGTTGGGTGATCTTTCTGTCTGTCCCTGCACTGTCCCACTCTCCTGAGGCTCTACAAGAAAAGCACCAGCTGTTACACTGCAAACATCATGATGGTCTTGTCAAACTGATCTATATTTAGCCACCACAGTTTGGTGCCAACAATGAAAAGATCAGCTGTGATGACAGGATCTGTTCCTTAAGTCTGTTAATAGCATCTTTTTTTCTTAAAGTAGATAAAATGGTGGAGTGTTTTGAGCAACATGTTTTCCAGACACCAGCCAAGATAGTGTTAATGCACAATGAAGCATGCTGCAGCTGGTCAAAAAGAGCCACAGCACAGAGTAAAAAGTGTATAAGAGGACAATGTCCTAGTAAAACCAAGAAACAACACAATTCATTATTTTTGACCAAATACAGCTCTACTCACACCTCAGAGCAGCAGCAACCTCCTTGAGATCATTAATTTAGACAAATTAAGTTGAACAGTGTGACTGAAACAAACACTAAAGGACATAACTAACCCCCCGAAAGGAGACAATAGATTAATACAACTTAAGTGAGGTCCAATATTAGACCCCTAGAGAAACAGGGTTATATAAAGTGCAGATGGGCCTGGTCTGCCATGCTGGTAACGGCCTATGGGAAACAGGTTACTAAAAGCACATGCATTCAGTTTAGAACAGCTTCAAATAAAGAAGGTGGTAAAGACCCTAAAAAAAAATGGACCATGTAGTTAAAAGCCATTTACCTAAATTTAAAAAAAAAAAAAAAAAAAAAGTAAATAAATACAAATCAAATACAAAGAAGAGAAATCTATTCCCCAAGTCTACTGCAGAGTTTCACTCCATCAATTTTTCTAACAAAAATACAAATTCCACTTGCTTATGTGAATGGCTGTGCTTGTACAGCTGTCTTAAGGCACATGCTGATCTTCAAAACGTTATTCAGTGTAATTTTGTGTGAGATGTTTCATTAGTAGATGGGCACGATTGCAGCTTCTGCCAGACATTGCTTGAAGATCAGCAGTCCACTTAAAGCAGTGCAGTACATCAATGCAATGATCTAATGTTCTGAATATTTCACATGTGAGCCAAAGAAAGACATTCAAATTCTGAGTAACTCTGCTGGATACTAGCAGGTCGTCTAGCACAGACACACATTATGGATATTTGGTATGTGCTGAAACTGCTGTAACTTTGCCAAGTGTCTAGCCGTCATGCTTGTGCCTGCGACCTTAGTCCCAGTCTACAGAGCCCGAGGCCTCTTGGGATTGATCTGCTTACTGGCTTGTTCTTCTTCTTGCAGGGCTGAGCGGAACGACCTCACTTTATCTGTCAAATGAAAGGACACACATTTTTATACATAATATTACACAAGTTCATAGTATGAAAGGTGGATGAAAACATTTATTTTTAAATAAGGGTTTAAAAAACCCACATTTGTTAAAGCCCCATATATAGTGGGGGAAAAAAAAAAAACCATGATAAATCATGATAAAAACAGTTGAATTCTCTGATCAGACTGATATGAAAAAATGGTGGCGATCCTAATATTCTAATAAGCACATCCAGTTGTTCAAGATTCCCAGCCCATCATGTCACTCAAGCAGAGCTATACACAATGGTGCAAACAGGTATGATGTTGCATTTGAGAATCAGATAGCTGATGTTTATGGGTGGTCTTAGGTTAGCTTTCACTAATTAAGTTGCTCAGACTCAAAGAGACAATTTTAAACATGAAAGCGTAGTCATGATACAAGCTATGTGGTAATGATAAGCGACATCAGCCTTGTGCAAGCTTTACCCAAGATCAATAGAAGGTATGGTGAAGTATGTTATACAGTAACAACTGGCTGGTTACTGGTATTTTTGGTAGTTACCAATCACATAGTTATTTAATTATATACTTTGTACAGTATAACGTGTGTCCACAAGACCAAGATAATATTAATTAGAAAGTAATCACAGATTCAGGTTCCCTGGCGCTTGAGCCCTTTAGTAATCTGAGTATTTGTGAAAATCTTCAGTTTGAAACTTAGATGTGATTAATGCCTATTGTCAGCAAAAACCTAAAAGAACAATCTGAGGATTTTAGTATGTGGGTTACCTCTGAGCTCAATCAGGACATCAATCTTCTGGTCAAGTATCTGCTCGAGCTGTGAGGAGTAGGTGTCTACATCATAATCCACCTCCTCAGTCATCTCCAGCAGAACCTTCTCATCCTCCAGCCACCTAATTGACTCCTGGACCCAAAAACACACCCACCATTATACACATGGATAATTACAGAAACTTTAAAGATTATTAAAAAAAGATCTTAATTGAAATGACCAGTAAAACAACAAAAAAAAATTATTTTCTATATATGTAAACCATCGACAAATCACGATCAGACACTAGGTAAATACGTTACACAAGTTTTGAGACTTTTAAACTGAACACAAATTTCACACTACAGAGGAATATTAATATGAAAACCAAGTTTAGCCTGCGGGATAAGCTCATAGTGTAAATGTGTCACCTGAAACACTGCTCGGTGGTCCTCCAGCACCTGCTCCTCCATCTCTACCAGCTGGGACACTACCTCATGGAAGGTGAAGAGCTGAGGAGACACTTCCTCTTCCTGAAAAGACATCAGAACAGTCTTTAAAATAACAGAACTCTGCTTTCTGCATTAAAATTACTGACAGCACCCACTTTTTCTAGACACATGAAAACAAAACTTTATCGTTGGGCCAGGCTAATCCAAAACTTTACATTTAAAACTGCTGAAGATAATCGTCTGATGCTTCAATGCATTCTGACTAAGAAAGCTTTAGTCTGTTTCATACATTCTGTTCACAGAGCAGCTTGAGGTCATCTCTCTGAGGGGAGCTGCTCAGCTCCCACTCCTCCTCCATGATGTCCAGCTGGTTGATGGCGTTGATGTTGGGTCGGACTCCTTCAGCCATGGCGTTCGGGTCCACGGTCAGCTCCTTAACTCTGTGTGAACAGGAGAGGGCACACTCAAATTCGTCTGCAGGGGGCATACTAGTGTGAAGAACACCAGGAACAGAAAAAAGGCGCTGCACTGACATTTCTTAAGCATGAACGTAGTCTTGATTTGATTCATTCGACAGGTGTCTTTACGTTTTACTGAAATACAGACATCTTAAATAATAATGTGTTATGGCCAGAAACCTCTGTTAGGTCAATAAAGCAGTATATCACACATTTTAACGTTTTTTTCCTTTGACCCTGAATGCATAAATATAATAAAAATTTGAATAGTATTCAAATGGTAAAATGTGCTCCGACAATGCTAAATACACTAAGCCTAGAGGCAAATGATAACGTTAAAAGCAGCAAGTGGTCGTACTAGGAAAAAAAGGCTATAGAAATCTGAGATGTATCAAGAAGCATCAAGACTCATTTTGTAATTGTTGCGTGGCACACTGATTTGAAATCTAATCAAGCTCCAAGGTGCCTAGAGATTGCCACCACTCACCTTACTGCTTATGGTGTAATTACATTTGTAATTCTTTATTAATGCACACAACAAAGGCTCAGCACACATGCCCAAGGTTAGAAAGTGAAATGAAAGCAGATTAATAACAGGTGGGAGGCTGATGAAAAATATTCACCAAGCACACCACTCAAGACGAGACAGAGAAGCAGCATTTGTATATGCTCTAACAGTAGGCCGTGCGTGTTATCTATGCATATGACTCAGCATGAACGTGTAAGCTTCTTCTCATGCATCATGGGTCAAAATCAGCCAACTAGATGCAAACAAAGATTTAACAGTGTGTATCTGCTGCTAAGGCAGATGGGAAGCTGGATAAATAAGCATATGCTCATACTCGCAAGTGGGAGAGAGCCCAGAACGACTTCCTCCCTGAGAAAACGGGATATCTGAGGGACTAATCCCAAACTCCTTTACTCTGGAGCAGCAAGGAATAAGCAGGAAAGACAAGTAAAGACAAAGAGAGGAGTAAAAAGAAGAATCAGGACACAACCATTTGCCCTGCACACAAAATATATCACTAACAAACAAGTCATTATTTATAGCATTTAAAAATAACAGTTCATTTAGATGTATTTCAAAAAAATAAAAACAAACTGCAAAATATCAAAGCCAGTAAATACTTATACATATAGAAAACCAAAGAGATTTTTACCTGTTGGCATATCGTAGTGTGTTCAGGGTGTTTTCACAGGAAGTCATTCCAGGAGAAATGGTGGCAATCTGATCAGGAAAAACAAATCATAATCAGAGGTGTTCAAAAATAAACCAGGGTTCACTTGCGTTAAAAAACAGGGTTGTGATTTTTTTTAAATAAAGATCTGTGAAACAGGGAGTGGCTATTCACCATGCATGTCCTTGAGTTCTCTCCGATGAACGAGTCTCTGAGCACTTGTGTAAGTTTGCTGGCTCTGAACGGCGTGTGCGGTTTGTTCCGCCCCAGGGCCCTAATACACTCCTTCATGGAGACAGGACACCACCCATTTTAGACACCAGTTCAAGGAGCTTTAGGATGTATTTCCATGCTCAAATTCACCATTTAATAAATCAGAATCACACAATATATTAATCATTCATAATTAATCAAAATTAATGTTCTGACTTTTATGAAAAGAGGTTCTGAATCTGGATGTAACTGTAACTGCACTTTTCTCTGGTGACTGTCCGACCTTCAGTGCAAGTAGACTCTTGTTGATCTCTGCTCCCTCCAGCCGTGTTTGCCGGTCAGCGCTGGATGTATCAGCACCACGCTCATTCCCTGCCAGGTCAATCAGTGAAAACTTGCCATGCATCTTCCCCTTCCTGCGCAGAATAATCTGGAAGACAGCATGGCTGCGTGACGAGTGTGCATTGGCAGAAGTCTGTCCTGATGTTCTGAGGATCAAGAGGTGAAAAAAATTACTATCAGTTTACAATAAGGGGAAAAAAAAAGTTCAGATATCTAATATAATCACAGCATATTTATTATATCAGAGGGCATTATAGACTGCTCTATAGAGTTACCTGCAGCTGTTTCCAACCTCAATGAGCTTGAGGACATCTTCAGTGCATCTGACCTCTCTTTCCTGAAGCCCAACCACCTGCACCTGCTGTTTCCCATCCTCCAGTACACGCAGCTTTGCTTTACGGTTCAGCAAATCAAATACCTGGGCACAGCACCAAAATCTACAGAAAGTAAGTGACTTGGGCCAGATAAGGTACAAAATGTATGTACTTAAAAAAAATCTCTGTATGCTAATCAACTTGGTGATCTTCCACATCCACTAAAGAATTGCTTTACACCATCCAAAGCACTGTTTCCTGGGGGATGACCAGAAGTGTTTGAGTCACTTGCCTTTCCACTGTAAATTTCAAAGAAGGTTGAGTAGACTTGAAGATCCAACTTCTTGTAGTTGGGTTTCTTCAGCATAAGAAAAACATCACGAGCTGCATGAAGTAAGAGTAACAGAGCAAACATACTTTCTGAGAATGCTTATGTCTGAAGCTATTCAAAATGTAGCTTATTTTGGAAAAGAATAATTATGGCTCAAAGACCTCAAAGAGCTGCAAATGCTTAAACATTTACCAGCTAACGCATAGATTCCTTTTGAACAATCCTGGTTCTTTCCTGAAAAATCTCCACCCATGGTCTGAAAAACCAGAGACATCAGTGTGAAATTTATGCTCAAGGACAAGTGCAGTTCTGTGTAATAAGGGATGTGTACTACAATTAGGACTTTTATTTACATTTTTTTTTCTTTTACAATTAGGCCTAAATTGAAATACCTGAACTGAGCATTGTCCAATCATATAATACATATGTTAAAAAAAAAAAAGTTCTCTCACATGCGTTTTTCCACTTCCAGTTTGGCCGTATGCAAAGCATGTAGCCATTCCTCTCTCAAAAATGGTTTCCACCAAAGGTCTTGCTGTAAACCTGCACAGAACAACTTCTTAATTTACATTTCCACCCTAGACAACAACAAACTCGTATCACTAGTGGTTTACAATTTAGTTGTGGATACACAGAAAAGAAAAGACAAACCTGTAAACCATTTCATTTGTTGTACTGTCGTCAAAGGCATAATCAAAGCGAAAGGTTTGATTCTCTAGGTATCGGGTGAGGTCCACTTTCTGCTTAGGCTCATGGACCATGACGACATCTTTACTGGGGATGGTGATGACATCTAGCTCCTTTGCAGTGAGTTCTACAACACAGGAGTGACACGTCCTTTAACACCACAGCTCACCACACACGCTCGGTGATTTGAAAGACAATTGTTGCATTCAGTCTTTATGTTCATTTTATGCTATTTGAGTTTTATATTCCTATTAAATGGAATTAAAAGGTTTATTCAGCATCGAATGTCAATTTCTATTTGTTAGTCTTTAGAATGGGTTAAAATACTTTGAGCCTAAACTGGTTGCTTTCAGAAGATGGAGAGTACACAGCACATTATTCAAATATTAAGAATAGAGATACAGCATTTTAATAAGTTAATAAAAAACATATACAAAAGTCTGTTTTACCTTTTTTGTTAAGAGGGCGCTTCCTCACACAAACACATATTCGGTGCTCTTCAATCTGCCAACATTAAGCAGATCTCTTTATTATTACAGCTACAGTACCACAGTTTTTTTTTTTTTTTTTTAAATCTTGTTTAAAATCAGCACACAACATTTTCACAAATGATCAGGAAAACATCCTTGGCAAGATAATAAAATTGTACCTCAGTTCATACTCACCAAATCAGCTGTGGTTAGTGGTCTGTAATCCAGACTTGCCCTAAAGTCTCTGATCATCTGCATTATTTCATAGTTGGGGACTGTCGTGTCCACCTCCTTCAAAACAAAAAGATCATTAATCATATAACATATGGCAAGACATTAAAATGAGGCTAAGTCAGAGGCATAACTACAGGTATAGAAGCTGTCTTTTGCATTTAAGACCAGCTCCCCCAATCCAGAACTTAATAATGACCATTATGGGGAAATTGCAAAACTAGTCTTTAACGTAAATAATATAATCATAGTGACCAAACACAGGGCACACAATACACAAATTTAGCCATAAGTTTAAATTAGGGCTTTTGTCTGAGTGTGTAGCATTCACACTGCTACATCAAGACAAGAGACGATAATCAAAGCAATATTGTGATTATTGGATTTTGAAAGTCATTAGCATGCACTGACCTGCGCTCTCTTCTCCCTTAGCTCCTGCTGCTGCAGTCGCCGCCTCTCTCTCTTCTCCTGCAGTTTCTCAACCTCCTTCACACAGTTGGACTTCCTCCTCGCTGCCAAACATCATGACAATACGGTCAGACAATCCTGACTAAACAATAGCGTCATTCACTTCCTTTGTGAAAGGATCTTTTCCTCTTCTCTCTCTGTCCCTGTGCCTATATTGCCTGTATTTTATGTACAACTTCTAAAGATGGTGCATGAAGGAACAAATGAACACAGACTAAATATCAATTTAGGTAATAGCCAAACTAAAATGCTCCATTAATTCAAATAATCCAGTGTTTAACTTCAGAAAAACACTCATGAAGCTGCAGTAAGATCCACTCCACTGGACGTCATTACTGTGTGTCAATAATAGGGTGCTATTTTAATCAAAGGTGTGTGATTACCATTCTGTTGCTGTTGCTGGCTCTGCTGTGTTTGGGACTGTGTAGGTTGGGCTGGTTGAGGAGCGGGTGGAGGGAGGGCTGACTCCGGCTGCTGCTGGCCAGGACGCGCCCGAGTTGATGCAACTAACAGCGTAACACGCACATGCACATACACATACACATACATCTGTGAGTATGTATGGCTTTACCCCTCACAATTAAAATAGTACTGTACTTAGCCTGAGAGCCACATGGACAATCATACCTCTATTATCTCTGGACGGGATCTCAGCCCTTCCAGGAGCAATAGTCCTTCGATTCTGCACAGCAATAAGAATTTACTTTTACCTTTTTAGACTAAAGTATAAGGAGCATACTATTCTCTCCACATCCACGTAAATCGCAGATCAGGAAAACTGCAAGTGAATGTCTTAGGCTTGTGAGTTTATTAGAAAGAAAAACCACAAGCACTTTCATCCAACCTGAGACATAAATGACAAATATTAAAGGCAGGTCTGATCTTATGCTGAGCTTGGATGGTTCGTACTAACCTTGGGGACCTTGTTGACCTTCATAGAAGTAGGTGTGGGAGGAGGTGGTGTTACAGGGCTCAGAGAAATCTCCTCCTCTGGAGCAACATCTGGGTTTAGTGAAAATATACACTCTAGATCAATCTGTTTAAAGAGAAAACACACAGTTGATCAGTCCTACCCAAAAGTACACAATTGTGCATATAAAAGTCTCAGGAATCCTAAATTCATGATTGCTTTCAAATGAGATTAATGTTGGCCTTGTGGAAATACAAGATGCAGCACAAATTAGGAAGAATCAGTGATTTTCTTATGTCTACACGTACTTGAGTTTCGCCCTTTCATTGTAAATTGTTGTGGTCCTAATCTTGGGCAAATGTGATTTCGCCCTCCGAACAAGTTTTTATCAAAACTATACATTCCCGCTTGACTGATCTCTTCATGTCTGAAGAAATAAAATAATCTGTACATATAGAGATAAACAATCTCTGTCTGTTTTCAAACCGCAGGCCTGCCACAGATCCACTGCTGGGTCCTTGAGCAAGACACTCAATCCTTAGCTCTAAACTCGCATTGTATCCTGTCTCAAATTGTAGATCACTTTGGATGAAGGTATCTGCCAAATAAATACATATAAATATAATATAATGTACATGCGTTCCAAAGAGAAAACATACGATCGGTTCCATAGGAAAAAACAAGGATTATTCATGTTATTAATAACTGTGATATAAATAATTCACCAATGAATTCTTTACCAGTTGTATTTATTTATTTTGGTCAGACATTTGCCCATTCCTTCCCACTACCTACCAAAGTGGGAGGGTGGCGGGATAACACTGGTGGAGCCATCAGAGAAGCCCACGGCTGACTAGTGTTCCTGTAATCATCGTGGCTATGAGTAATCTATCCGTCGCATCCTGAGAGCTGGGCAAATTATGCTCTCTTGAACTTCAGGCCATCATCAGGATTCAAACTCGTTTTTCTGACAACATAGTAAAGTCTTTTCCATTGAGCTCTTTATCGATTATTAAACAATTATACTCTATTCATAAAAGGCAACCATTTGAAACATGGCCAAGGTTTCACTTATGACAAAAAAGAAGCAAATAAGCACATTATATTGATGTCTTCTTTTTTAGGCTGAATTTTTATGGCTTCAAAGCACAAGTGGTAGGCTTTTTCTTTCCTAAACCTATAAAAACTCTAATCTGGAAGAATGACTGTAGGAGAACTCCAGGTTCTCTCCTACCTGAAGATTCTGATGAGAGCTTGGACCTCAGAATACCGCAGGAGTTTCAAGTTTCAGTTTTATTGTATATATTAAAATGGCGTCAGTGCTTGCAAAGCACAATGCCCACTTTTGTGCAGTGCAGCCTGTTGCTCTTATCCTTCCTCTGAACACTGGTACTGTTCTTCCATACATTACTGAGTTACAAGCTTACACAAGACCTTTAGGCTTACCTCTTTTCCTTTCGTGTCTCCATTTTCTATCCATTCCACAGTAACACTTTCGTTATCTTCATTTAAAGACGTGACCATGGCCTGATGTATTCGCCCTGCGATAAAACAAAACTAACTTTGAGAGATGGATATGTAGAAAATGGTGCACGACAAGAAACTCCATATAGAGCACCAACAGGTATGCCGTTTTAGTTCTTTCAGAAAGAAAGCTAAGTCTGATCTTGAATTTAAAAAAAAAAAAAAAGAAAAGAAATACAAAGTCCCCATTTCTAGGACATTTCAGAAGTTGTACTAGTCACTACTGTTATGTCCCAGTGGACTAGAGAGAGGAAACAGCCATGTCTCTAATGTATTATTCAAAGCCATCTCACCCACTCTGTGCAATTATTTAATAGCAGCAATAACAGTACTCTAACAGTGTCAACAATGTCCTAAAAAAAGATCAGCTGGATTTATCACCTAGTAGTACAAAGGCTAACAACGTAATAATTTAAAACAAGGTACAAGAGGCTTACACAACATAGTCACAACTTTTATAAAATGTTGTATAAATCATATGCCAATGTAGTAGACTTTTAGTCTAATAGTGTTTACAGTGTGACCTCTCCTGTAAGACTTCAGTCTTTTAAAGCTGCCTTTGTCTTGTTAGCATTTGTTTGTTTAAAGGGCATGTCATCAACAAACAAGACAATACACATCATACAGAAACCTCACAAGAAGGAATCCATTACCCGAAATCATGTGCAACGTTATAAGAACTTTCTTTCACCAGACAAAAGTATCTCTCAGATACTGAACAAACAGTGATGAATGTTACTAATACAATAACAAGACAATAATATAGGGCTGGACATCATGACTAATATACCTATCACGACAAACTGCCTCACGATACACTTTGAGATATTCAGTATTTGCGTTACACTGACTAACTCCATTTTACTCCCAATCAATCTATATAATGTCAAAATCTCTATATTACTGTATTTTTGTTAATGACGCCAAGGAAGCCTCATCAAAAATAAACACTGCAATACATGTAATACATGTGTATTGTGGAAATGCTTTCAAGTACTGTGATTCGTTCATTCAGCTTTAGTAACCGTTTTATCTCAGGGCTATCATCGGGCTAAATTAATAATCTTCATTTATTTATGTCTACAGATTTTAATGTATGGTGGTTTTCAAAACAGCTTAATAACAAAATTTGTCATGCTCTCCTCCAAACTGACATTAAGAACTGTATTAAAACTATATATTAATGCCTTTCAGAATCAGTGAATTTCATATATTCCAGTTTCAGTTCAATTTCTGTTTTTTTTTTGCTTTATACAAAATAGACCATGCTCTCCTTCAAACTGACATTAAGAACTCTGTTTAAACTATATATTAATGTCTCAGTTTTAGTGTCTTTCATGTGTCTCAGTTCAATTTCAGTCACTTTTTTTCCATTGATTGTGACTTTCTTCCCTGTGGCTTACTCTAAGTCTGAAGGAAGAAGGAATGTCTCAGCTTTCTAAGATATAGCCTATTTATTTTTTTTCTAATATTTAAGCGTTGTGAAATTATCTAGTCAGAGTGTCAAATTTTTTTATTTTAAGAAAAGAAAGCTCTCTAAGATTAAAAACCATTTTAGTGAATTATGTTTATTTCGACAGTGAATTATGTCCTTATGAATTATTAAATAACAGTTAAGGACAAATATATTGCATAGCGAGCTGTTGGGTCTCCTCGCGGTTGAAACACGGGTCGTTATGTGAGAGATGATCGGTAAGCAGGAGACTATTTTTACATACTGTCTTATGTTCATTCATGTTAACTTTCGATAAAAAGATGATGATGATGATTTACTCGCGCGTCGTTGCTGCTGTGTTGAGTCGGCAGGCGCGCTCTAGCAGCTCACACACTATAAAGAGCAAAACAGCATTTAATGTTTGAATTTCGGGATTAAAATAATATAATTTGGAGGCTGATATTATCTTCACAAGCAGCTCATTATGACTCAGAATATTAGAGCACGTCAGCCTTGTGTGAATAAGATCAGTGCGCCGCAGGCCGCGGAGAGCACGCCGATGCGCTGCAGGGCCCAACGCCAGTCAGAGATGGCCGCTGCAGCGCTGTTTGTGGAATTCAATTCTAAAAATTGTTGTATTTCATAATTTGATCTGAGATGAAGCAAATACATTTGTGCAGGAATTTCACGCATTATAAAAGTTAAACTTGCAGGAATGGTTTAAATTATGCGCAATCCCCGCAATCCCCGCGTCGAAATCAAGCCCTGGCTAATCTAATGGCAATATGTAAAAAATAAAACACAATGGGGCGTGTTGATATAAGAAATTATAGCAAATTCATTACAGGAAATGAATTTATGAAGGACTGGCATCACGCTTTTTAACCATTTATAGTTAATTTAATGTTGTGGAACATCTGTGATACAAGTTAGTTCCTGTTCTTAATTACGCTACAGCAGCTATGAATAATGGTTCCCTCACCAGTCGCTCTCTTTTTTACCCTCTTGGGAAGCTAATAAGACCCCAAAAAAAAAAGAAAAGAAAGAAACAAAAGCAGCTTGTCATGGTACAGAGAAAACACGAAATGAAAGATCTCCTCCCTGAAGATTTTCCCTTGGCGGAAAACATACTTTTACATAGCACTGATACTGGTGACTCCTTCCATAAATGTTAAACATCTCCTGACAGAATGTTTCACCATATCAAATATACAATTATGCTTTCTTTTTTTATAAAAAAAAGTTTATATAACCTATTTAATAGTCTTAGATTATGTGACGTGCCCACAATACAAGTCCCAGTGAAATATAGCTGTTACTATAGAAACGATAATTTATTAGAACTAGTGGATTAAAATAAATCTGTGATTTGAATTACAGCTGGCACTACTGTCAGAACTGCTCCGAGGTATAAATATTGGCAGAGATACTGGAGGATGTGAGGCAAAGATAGATAGATAGATAGATAGATAGATAGAGAGAGAGAGAGAGAGAGAGAGAGAGAGAGAAACAAACAAACAAACAAACAAACTGATTGTAGACTTCAGGAGGCCCAGGAGCCACATGCACACCTGTTCAGAAACAGAGAGGGCATCCTTTTTTCTTTTCTTTTTTTTTAATCTATCGTATGTTAATGTGTCACTGTTTGGAGCAGTTAACTTTATGAGACATCTATGGTTAATGTTATGATGTCATCTGGTTAGATAACATCTTTTGAGTTGGATGATAAGCTTTAGAAAAAAAAGTAAACCAGTAGGCTTGGAAATGAAGAAAAAAGGGGATTGTGTACAATGATAAATTTCCACAAAGTGTTGAGTCCTGAGTCAAGCTTTTCTGGGGCTGAATCTCAAATGGTGTTATTTTAGTCATTTTGTGCACTTTGTAATATTATGTTACACAAATATTACCATCATGTTATGCCCTTTGTAGTGAGCATATAAACTGAAAAGGAATTTGGATTTGGCCTACCTGTGTGAATTATTCCTGTGTGATGGGATTGATATGTAGTTGGCAACAGTAATACCATATGGTAAACAGACTGAAATGAATTAGCCAGATGCGGTTACTGATCTGAATCATTGTCGTGCTTAAGACACACAGAATCTTAGGAAGTGAAACAGGAATAAATCACTACATGTGTGATGAAACAAAACACCTCCAGCTGAGGAAGTTCAGTGCTCGTCATTCATCAGACTAGATCCATAAAAATGCTTCATTTTGGCTAACATGGAAGATTAAAAAGAGGGCTATATGTGTGAAAACAAATGACAAGTGAGGTTACACGGGTTAGTAGCTATCTAGCTAGTTAACACCTAACTACTGACAGGAAGCTCTGGTTAGACAGAGCTAAGTAACAAAACTAAACCAGCTCTAGGGTTTTTTTTTGTGCTAAATTATTGACACTGCCACTCAGAAATTCAAAGCTGTTGAATCTCTTATTCGTCAAGGTCTATAGAAAAAAATGTCGCTAACTGTAATACGTGTTATGCCTTTTTTAAAGCTAGGTAGATTTGATAACTAAGTAAACGCACCGGCTAGTTAGCTTAGCTCATCTTAGCTTAGCAACCGTTGCTGTGTTGACTGCGCTAGGTATGTAGGTCGTTAGCTTAGCTACCACAGCAGGGATGCGATACACTGCACTGCACTGCACTGCTCTGCACTGCTAACAAAGTGTCACTAGTTCATGTAAAAGCCTTGTCGGTTTGCTAATGCTAGCATTACTAGCACTTCTCTTAGCCAATGCTAGCTAAGCGAAGCAAAGAATGACTAAACGTTAATAGCTAGTTACACTACCCTGCTAAAAAAAAAAGAACTAAACTAGTGAACTCACCGTCACTCCGTTTTATCTCCACGTATATTCCCACGACAATTTTGCCGAAGTTTGCCGCCATGGTTCCTCGGAGACGGAGACGAGCCAGAAAGCGCGAGTAATAAACCGGTGTTTTTGTTTGAAATGTTCACATTTGTTCCGTGTTGCTCGAACGCGGGAAGGCGGCCAGTGGCAGGAATAAAAGAGGCAAAGTGCCAGTGCGCATGCGCGTGCCGCTCAACTTTGGTGACGCTATGCTTGGAGCAGGGTGGGTACTGAACTGAACTAAACTGTACTGATGTACTGAACTGATCTGTACTGAACTGTACTGATGCACTGTACTGCATTATACTGTACTGAACTGAACTGATGTACTGCACTGAACTGATCTGTACTGAACTGAACTGTACTGTACTGTACTGAACTATACTGTACTGTACTGAACTAAACTGTACTGTACTAAACTGTACTGATGTACTGAACTGTACTGAACTGTACTGCACTATACTGTACTGAACTGAACTAAACTGATGTACTGAACTGTACTGTACTGAACTGTACTGATGTACTGTACTGTACTGCATTATACTGAACTGAACTGTACTGTACTGATGTACTGTACTGAACTGAACTAAACTGATGTACTGAACTGTACTGTACTGAACTGTACTGATGTACTGTACTGTACTGCACTATACCGAACTGAACTGTACTGTACTGATGTACTGTACTGAACTATACTGTACTGTACTGTACTGAACTGAACTGATGTACTGTACTGAACTGTACTGAACTGAACTGATGTACTGAACTGAACTGTACTGAACTGTACTGTACTGATGTACTGTACTGTACTGAACTATACTGTACTGAACTGTACTGAACTGTACTCTACTGATGTACTGTACTGAACTATACTGTACTGAACTGTACTGAACTGAACTGTACTGTACTGATGTACTGTACTGTACTGAACTGTACTGAACTGAACTGATGTACTGTACTGAACTGTACTGAACTGAACTGTACTCTACTGATGTACTGTACTGAACTATACTGTACTGAACTGAACTGATGTACTGTACTGAACTGTACTGTACTGTACTGATGTACTGAACTGAACTGTACTGTACTGATGTACCTTACTGAACTGTACTGTACTGATCTGAATTGAACTGTACTGTATCTATGCAGCGAAAAAAAGATGCACAAATCACACTTGCTTTTTTTTTCCAAAATCTATATAGTTTTTTAATAAACATATAAGTCAAATACATAGAACTTAGTGACTTAAAATAAAAAATAAACCAAATGAAAGCAGTTAAAACAGTGAACACAAAAAAAAACCCCTAAAAATTCATGCATTACTGACATAATATTTCCTGTCAGAAGCTTCCTAATACTTCCACTTTCCCAGAAAGCAGAGCAGTCTCAGAGGCAGGGGCATGGCCTTAGGGGTGCCACAGGGTAGCAGCTGCTACCCTAGAAATAGCTCTAACTCTAACCCAAAAGTTCTGTTACTCAATTAATGCAGACTTATATCTAGTAGAATAACATCTTTTGTAACACTGAAAGTCAAATCCCTTATGGACAATATAAAGTGACTATGAGGCCACAACAGTAATGTTATGTTGCTAACTAAAGAGGAAATCAGATATTCTGCAAACATAACAGTGGCCTATACATAATTAGGTGGTGTCACCATTTAAGCCAGCTTTACACTGTACGATTATTGGCCCAATTCTACTGCCACAAACAAAAATCTCACTTTGAAAAACAATTCTTTGGTCTTGTGTTGTGATATGCAGTCTTAAAACCCATAATGAGGCATATTCACCATAGGCAGATTTAGTGCCATTGTGAAGGAAAATAGATAATGCGAAGTTCTGGCAGAATCAGTACGTTTGTCTAAAAGCTACCAATAGGATGACAGTTTAGGATGACACAAAACTCACAGAACAGCTACAGATACAGTAAAGGACAGAAAAGAATTCTTATTTCCTGAAGCTCAATTTAAAGAATGTTTCTGTTTATGCAACCCCATTTTTTCAGGAGCCGGATCACACTAAACACTAACATAAGCAAAACATAATAATTTTCTATAATCACAGGTCTATCATTAGAGGATCTTCATTATATAATCTGACATGGAGAACACATTATCGCACAGTCTGCTATGGAATTTAACCAAGAATATATTGAGATTATCTCGTGCAGTGTGACAAGTTATAATCTTAAAAGACTGTTATAATCATACAGTCTAAAACCGGCTTTTTGTGCCCCTGCCTTCCTCTTTGCCGCCCCATGTCTAAAAACCTATAGATGCCACTGCTCAAAGGCACAATGTCTGCCACTATTAATAATTACAAATCCCAATGAATCAATTTTCTTCCTGTCTTATTGTGTAAAAGGCTTGATAAGTTCAAGATCCATGGCTTTGGACAGGCATGCACGTGCTGCATCAATTCCCCCCTGTTTCTTGGGATTGTCCTCCATCTTGGCGACATAGGTAAGGATCTCCAGTATCTCAGTTCCCATCAGCTTCTTAGCCAACTCTGCATCAGCTTCCATCATGTTGAAGATAATCACAATGCCTCGGTGCTGGATTTGAGGATTGTCATGGATGCACAGCCTCTGGAGGATCTCAAGCCACTGCTCAGTCTGCCATTTAAAAAGTTTAACAAAGAAGAAACCGAGCAGTGAATCATCAAGTCTGTCACTCATGCATTAATGGCTTCTACCATTTAGACAATGGTTAACATTCCCATTTGTATGTTATTTTTTTCTTGCTTTAAATTGATCAGTTAAACAGGTGTACCACCTGAAGGCCACAAATAATGCTTAGTATATATAATAGCTGACTAGCACTATTCAACCTCTTTAATTCAAGTGATCACTCAAACGGCTAATAATTAAAAAACTCAGTAAATAATATAACTTTGATAATATTAAGTTGTCATTTCCAGCACAGTAATAACATTTAAAAATCAAGGACCCCCTGGCTATGTTTCACATACCCCACTTTTCTGACCTATTTTTACTGCCTCCTATGTCACCCAAGCCCAAAGTCTGGTTTACATGGGTCATCGTACATACCACTTTGGTCAACTTGACACACAGCTTCTTCTCCGCTGCAGTGATCATGGCCAATCCACCAGCTGCTGCTATCTGTAGCTTTTCATCATCCTCACCACAAAGCAGTATGAGGAGCTTCAGCTTGTCATTACCATCCTCCAGATACCTCTGCTGAACCTGTCAAGACAAGATTATAAATTTTTCCCTATTTTCTGAAGTGCCAGCACTTTAGACATCAGGTTAGATACAGGATCGATTACTGTCTGTGCTACCAAATGTTCTTACTCACCTCTTTACAGCACACAAGATTGCACATGCATTCTGTAGCAGCCTGTCTGATTTGCTCATGCTCCTCAAACATGTAGTTCTCAATCTCTGGAAGAGCCTTCTCCTTCAGGATTTTCACTCTGAGACAAGAACAAAAGCGGAACTGGTTATTTCAAACAGAGGTCAGGACAGGAACTGTTAGAATTTGTAATGTATAGTACTCACCGAAGCTTGTCATTTAGTGCAGCCAAATTAGTGAGACTCACTAACGACTCATAGTTCTGAATGCCATCTCTTTCCGTGTTCAGCAGGGACACCAGTGGTCGCACAACTTCATATATCTGAGAGAAAGCAAGAGAAAAATAGTGATAAGAAAGGTCATTAGAACCCAGGTACCTGTTTTGATTTACCATCAAGTCTTCCCATGTTGCTATAGCAGTAAAAGTGTAAAATGTCCTTACCCTCTCACCAGGGAAGGCAATCTCAGGGTTGGAAATGGCGGCGATCTTAGCCAGTGCATGGGAGGCCTTTATTTTCCCAGTGTCTGTTCCCTCAAGGGCCAAAGGAATCAGAGCCTGTGCCAAGTAAACCCAAAAGTCAAGAAACTTGTTTGAACACAAGGTTTACTTAAGCAGCATTAGACCCAAGGTTAGATATTTCTTCTTTTACCTTTCCACCACCTTGGGCAACAATTGTTCCACGATCTTTTGGATCATCAGCCAAAGCAAGGAACACCCTAATAATGGAAAAAGAATTGAAATGTTGACTCGTGTTGCCTTCAGGAAGATGTGCTCTCATAGAGTATGTCAGATCATCTTGAATCACATGGGCAGTGCAAAGTTTGAATCCTTACCTTGCAAGCATTTCCTTGGTTTGATCAGTCAAAATGGAATTGTCTGCTTTGACCATGACTGCAAGTGCTGATATCACTCCAGCTTTCAAGAGCTTTTTCACTCTACTCTCAATGAAGTCCTTCTTGTCCTGAGATTAAAATAGTATGTTTCAGTGTGCCGTTGCTCGAGCCGAATAACACCTAAAGCTGCTTAAAGCTACAGTACATTATGTTAGTGACATAAAAGGACATCTGCATGGTGATCTGGGAAAACCTGTTGGATATCAGTGTCCGTGAATTCTGGCAAACAGCCAAAAGGACGAAAAATTGGGAAACAGGAAACAAAATCATGTTGTGTAAGAAGCCAGTTTAATAAACTTGGTGATAAAAACACTCAGTCTCCCTAAACATGCCTAACTTAGCTTCATGTGATTTCTTCACACAGTGAATATCACACTTTGATCAAGTTGCCATTGTGGAACAGTCATAAGTCTAATTAATTCAGATTGTAATCAGATACTGGCTGTCAAACTGTCTGGATTGCTCCTGTGCCCCATTTGGACTGTAACCTTAAAATGTAATTTTCTCCCTTTTCACCTTTGGAGGTAAGCAGACTTTAAAATGCTAACACTTTATTTGTGGTTTAGATAAATGCACAAGAGAAACATTTCAGTTCAAGAAAGCCTGTAATTTTCAGAATATAAAGCCTAGTAGAAAATGTCAACATTTCACCAGGGGAATGGTTTTCCCAGGCCTCCGTGCAAACATTATCAGATTCTATTTACGTAATAATCACAGCTACTTGGTCATTTTAAACCAGCATTGTGTGTTCATTACCTTTGGGTGCTGCTCAGGGACGTGCTGCTTGGAGAATTTGGCCAACTGCACCATCTCAGGGATGATCTCTTTCTTGTCATAACTGTTGGTGCAGTTCACCAGTGTACAGGCGACAGCATACAGGATGGTTTTATCTTTGGACTATAAGAAGAAATTAAAATCATTATTTCATTCGACTTTTTAGATATAACAGTGCACAATTCTGTCTAATGCATGAAGAAATACACAGTGTCGAATCAGTCGTCTTATAAGTCATCTCATCTCTTCTATTTGAAATGAATACAGAAATTGTTTTTAGTCCTCTCCTACCTTGGCAAGCTCAAACATGGCTCTCACGGCTGGCTCATCCTCAACAAAGTCATCTTTTACATCAGCATCATTGGTCAGGTACGCTAAACCCTCAATCGCCCATTTTCTTGAGCGAACGTCAAGAGTGGGGTTGCATAGCCATCTGAAATCAAGTGTTTGATAATATAGTTATTATTAAGCTTCAAGACATGCTTTATAAAAGCTCTACATGCTACAAACATGTCTATCGCTGAATAATTACACTGACATTTCCTGAAAACAGGGCACTTACTTTCTGCACTGCTTGGCCAGTTTTTCAGTGGAGCCCTCAGCGAACTGTCTCATGCTATAATCATCACCTCCAGCTGAGCCCAGTTTACACAAGCCCTTCAGAGAAAGAATACACAATTATATTTAGGAACCAAATGAACGTTATCATACCATTCAACACAGTGGGAGTACATTTATGCAGCATTTACTGGTCTAATGGATTGTATTCTGTGATTACATAAGCTATCATCTGTAGAAAATGAATGTGTTTGTATAGAAATGGTGTCTATATAATCTACAGTTCACGTTGCACATGAAGTTCTGTTGTATAATTATCAAGGAATAGACCATACATGCACTAAGTAAGGAATAACACTTGTGCTGGGATGTGCTGTTATGGGAAAACGGCCTGACATGAAGCAAATTTATTATTACCACCCCAAAGTTTTACAATGACAGCATGACCTGAAGTGTTTTAGGTCCTGACCTGAAGTGTTTTTCCTTGCATACTGCTTGTATGCCAGCGCTAACCATTTTAATTTATTAAAGACTGACATGACATTTGACGACTGACATTTTATCTGTTTTTCGTTGTTTAATTTTGTGAAACGTGCATGAAACAAGTTAGTTCCTGTTATCAATTACATTATAGCAGCTATAAACTGTCATTCCCTCACCAACCTCTCTTTTTTTCTCTATAATAAGACACAGCTTATTAATAAAACACAGCTTATCATGTTGTAGTGTCAGAAAACTGAAAATTACAGCTGTAACAAAGTGTTACAAAGTGCTGACACTGGCGACTCCTTCCAAAAATTCTAAATAAACTTCTCCCTGCAGAAAACTTCACTATATCACACACCCTATTACACATTTTAAAAAAATCTTTTTATGTGCATCATCACCCATACGAGACCCTGTGTAAGTCATTACTTTAAAAATGATAAGAATGATTAGAAGGAGTGCATTAATATAAATCTTGCAGCTGAACTATTGTCAGAGCTGCTGACAATCCAAATTGAGCATGTGGCATAAATAGGTACAAATCCCAGATCTGACCAAAGATCATTTCAAACACCAGTTCAGAAAGCAGCTTTACCACAAGTGCTCTGATCTTGATCTTCTCATTTTTGGTCTTCTTGTAGATGTCCTTAAGCAACGACACCCCATTAGTGATGATGAAGGAAGCTCTGCTCATTTTGGTGGAGGCGTGAATGAGAGCTTCTATGGCCACAAGCTGATCCACCTCTCGCTCAGAACCACAAAGAGCGACCATCATTTCCATTATGCCCTGACGACCCGCAAGCATGTTTCCCACTTCGTAGGGCCCCTGCATCAAGCCTGACAAAGCGTTCATGGCATGGATGTTTTTGTCCATGTCGTTGGGATCAAATTTGCTCCTGTAAAAACATGAATAAAAGATCATATATATATATATATATGACATATATATACTGTAGATGACAGCATTTTACACTAGATTCAACCCACTTGATGTAATCATCACAGATATCTCTGTAGTTGTCCCTCTCAGGATCGCATCGCAGATCATCATAGAGCTTGTTAAGAAGCACACTGGCAATAAGCTGCGTATTCTCAGTCATGGGCAACTGATCGGGCAGCTCAGGCACCTGACCACACACCTTCAGAATCTTCTTGAGGCCTGGGTTGGAGAATTTACATAGCCATATTAAGACCAAGACATTAGCTTTCATTCATGTTATCCAGCTCACTCTATTTTTAGTACTGACCATGATCGATTGTAAACAGTGCCTTGGAGTGATCCGGATCTTTCTTGTCCTTCCTGGGCACATTTCTACTAAGCAGGTTAAGAGCTTGGTCTCTTCCATGTCCTGATACGTTCTTACTGACAACCATGTCCAGCAGTTTGAGCAGAATAGTCTTTAGGTCCTTGTTTGAGTCTTTTGGAAAAAATAAGAAAGTGGGAAATTCCCATTTTATTGATTAAACTGTACCCAATAAAAGCACTGAGTATCAGGAAAACCACCAAATACCATCTTACATTAGACATAAAAAAAAAAGCCTGACATGGCATTTCATGAATCACTTCTTAGAATCAGGATTCTAATGTAATCACAGATCAGGAAAAAATAAAAACTAGTTATATTAAGTGAAGAAATTCAATCTTATTGAATTAAAAGTTTATATGAAAAGTTATGATTGTTAAAATTATAGCTACAGGCTGACAAACTGTTTGTTGAACCTTCACTGTCCACGAACCTTGCTTATTTAAATTTGTCTGCATTTTCCATGCAATCTGATTCTTTTTGTTTTTTAGTTAAAGTAACTTTATTTTATGAAGAGCAAGATAGACTAACGGCCAGTCCATGGCAAAGATAATTGGGTGTGGTATCTTTACAAATGGTTGGCTATGGATTTGTTTGAATGTTTTAAATATAGTTACTAAATAACAATTGAAATGGGCATGAGAAAAAGAAAGCTAAATATTTCAGGTATTAGCATTATTGGCATATCTTTGGTATTTTTGTTCTGTCCAAATCCATCATTGGCAGTCATTTTTTAATTATGACATTTAAAAGGACTTGTCAAAGAAGTCCTTCTGGACAGGAATCAAACCCGGGCTGCGGCGGTGAGAGCACCTAGGCCTAACCGCTAGTCCTCCAGGGTCCCATGATAATTAAGTATAGTAATGAAATATAATTACTTAATTACTTAGAGCCACTACAAATAGTTAGAAGCAAATATTTCTCTTACCAAGCACAAGGGCCTCCTCTTTGCCATAAACCCTGTTGTCCGCCCCAGACAGGGAGTCATAGACAGCCTGTAATAAGTTGCAGGTTGCCAGAGCGATCTCCTCATTATCCATGGCCATAATACTACACAGCTTGTCAATTCCTACCATGTGGATGATGGCAGTGGCCTGCATGTACAAGAACACAACATGATTAGCCCAAAGGACTAACTGGACTGAAAGAACAGTCTTTGCAATTTTCTTTTGCAAGTTTTACACATTACATTATGCTGCGACAATATGTATTATACTGTACATAGGCTGCTACTTCTTATGTTTACACTATTTTAGCAACTTATATTGTACTCTTTGCACTATTGTCACTGGATTCACTTTTAAACAGAACTGTGTACTGGTCGGTGCTGCACTGGGACTTACTGTGCCCATTGTCTGTCCCAGTAGTCATTTTACTGTCTTGTGCTGTCTACACATGCTTGCACTTGTGCACTTATATAAATTTATGTAGTCCCTTGTAGTTCTGTGTTGTTCTGTGTTTGTTTTATGTAGCTCCTTGGTCCTGGAGAAACGTTGTTTCGTTTCACTATGTACTAACTGGCTGTATATGGTTGAATGACAATAAACTCCACTTGACCACTTGACCACTTGAAAGGTCCTAGCTTATTATTCAATTATTCTTAAATTACAATGTTCAGTAGTACTGTACATAATTATGTATTTACAGTGAAACTATTGAGAATGTTATATGATTATTTAGACATAAGTCTGGACCCGCTGATGAGCCCTTAAAAATTGGCACAAGAGATGTGCCAATTAAGATGTGGTGTTTATTCTCATAGAGCTTATATCAATATTAAATATTAGGTGTATTTTCAGCATATTCACCCTGCCCATGTATCTTGCTGTCACTTACCCTCGCTCGGTGGCCTGTACACATTCCAGACAAGGTCCGGATGGCAGCCAGGATCATCTCAACATTCCCAGTCTGAATGAGCTGCATGAGCAGAGCCACTCCATTGTTCTGGAAGATTCTCTCCGAACCAGCATCTTCTCGAGCCAGGACAATCAGGTTGTTAGCCGCCTGAAGTAGACCAACCATAAGGAGTTACAATTCATAGGAACAATTTCAAATAGTTATCAACAGGTGGCGGTATAAAGGTCTGAGAAAAATGTTTTCCCACCTTTTCTTTCTTATCTTTATCTGCTTCATCACTCAGCAAGATGTCAAACATATTCTGCACTCTAGAGTCTGTGGAGAAGGTGGTCTTCAGCTGTGGGAGAAATTATGTCATCATACCATCAAAAAAAAAAAAAAAAAAGATTCTCAATATGTCATTCCAGAAAACACCCTGACCACCTTCAAGAAACCTTAGCCACCTCATAAGAAGTTTCTTATGCTGACTGCTTGGTTTGTTAACTGCATATAGAACAATATTTTTGTGGTGTGCATATTCCAATTAATGAAGTTTACTAAAAATGGCTAGTCTAGTTTCTATCAACTACAGCAAGTAGGGAAGTCTAACCTTTTGTTGGATCTGAGCTCCAAGTCTCCTGAGAGTCTCCAGAAAAGTTTTGTTTTTAGGTTCCAGTGTCGCACATCTCTGGACATCCTTAAAGGCCATGTCCAGTTTCCCCAGTTTCTCTAAGGCTTGACATCTTCTGTAGAGAGCTTTGATGTCAGCAGCATCCACGTCTATGGCTGCAGCCACAAAACAAAATATAATGGAGACAAACAAGGTAAGAATCTTAGCATATTAACATTTTTTCTTATTATTTATTTATTTGTTTGTTTGTTTGTAAATATGGTTTTTGTATAGCTTAATTTAGGACTAGGCTATTACCTCTGGAGGCATCTGAAGCAGCGTTGGTATAATTTTCCTAAGATGTGAAACACAAGTTTAGATATCTAAAACAGGTCATATATTTATCTGTTGTCATCAGAGTTGTCATCAGAATTTTGTCAAATACCTTCTTTAGGAAACAGGCAGCTCTGTTTCTGTAGATGACAGCCTGTGCATTTTTGTCCTTGCAGACTTTGATGGCTTTTGTGTAGCACTCGATGGCTTTGTCAGTCTCTCCTGCCTGGAAGTGCTTGTTGCCTTCCTCTTTCAGCTGGACTGGGTCTCCCATCTCTCCCATCTGAATGCATTAAGACAGGTTTATATGGTATATGTTCCTGTGATCTTCAACACATCCCATAAATACTAGAAAGAGTCAGTGTTAGTACTAACAAAGTGAATTCAGCCTTGTTAGTATATAAATGATTGAGTAAATCCAGGAACATTCCTGGATAATTTAAAGATATAGGTTTTACCCTTGAAATACAAAAAATAATATCATGTAAATGTGTAAATGTGAAGACCTTTCATTCTTTAAACCATATAAAATAGTAGCAGTCACATGTACTGCATAAATTATGTGCATGTCTGTAAAAATCGCATAAGTATGTATTCAAAACTTTTCATTCAAACCTGCCAATTCAATAAAAATACTAAAGTATATAAATAAATCACATAAAATGTGTTATGTTTCAGTGACACTACTTACCTTTTGCTTCCGCTTCTCAAATCTTTTTAGCAAATGGCCAGACAGCCTGTTATCTCAAACTTTATATGCCCTACCCTCACACCATATTTGGGCAAAACTTAGGCCTCCTGGGAGGCTTTACCATCACACGAGCTTACAGCACAGACTGCATTGTCTATTATCCTAAAGATAAGCTATCACCCTATTCTCCATTCCACCTCTACAAATAGAACAAATAAAAACAAACCAATCTGCGAAATACATCAGTTTAGCCACATACCGTTACGTTTTTGGTGTCTGTAGTTTCCTGTAGTCAAAGTCAAATCAGCAATGGCTGACCATGTGCTTGCTTGCAGCACTCTTTAGGCGTTTTTACTCTTAGGCCAACAGACCTCCAAGTGGCATTTATATTTATCTCTATGTGACGTGATACACAACCGGGATGGAGGCCTAAACCACCCCCTCAGTGGGGGAGACCTCCACAAACGCCATCCAACCCACTTGTTGAGAAACATCAGCTTTGAAAGTGGAGCCCTGCTTGTATTTATTCTCAAGTACTTAATCGATTAGAACACAAGATAATCATGATATTATCATAACGAGTATTTGGTAAGGGAAACATGGATACCAGTCCACCCCCATTGAGTAAGAATTGGAGTGTCCCAGATATAGTCTATTTAGGGCATAGGTGTGACAGCTGAGCAATCAGGAGCACATGTTATTACCCCTTCAGTGACAGGGGTGAGAAGGGTGGGGGGCTACGGCCCTTGACAGCTGGGACAGTCTCGTAGTTTCTATAACTTGTGAGATCTCACAGGAAGGAAGTCGTCCAAGTGGGGGAAGGTCCTGATACCTACAAGAGTGCAGTCCACAGTGTTCTGGAACAATCCTGATGGTCTTGTCAATTGCAGCAGATATGTTTACACATCATGAATTTTAAGTTTAATCCGGTGTCACTGGCCTCCCCAGAAACATTGCCATCAGTGTATTTCTCAGCTATCTGTTCAGCTGATTGTATTTGTTAGAAGTTCAAAGAGGAGCAACCCTGCCAAATACTGAAACATTCTCCTTTTCCATCATTCCCCCAGTTTATCTGTGCACTGCTGCAGAAACAATACATCACCATGTTGCTCTAGTGTTGCATAAGATTTGGAGTTCTGTTATGAAACAATATTTTTTCCCCGGACTCTTTTCCTTCTCAAACTCCTACATACATCCTACAGTAGCAGCTTTTTCAACATGTCATTGCTTGACGGAAGTTTAATTAAGTAAAATATACAGTAGATTATTACATATTTACAAGAATTGTCTTTACAGACAGGGACAAATAAATCTGATACCATCAATCAGAGTCAATCAGATGTGTCTTAGAAGATAAATTAATCAGCATCTTCAAAAGAAATGATCCTCAACAGTGTTTGGAATTACATTTTGAACCAAGTTTGCCAAATATCACCTGAGCTCAAGTGGACCTAATGAGAGAAAATGCGAGACGAAAAAAATATTGTTCACAAAAGCTACTATAGATTTGAAACACGCAGTTTTTAAAAAAAATAATATAATAGACTCATTTCCCATAGTTTAAACTTGCAGTGTTCTGCATTTTAAGTGCCATCACATTCATCCTTGTTGGTATGGTAAAAAAAAAAAAGTGTTATATAAATAGTAGGCCACTTTAGCTATTTTGCATGTTAAGTTTGAATGATCACGTTTTTTTCCTTAAAAAGAAAACCCTCCATAACCTGACACCCCTCCCCCCAAAAAACCTGCTTAATAAAATAACTAAATAAATTGTATTTATTAAAAAAAACAGATGCTGTTCTCTGAACAAGTAATGTAAAAAAAAAAAAGTACATTTTATAATGTAAGGAAAAGAAAACAGAAAAATGAGTAAAAATCAATGCATGTCTATAGGGGACACCTACTTCTATGTGTGAAGCAGTGGCTTCACTATTACGCCCCCTATCTGTGATCTAGGTCTCTGAATTTTTAGACATTATTTTCTGCTTCTCTTTTCATTTATGGATAGTGAATGTAGCTCTTGCTCTCAAATTTTCTATTGTTAATAGTCTATTTTTGGTTGGTTCTGGTCCGTCTTATAAAGTATAACAGCTTGTATTTGACCCCAAAATCAACCCTTTCAATGTCAGACAATGGTGATTCAATGGTTAAGATCTGGAGCTAATGAATGGAAGGTTGTGAGTTCAAATCCCTGCAAGGCTCAACTGCCCAAGCGCAAGTCACTTTGGATAAATGCGTACACCAAATATAAATGGCGTTGCAAAGGCATATTTAAAATTTTCATACTGTATTAATGTCGACAAAGATTTTTTATGCTCGTTGGAGTTTACCAGTCTGTTTAACAGTTTCTTATGACTGACTTATTTTGCCTCTTCAGGTGTGAGGTCTTTTTGTGATTCATTGTGAGATGTGCTTGGTTAGAATAAGAGACAGGATCTTTCAGCTGAAGAGTTGGCAACCTTGCAACTTATCTGCAACTTACAGTATACTAAAATACATATTTGTCTCGTTTCCCTGTGCCCTTTGTCATATTTTTGCTGCTATATTGTAAAAAAAAAAATTAATTAGAAGACTAGCAGACTATTCATGCTCTGTGTCCATTCATTTACGTTTTAGTTCCCTTTTCTGTAGCTCCATTTTCTTTATGACTGAGCTTTTATAAATATTTTTGCATCACAGTACTCCAAAAAAAAAGCATACTGTTTAAGTTTTCATCAGACTCTTTTATCGACATTAGAATCTGGTTAACCGTGATTGCTACTACTTACAATAACATATAGGGCTTTAAAAATGGAAAATGGCGACTGGTGAAACAGGGCTAGATTTAACACGCGATTTAATGATGATGTCACGCGGAAGCAGATTTATGATGCAAGCAAAAATTCACGACCAAACCTGAACAATATACAGTGTTTATTGAAAGCAGTTTCATAAATTATAATCTACAAAGGTGCAATAATGATATTCAAAAGACTATTTTTATACGGATCACTCATTAAACATTTGTCTGTGTAAAACAGAAGCACACTGTCAAATAATATAAAGCACATAACAGGATGCTTCAATATGAAATATATCTCCTAACGGAATGGATTCACAGATATGAAACACTCCCCACCCTTCCCAAAATATTCTCTGTGGATCTACACTGTATCTATCAAAAGTCCTTCATTTTTGAACAACTACCACACACAATCTCACACATTTACATGTTTAAACTGAAATATGCCTGACTTTGCGTATAATCCAGGACTGATATAAACTTATCATCAAACACCACCCATGGCATGAACTTGTAAGTCATTTTTTTGGTGTTATAATTAAAATGGACAAATTTTGTCTTTCAAATTCAGTTGAGAATATCATTCATTTCTCTGACATACTGAGAAAATCCTTCGTATTTTGTATTAAAAACTAAACATTCAGAATTGAACTACTTTTTAATCTAGTCTACTAGATATCACAGCGATATAAACAAAGGCAATCATCTCTGTATGACACTTTTGCATTTCAAAACCTGATGATGAGTTTTCATTAATCAAGTTGTGAACGATCTGCTGTTTGTGTGTTGCCTGGGTGCAAAAGAGCTAAAAGGCTGCAAAAACACACAAAAACCGATCTAAACAAAGCAGTCTTTGACCTGTGAGAAGCGTGTTTTTTCCACATTAAGTCACACACACACTACTTGATGATTGTAGATACTTTGGCCCCAGGCTGCAGACTCAGGCCTACTCGCCTCTTTGCAGCAATGAAACACCACCTCTCCTGCTGTAATGTCATGGCACACATACAACATCTCATTTCCTTTCCTATCAGCCACATGATAATGGCAGATGTCCAGTCTTTCATCAGCAGCAGTCAGTTCTGAAATTCTGGTGTGTACCCTGGACGAGAAGTGTCCAGATTGTGTGATGAAAAGTGATGAGGAAGACGATAATGATCATCACATGTCTCCTTACTGCAATACGGAAACAAAACAAAAGGAAATGGAAATTAGTTTACAGTATTGAATTTTGTACTTGTTTCATTTACATTTACAAAAGTTTTCCTTAGCTTTATTTGTAACTGATCAAAAGAGACATCTTTTGCATCCAAATATTGCTTTTTAAGCTTTGTACTGAAGCCAGAATAATATATATGGGTGATTCAACAGCTGTAATAAATGAATAACTTAAAACATTAATAAAATCTATAAACTCTATACCACTTAGAAATCTGCATATTTGCCTGTGCCAGCCTACTATAACCTCATTTTACATTGAAATATTATTATTAAAATACTGCAGAAATATTACTAGTTGTACATTACTGTGTGAATCCATTTAACATATCATGCTTGAAACATCCTTTTCTGTGAATCATCCATTACAGGTTATGAAAAGGTTTAGTGTCCCACAACATTCACTCAACCCTCTGAATACATCACATGCTCAAGTTGTATCATCCAGGTTTTGTGAAGATCATGAGAAGAAGAAAAGTATGCTCTGTCATCTGATCTTTTCCTTTATTTTCAATGGTATTGTAATATTGACTGACCAGGTCACTTTGAACACACAGCCTTGTTTCCCAAATTATAGATCCCATAGAGTATAGATTATTAATTTAAATAAATCATTAGAATGTCCTTCATGTCCTCATGTCATTCACATGGATGGAGTCAACATTTTGTGTATTTGCTAATTCTATGCAAAATCCATTTTGTACAAAATCCATTGTTACTTTCAACCCTGTTAGTCATTCAAGAGCAAAATGCAGATTTGTCAACAAAGAAAGCTTTATAAAAAAATTATATATTGTCTTAGATTCAATGTTGCTTCATTTTTAAGTGTTACAAGTGATAAATTGCAACCCAGTTATGGTATCATACAGCTAATGTAAGTAACGAAAGTGTAGCTGTGATTCATGCTTATTGAACTGTTAAACATGAGTTTGGCTAATTAGTGTAAATTTGTTTCCATTACTTTTAAGATTTGTTTACCGAACATGTCTTGACTGATGGGTCATGCTTGAAATGAAAGAGTATTTCAGACAATTTGCCATTCACTGAGATATTATATTAATGTGATTAAATGAGCATGTTGTAAAAACGTAATATCTGGAATCTTAATTCATTCAGAAATGTAACATATTAATGAATTACTTTAACAAAGGATCAGAAAATGTTGCAAACACAGCCGAAGGTCAGTGTTTACACTTACAAAGTAAACGTCCAGCACTGAGCCGTCGTCTCGGTCCATGTCCACTGTGCTTTGCTCGGACGTCAGACAGATGGCGCTGTCCTCCATCCTGAAGTTAGAGTACGAGTTGATGGGATATCTGTGTCAGAGACATACACCAACGTGAAATAGAAGCAGGCAGAATATTTTCATTTGTTTAAATTAGCATTACAAAAAAGGCAGCCAGAATGATGAACATCATAAATGTAGTCTATTTTCCAAAAGCAACAAAATAACCCAAGGTAACATAATTTCAAACAGAAAACAACAACATAAATGGGCTGATGAGTGACATTACTCATATTTCTACCCCAGGAACATACTCAAAAAAAAATATGTACATATATATCGCATCTTGTTGTTATTGTCTGTAAGTACAAGTCTGAAACTTGGTACCAAGCACTTCACTACAATGAATATACTGTGTCTATTTGTGTGTATTTCTGTATTATACACAGGGGTGACAGATTAAAGGAAAAATCTGGTGGCTCTGTTACACTGTAGGGGGCATTAATATATTTTTCTGGCCTGCTTTGGCTCCATTTGTCCTCTAAGAGTGAAGAATCACTCCAAATAATACAAAGTTCTGATGGGAGTGGTCTCTTCCAGCATGACTCCGCCCCCATGTTTAATGAGGATGAAAATTATGTTAATCATATGTGAGGACCTTCACAGACACCAGATCTCAATCCAGTTTGACAACTATGGGAGATTGCACTGAAGATGCATTGAAGCTCAAGACCTTAATAAGACACTTTGTGCTGTTTTTTCCTTAGTCACCTGACTATGTCACCTACTTCAGCTGAGAAATGTGCTTATTTTTTTTTATTGCCTGCACCTAGTGACCTCTTTTCTTCTTGGACTTAGAATTGTGCTACTACAAGAATTTGTCATCGAGGCTGTTCATTAACCCAGGTGTGTCCTGGCCCAATTTATTGTTAGCCAGAACATAACTACACACCAACACCTTCAGAAATCACAAACATGACCTGTTGTACTGTACATCATGACCTAATTGAAGTTATTTGTGCTGATCTGGATTAATGGAGTAATTGAGGTAGTCATGTTTAATTGTTAGATTCCACAATGTTTTCAAAAATTTTTAAAACAATTAAAATTGTAATCATTTGCAAATTGCTGTGGTGTAAGAGGAATAAAACACTGCAGTTCCTGGAAAACAATTACCTCCGCAGTGGTAACAGTAACTTTGCTTTGCATCGGTCTGCATCACACCGATGATGATTATTAAATTATGTTTTATTCCTTACATAAACCTCAGCAGAGTCTAGATCTTCAAAAACCTTTGACTGGCAGTGTATTAATCTCAATTTCAGCTTTTCCAAATGAGCCGAAGTAGTATGTTACAAAGTACGTCAGAATTTAAGTTTGGTTTTTGTGTCTAAAATTCAACCTGTCTCAAGTCAAAACACACTGCTGTGCATATATTTACAGAGCAGCTACTGACTGCAGTGGCATAATAGCTCTTGATTTATGTTTATTTTTCCGAGTTATACTGGAACGTGTGCTGTTTGAACAAAGAAAAAACACTGAAGTCACCTTGTATTCACCTCTGCCCCTGAATGGCTCACGCATGCAGATCGACACCATGTTATTATGGTCCAGACTGTCACCTTGTCCACCATCACAACATAATCCCTTCATTGTATTGTGTTAGTGGACAAGGTGACAGGTTACAAAGGAAGTGTACCTGTTTACCACAGCTGCCATACAAGTGCGGTCTTAGTTGCCTTAGTGCTAAATGCCATCTTTTGTAACATTCTCTTTCACAATATTGTTAGGTCTCTTAGGTTGCTAATGAAATATTCAGGTGGTGTTTTGATACCAAATTCCCTGGGAAACAGGTGCATGGCGAATGATGAAAAGAGCAAAACATGGTGCATGTACTGAGTGCTACTGAGGAGACGCGGTGAACAGAGAACGTCAAGGGGATTAGAGGTTTGTAGTCTAGAGATATGGCTTACAATCTCCATCATATGTTAAATATAGGCCTCTTCGATACAAGCCAAAGGTGATGATTGATGTGGCAGGAGTGGGACGAGGGTGGGAACCCGGCAGGTGTGTGTGTTGGCTCAAGGTATTTCAGTGATATGGCGTGTCTGGAGGCTTGTGCAACATGTGTGTATATAAATGGGTGTATGTTTATAGGGCATTACCGATAGTTTGACCTGCCAGGCAGGTATCTGTCACTGACATACATAGTAGTGGCCATTGAAGAAGACTCCGCATAGGTAGTTGTGACCGGGACCAGGTCGGGTCGCTGATAAGAACCAAACACTGGGGAGAAAAAAAAGGGAGGGGAAAAGTTGAATTATTTATAATGTTCTATAATTATAATATTGTAATTACACTGCCAGTCAAAGGTTAATTATTAGCTATAATTGAGCTGAGAAATGTTGACATTTTGTATTATTGGGGAAAAAATATCTAACTGGAAAAGGCTGATCTGGATCACTCTAATTAGGCACTCAAAGCACACAACATACATACATACATACATATATATGATCTTTTATTCATGTTACTTATCCAAATAAACCTTTGTCTCCTGTCCACATGAGCAAATTTGATCTTTTATATATATATATATATATGTCTTAAAGTTGGTATCAACTGTTTCACCAAACAAGTGTACTTGCCTTTAATAAAGCACACAATGAATAACTCCTTAAATAGAAAGATTTAGGTATTTGTTGGAACACATGATTACTGTTTTCCTTATTTAATTTCCAAAATGAGTACACTGTAATAAAAATTAAAAAAAAAAAAAAAAAAATCCATGTGTTTAAAAAAACTTTGACTGCCAGCGTGTGCTCTTCATTTACAGAAAGAATTACAAGGGTCAATTTTCCAAATGGCAAACTAACTAGCTAACTAACCAACAAATTAACTAACTAACTAACTAACTAACTAACTAAATAAATAAATAAATAAATACATTTCATGGATTAACAGAAACTTCACTTCTTGAAATTCCATTCTATATTTGACAAAAAATGACATGACGCAAAGTTTTATCTAAACTACTTTGATAACATACAAACAAATCAAACTACAATAAATAGACAATATCATGAAATCTCAAAATGTCTATTCTGAACAGTCCATAATTTACTTTTATAGTTAAAATTCCAGCTTTTTTCTGTTTATCTCTTTAGAAAATTCTATAACAATTAAAAAAATACTAATTAAGTTTGTTTTCCATATAATTTTTGTATTCTTTTATATCTCTGAGTCAGCGTGGCTTTCTTTTAAGGTTTAATTCTGCTGTTATACTGTATGACCTTCTTAGCCATAAAACTCAGTGAGTCATATATTATACAACTGCACCTCATCCACATAAGACTTATGTGAGCAAATTTTTATTAACCTTACTTCTGAACATGCTCTGGAAGACACTAATGAGTAACGCTGCCTGCACCGAGCAACACTACATGCCAACTCTAATATATAGTGTAGGCTGGGCTGAAAGTGTAAAGGTCATATTAAGGGCTGTGGACTTGTGGTTTACAGTTCTTCTTTCGGGCCTGTCTGCTCATATTTTTTTTTGTGCAACTTTTTAAACTACTAAGCTTTAATTTTTTTACCTGAAGCACTTCAAAGTTAATCTTTCACACATAAATCACTTACACTGTAAATATAAATAATAAATGTAAATATAATAAATATAACAAAGTATAAATGTAATAAAATCAATCCAAACAAAAGAAAGAAAAAACAATCAGTTCTCTTTAAATGTAAGCGTTTCCAGTTCCAAAAATACATTTCTTTTACAAATCCAATTCAAATCTTTTCTATTTGTTACAGGAACCGATATGCATGATGTTTTCTCTGATATCCAATCCACCACGTTTTGCTGATCTCAACTGGATACTGATCCTGGGTATTAGACTGGTGCAGTCTCTCCCGAAGACCAATAAAAATGTGAAAATAATTTGTACATATTCTTGAAGTACGACATCAATTAGCCCAGTGGTCCTCAAAGTGGGATCTGTGATTTTTTAAATTGTATTTATTTTTATTTATTTATTTTTTTGTTACAGTGGAATGAATTTAATCCAAACCTCCATAATTCAAAATTAAACAGGCCTATAAATAATGTTAACTTGGATCTAATGTGATCTATTGTTGGAAAGTTCTATGACTTGAATAAATAATCTGAATATCACAGTACATATTTGAAAAATGTACCCAATATTTGAATAGTTGTTCCTGGCTGCAAAAAGTTTGAGAAGCCTTGCTTTAACTGATCCCTTTCTGAAGCTGTTGTACTTTACGAGCCCATTAGTGGTATATATTCATGGTGATGAGTTTGCTCACCTTGTCCATCCAGACTGGCAAGACTCCGGGCTGCCACTAGCCTCTCAGCCCTGTCCTCCGCTCTCTCCTCCCTCTGAGGGGACAGCAGCTCCTGAGAGGACGATTTCATCGGGACTATGGAGTTACGCACTCTCTTAGAGGGAGAATACCGGTTTGCTGATAAAAACAGAAAAGGGGTCATGAGGGAAAGAGAATATAAACGAAATAAAGAGAGAAAATTTTTCATTTTAATTAATAATGCTCCCAAAGTAACCATTCCAAATTAATTTCACAATATAACAATCCCTCCTCGTAAACAATCCTCTTTTTATCATGTGTTACACGAGTAGATTACGAAATAAAAAAATCTGTCCCTAAAGTCTCATATCAAAACAGTGCATGGAAATGAAGCTAATATAAGCATGGATATGAAAATGAAGGTAATAAAGCTCTTTAGACCTGAGCTATATTTACACATACTACAGGTCTAAAGAGAACTATTTAAGAAAGTCTAAGAAACAGTTTAAGAAACAGTACCATGCAAAAGCATTAGGATGTGTATGGAAATTCTGTAAAGTGAAGGTTATTTCAGTAATACAGAAAAAATGTTCTAAATAAAAAAAACCTAAATCAAATTTACACATTTTGTGTGATCAATCTTTGTCCTTGAAACAATCAATATGTGTAGTTTTATAAGAAATTGGCTGCAAGGGTTTACTGATAATGCCCTTCTGGAGGAACGTATTTATGATTTTCTAAACTTAGGTGTCAGTGTAATGTATGTTATGGCAGATAAACCCAATTTTGGCCAAAACCAGATTTTTTTTTTGGTCTTTTTTTTTTAGCTGTTTTTCAGAATTCAGCCACAGCGACATGTGACGAATTTCGGTTTTCAGAACTAAATATAGTACAAAATGTCAGAATTTCACCATGTGAAGGGTTTTTCCAGGCCACCAGTCATATACAAAATCCACATTACACTAATAAAAAGTGAAAATGTAAGTTTTTTTTTTTTTTTGTAACTTCCTTCTGTCAACTTCATTCTCCGCAGAAAGACTGAAAGGGTTCACTGCTATTTATATAATTCCAAAACAGAATCATTTGCATGTGTTGTTGACACTTTAGGTTCGTACACATGTAAATCATGAGCAAGTGTAATATTTGAGGACTGTCATAATGCAGTGATGTTATACTGATGCTATTTTTAAACGTGAATGACACAGCTCTAAAATTGGGCAGGTGCTACAGAAATTCTACAGAAACACTCCCCAGATACTTACTCTGAATTTTCCGGAAGACTCTGGTGCTCATGAATTTGAGAAACCTGTTTGCATAGAAGCTTGGCCTGTGGACAGACACCGTATCCTACGGATATGAAAAGGAGAGAGATTTGATCAGGATGGCTGATTGCTTAATACAGCGTCAATGAGAAGGCCTGTTCAAAAAGACAGGCTGATCTGCAATCTATCAACTTACACCATCATAGACAAGCGCTTTCCAAGAGTGCTCCAGCTTCTTGATAAACCTTAGTGGAAAAAAGAGCAGAGAGATTTTCTTTTGGCACAGAAAGCGCTTATGTAAAATATTAGAAAAACAAGCACTTCTTTCTGAGCTGCATACACCCATTGGGTAAATACTGAGTCACTGTCACGTAAGGAATAAAACACAATGGGGCGTGCTGTTAAAGGAAGATAATCAACAACAGGGCGGTGTAATGTGGCCTGACATGAAACATTTACTGTTGCAACCCTGAAGCTGAACGTTTTCCAATAACAGCATGCCCTAAAGTGTTTTATTCCTCTCATACCACAGCAACTTAGCAGTTACTATTACAATTTGTTATTATTAAAGGAGAACGCATCATACATTCTATCCATTTATAGTTACATCTAATGTAGTGGATATCCACTAAACAAGTTCCTGTTATCACTTCTGTTATATCAGCTATAAACAGCCGTTCCCTCGCCAGCTTCCCTTTTTTTCTCACTCTCTTTAAGTTAATATGACTCTCCCATGTACGAGAAAATAATGTTATGTTTTTACCTCTGACGTCTGACTGGAGAGTCCTCTCCAAAGTGTTAAATAAACGTCTCCACACAGAAAACTTCACCACATCAACAATGACGTTTTTTTTTTTTTGCTTTGGTATCTACCATATAAGTCCCTGTGTGAGATGTGGCTATAGAAACCATAATGTATTAAAACAAGCCCATTAATATAGACCTTGCAGCTGGAACTATTGTCAGAGCTGCTGTTATGGAAAATTAATCAACAACTACAACAGTGCTGTGGTAGAATGTACTGTAACATAGTACATTATATATCAGTCAACCAATCCAAATCTTAGGAGGACTCGGAATAGAGTAAGTATAGCTATAGGGTACATGTGACGAACTGTTTTACTCATTCTAATGAAAGCCCTGAATATAGCAGTGTGTTCCTACTGCAGAGGCTTTCACATATTCATTATAATTTGGTTCAGTGCTGTTTTGGCTGATTTTGGCTGTTAAACAGGCGGACAGTGTTAGAGTGCAGCACAGGACACTGTGTCCTACCTGTATGACTGCAGGATGTCGATTATGCCCAGAAAAATCAGCAGCTTCTCGCCCCTGTTGGTTCTGGCTGGGATGCCTCCCATTCTGCAGAAACAAACAATATATCAATATGTTTTCCTTTCTACTGATTATTGTTAAAACACTTAAGGCAAGATACCACAGATGAATAGGGTATTTTTTTTTCTAAAACAGTAGATATCCGAATCAAGATTTTCAGACCAAGTGAGTTTCTTAGGCAAATGAGGCCTCATCTAATTAAACATGCACATATTTGCATATTTTATAAACTATATACCTAGTCTTTGGATGATATTAGAATTAAAATGTTCATTTCACCGTGAACACAATCGTCAGAGAACGACCTTTACCAAAAAATGTGTTAGTGGCATTTATTTATTGTTAAGTCAAGAAAATAAGTTAATAAGTTAAGTCAATAAGTCAATAAGTTAAGTCAAGCCATAAAAATTGGTTTCTTTATGCCATTTTCAATGTACAATCTATCAAAAACTCCAACAATTATTAACATTTTGTGAAAGTCCTCTGTAATTTTCTAGTGGAGGATAGGAATGAGCATGTGACATTTCCTGAATGCAGGCCCTCTAGAAACAGAGATTTTTGATTTGGAGTAAAAACTGATTGTGAGAAACACAAGTTTAAAAATAAATGTGATTTCATGAATTTCCACTCTAGTAAGAGTGGTTTATAAGGTTTATAAATACAACTGTTATATGCCATAATGACACATAACTTAATATTTATAGCAGGAAACAGGCTTTCAGGGATATAGGACATGACATGATTGTGGCAAGTAGGCGGAGCTTAATGCTTATAAATGTAACTGTGATAGTCTAGGAAATGCCCAGGAAACCTGGTTAATCAAAACTCACTTATAATGGAAAGTGCAGTTATGAGAAACACATTTTTGTAGTCTGCTTTCCTGAGTGCCTCAGTCTATGATATAAGTAAGTTAAGCTTGGACTTTTACAACAGCAACTCACGTGTCGTCTGTGGTTATGGCCTCCGCCGCCTTGCCGCCTCCCTGGATGGACTCCATGGCGGTGGAGTAGAGGACCCTCTGTCCTACAGGACGCCTGCCATCTCCTCCACTTCCATCTGCATCTCTGTGGTTCTGTGTATCCAGCACGTGTATGCCCAGGAGCAAACTGTAATCCATAATCTTAAAGCTCTCCAACACCTGTACACACATCAAAGTTCAAAGTTCAAAGCATTTATTGTCATGTGCACAGTGAGGAAAGCAAGTTTCCCTGTACAATGAAATTCTTTCTTTGCTGTCCACATTGAATGCCAAGACACACATATGTGTACACATGCACACACACATATGTTCACCACGAAGCCCCTTGGCTAATTAATACTAATAAACAACACACAGGACCAGATGTAGGTCTATGATATCAGGCGTCTTTGGCAGTAAACACATAAGAAGACAATCAGATATTTCTGAGCTCTTTAATCCACAAAAGTAGTAGTAGTAGTACATGAAGCAGCCACTCAATTTTTCTAGAAGAAGCAGCCACTCAGTATCCTGGAAGAGGTAGCCACGAGGGGCACTTTGTCATGGCTAAAATAATATGCTGAGGACGTCAAATGTGTGTTTCTCAGCAGTGAGATCAGCATAAACTGAGGGGAGAGAAAAACTAAAACAGCCAGCCAGGAAAGCAAGACATTTCCTAGCTGTACATCTGGGGTCAAACGAGGCCATGATCACTGTGTGCACACTAAGAGTGCACTAGGTTTGTTTCTGGATATGAATATCCGGCTCAAAGACACTGAGATACAAAGCATATGACGTCTGTTTATTTGGCCTGAGTTATGTATTAATAAAGAGAACACACTGACCTCCTTCCTGACTAAAGCACTCTCGCTATAAAGCTTTTCACATGAACAAAGTTTTATATAATCCTGCTAAGGGAACAGAAATGCATGAAGGGCACAGCTTTGACACAGCTTAACATTTTGCCCAATCACTAAATTGCCTGGAACCTTAAGATGTCATATAGGTATATACAATATATTAAAACTCAGAATTAGTAAGAGGGGCCAGAAAAAAACCTCCTTTAGGCACACCATGTTGAAGAAATAGTTATCATGTGTAGGGAAATCCACAAGGTGCGCCTCCATAAATGACTCAGTGGAGGTAGACTGAGGAAATAAATGAGCAAATAATTACAGTGCATAATCCACCATCACGGAAATATATTTATGAGTAATGCAGTTACCTGTGTGACGGGAACATCAACATTGCTGACAGTTCAGGTCTGTCTAACGCTACTATAAAAGATGAGCAAGTGCAATCATATGTGGCCCAAAGCTACACTACACCTTAATGCCTCAAGGTTTTACATTTGCATTTGCACCCAATGTGGGTGTGGCCTAAACTCAAAATATTTTTTTTGCATTAAATATTGAACCCTATTACCTTGGAAACACTGGAAATCCCCAGGAAAAAAAAAGCCGGAGGTAGAAATGCCAGGAATGTCAGCATGTTCTGTGAATTCTGGCTCTGACAGTTCCTCAACCTCATCTACATCACTCGAGTTCATAATTTTTGTCAAGTAGAGAAGTGTGCAGGACTCTTTTTAATCCCGCTTGCGCAGCTATTTTATTTTTATTTCAAACAGATTTAGTTGGTTCTTTTTCCAAAAATATAAACAAACTAGGAGCCCATTAAACTTCAAACTAAGGATAGATGAATGAATGCTGCAGATACATCACGCAGTGCTGCACATTCATGCTGACATAATATAATAAAACTTTTTTGTTCCCAGTCTTGATGCACACCTCTGTGTTCAACCAGATGCCCTTTGAACCTTTCTGGCAAGCTTCCTAAAAAATAATAATTAAGAGTTAGACCTTAATTAAGAGTGGACCTTTTATTCCTATCTGTATTTGTATTTGTTTAGGACACATTATCTCTTCATTTCTAAATAATCTACTCATATTGAGTTACATCCCCAATTGTCAAGATACACTTGTGTGCTTATATCTATAACAAGGCAAACACTCTGAGTAGTTACAGTATAGTATTCTGTATAGTTTATGTGTAACTACACAGGTATTAAAGACATAATCTAAAGCAGGGCCTATGTACCACCAGTATAAGTCTATTAGATTTTTAAGAGACCTCTACTATTAGTGCATGTTGGAGATTTTGTGTAGTCATGCAGCTGTGTGATAATTTACAAAACCAGCTGCTTTGCAAAACTCACTGATTGCTTTCACCAACCGAAGCCACATCCTATGTTTTCTGTACGTGACGCACTATAGGCAGAGAATGTTTTGTGGCCAGCACCCAATTTAAAAAAATGACCACTTAATTTGGAGTAACAGTGGGATGTGCCATGGCACACCCTCTATGTTTTCCACTTTACTATGAATTGAGAAATACTAGATGTAGGATTCTGGTGAACAAGGCTAATATCTGCTTTGCATGGCCTCCTTGTTCCGGTCTTTTGAATAAGCCCATGCTGCTTTGCATTCCATCTGTGGTGGCCGTGAGCCTCCAACAAGGGTGTGTGTCAGGTCTTTATATTAATAATACTTCATTTTATTTGCTAAAGATTAAGGCAAGGATATTTGTACTATTCTACCTAAGGCCATAAATCCAAACCCATTATTGACATTGCCATTAAATAGTGGTCGGTTGCTATGTGGTTACTGTCTATTCAACTTGCAGGTGTAAGAATGAATTAGGCTTTTCGTGCAAAATGTATGCATAAATACACCTGTCAGTTTGCACTTAAAATCAGATCCAACACAAGAACACCTGTGATGCTGTCACTGCAGCTCAGTAAGCTCACATCCTGACTGTTCTAAGATTTTCTCAGCTTTCAGAGCTTCTGTTTTTTTTTTTAATTAAACAATGATTCATTGCTATAAGCTGTTTTTTTAAATTATTTATTAATGAATAACACATCATACGTTTTATCCATTTAAGGTTACATTTAATGTTGTGGAACAGTCGCAAAACAAACTGATTTCTCTTATCACTTAAGTTATAGCAGTTATAAACAGTTGTTCCTCTCACCAACCTCTCTTTGTTCTTAACAAAAAACACAGCTTGTCATGGCACAGGGAAAACACAAAGCCCTCCATTCTGACTTTCCCGTATCAGAAAACGTACTTTATCTCTAACATAAATGTTAGGTAAACATCGCCTCATAGGAAAAAAATGCAGCTTTTCATGTTACAGAGAAATTGCAAACTCCTCTGACCGGAAGATTCTACTGTGTTGGGAAACTGACTGTTACAAAGCATTGACTCTAGACACTCTTAGACATTTATTAGACATTAGACATTTTTATTTGTCAAATAATGTGTTTTTTTGTTTATTATTAGGCTTATATTATGTGGTGTGTCCCTGTGAATGAGCTGTTACTATAGAAATAATAATGTATTATTGTATTATCCCTTCTTATTCGGTGAGAGAGGGAATAAGCTTAGCATGTGCAGACATAATCAACAGTAAAGTGGCTATTATTCCCCATATGTCAAAGACACTCTGACAGCAGCAAGCACTCCTGCTAGCCATGCACCATAAAGCATTATTTATATTCCCTATACTTAACACCACACACATACATACACTACTGAGAAAGTGTGCATGGGAGCGCAATAGCATGTGTGACACAGTCAGAGAGACTGCACGTTTAGCTCAGATTACAAATAGCATGCATGTAAAAGGAGAGTTTCAACCGAGTTTGGGGTACATACAGCAAAACCAATTCATTCAGAAACTACTTTTACAATGCATTCATTTTGTTTAAAAAAAAAATGGATGTGGCAGTGAAGCTTTCTGGGAGTAGGAGTGTGACATGCTTACTCAGGGACACAGCATGATTTCTGCTTAGAGCACACTTCTGCAACACATCACCTCACAGCTCACAGGAAAGCATAACAATGAGAACTAGAGAGTGTGTGACCTTCCAGTGCTTACACAAGAACGATTCTTGGCTGAAAGTTCCCGAAAGCAACACAGTTCCTCTTAACTGCCACACAAAGTGTGTGTTGTGATAATCATGCTGTTACAGTACTGTGAAAAAGAGATGTACAGCACCATGGGAAACATGGCTGTGGGCTGTAACGAGTATCTGTTTGTATGAACATGTGAGTGTTAACACTGCGGCTAAGAATGTTTATCATGTGCATGATTTACAATGCCATGTTTTTCAGCTGGAAAACTTGATAGCAAGCTACATACTGTTAGCAAGTCCTATAGGAGTCATCTCGCGGGAAATCATAAGAAGTCATTTAGTTATTCATCTCAAAGCATGTTATTCAGTAACTAGGTACAAAATAAAACAACAAGACATGCAGTAATAGTAAAATAATCAATGACAGGGTGGTGTAATCCATTAGTTGGATTGATTATTGATAATTGATCACTGTTGATTATTTTCCAATAACAGCATGTCCAAAATGTCCTCTTTCTCTAATTTGCCCTTGGGATCAATAAAGTGTTATTTTATATCACAGTGAGCTGCCAGCAAGTATACAGTGAGCTGCCAGCAAGTATACTTTTATTAATTAAAGAATGACTAGTACTTTTTTTTAGCAGTTTAGTTACATTTAATGTTGTGGAAAGTCCATGAGACAAGTTACTTTCTTTTAGAGCTTATGTTATAGCAGCTATTAAGCAGTCATTCCCATACCACTCCCTCTTTCTTTCTCTTGATGTCAATAAGACAAAAATGCAGCTTGTCATGTTACAGAGAAATCGTAAACTCCTCTGACCCGAAGATTCTACTGTGTTGGGAAACTGACAGTTACAAAGCACTGACACTAGACACTCCTTCCATAAATGTTAAATAAACAACTCTTTATAGAACGTTTTACCCTATCAATGTTTATACATTTTCATTTGTCAAATAATGTGTTTTTTCGTTTATTATTAGGCTTATATTATGTGATGTGTCCGTCATACAAGTCCCTGTGAATGAGCTGTTACTATAGAAACAATAAAATATTAGAAAGGGTGCATTTAATATAAATCTGTGTTTTTCATTGCAGCTGGAATTACAGTCACTTTACACCTAACACCTCTTTCATCACATATTCACAAGAACAAGTGCCCATAGTCGTTGAGACCATGGAAGTTATGCTTCTCCTCCTTGTGACTCGCATTAGTGCTGATCCTGTTAGCGCCTTCCTGGTCAGGCAGGACAGACAGAGAGCAAAAAAAAATAGTTGAAATAGTTGGGGACTTCAGTATTTCACTTTTCTGGAACTTGTAGAGACTAACAGGACAGACATGGTCCATTATGCCTTCAGAAAGGAAATGCTTTAAAACCTGTTTTTTGGTAAATAAACAAGAGGTGGAGGACTTTTCTGGACCACGGCCACAATTTCATGAAGGGCAGATTCACAAATCAGTCAAAGAAAAATGATCGCCCAAAACAATTGCTTTGTTACACGAAATGATGCCACATATTGAGGCAATTCAATCAGTTATTCAATTATATCATGATATCCTGTTTCAACCCTGCAGTATTAGAAGTCACTACATTAGGCTTTATAAAGCACAATAATGAGTCAGATAACAACTGACAAACTTGCTTATATCATATTATCCAAGAAGTCACACAGTTTATTATTTGGTTAAAGCATAATCAGTATCTATTATGAATTATTCAGTACCTACAGCAAAACTAATAGGAAAAGGTGTGCAGTTATGCAAGAGAAGAATGCAAGTCTGGCATTTGTGTGAATTGAAAAAGTGGGAACGGTCATAACAAGGGTCAAAGGCCAAAGGTTCATAAATATAATACCAATAAAGCAATTACCCAGCCCCAAACAGAAAACACTGCTCTATCTCTTAGCATCATTTTGGCTATGTTATCTAATGGAAAAAATTGCATCATGTATGACGTCAAAGGTCTGAAGGTCTAAAATAGAAAGGAATGCAACAGGGAAGAATTTTCAAGCACTGCCTTTGCTGTTTTGGATGCCTTGTTTTGGCCATGACCAGGACATTTTCTAATCAGATAATTAAGGAACATGGACTATCATCATGTCCCGAACCCTATCTCTCTTTAGTGAACAAATAGTTCCGCTCCTCAGCCCACTCGGAATCTGTCAATAAGCCTCTGTGACTTTCAGAAGAAGTCTATATGAGTCATTTATCTTATCACTACAAGATCTCAGCTTTGGGGTACAGCTGCTTTTGAAAATGCTAAGTTTTACAAATCCAAGCCAGTTTTTTCTTGGCTCTATGCTGCAATATATTGCACAATAACCAACTAATGTGCGTGAAACTATTTTGGTTTTAGTATACCGGCAGGGCAGACACCCATCTTACTGCCTCAAGGAAATAAAAAGGGAGTGACATTGTTCTTGGAAATAAGCATCATGCATATGGATGACAAACAAACTTTTGAATCAGGAGTTCCTCAAACAGGGTTTCCTTGTTTGGGACAAATACATTTCATTTTACAAACAGATATTCTTCTGCTTGCTTTCACTTTCATTTACTTCTCTAGAGCTGTTTAAACAAAAGCAGATTATTCTCCATGATATGTCACGTCATGTAGACAAACACCAGTAACAACGATGACTTTCATTCTAACAAGCTTTAAAGTACCCCTAAACATGCCATTTTTAAGGCAAACAATTTAGATAGATTGAATAATTGTTTATTCTGTCTTGTAATATACAATAAACTAAATTTAAATGACCTATAAATAGCTATACACTACACTTTACCTTCACTAAATATGCCAAGACCTATGAATATACATACATATATTCTTCGAAAACAACCCACGTCCTCCTGCCATCAATAATGGCTAATCAGCTACTTCAGCTCACATTTGTTACAGGTACACATGACAGAAATTTCACTATAAGTCTCGATTTGAGTTATCATATTCTTGCTGATTTATATAACAGTAGCCAAAATTGTGAAAAAAATATCAGAACAGCCAAGATTTAGCTCATTAGCTAAGTTATCTAGCCTTCCAGCTAGCAAGCTAATCGAACGCTAGCAAGCTAGCTTTAGTATTTATCTTGACTTGCATTTTCTATCAAAGTCTAACAAAAAGTATTAAACAGTTACTTTGATATAATTTTGGTATATTAAAAATATTTTTGAAATCATTAACATTAGCTATGTTAATGTTAAATATCTAGCTTTGCATGCTAGTTCTGCAGCTAAAAGTTAGGCCTGTCCTTTAATTATGGTTGAAAACTGTGCATTTTGTCATAAATGGCCTCATAAATTTCTTGGAAGATCTCTATATTTTAAATAGAGCAATGTGAATTTTAATGCCGTGACCATCTATCCATTATCATTACGTATGGAAAAAAAAAAAAAAAAAAAAAAAAAGGGTTAATTGTGCTATTCTACATGAGACAGTCCATAAATCCAAGTTTATCAAAGGCATTACCACTAAATAGAGAAGGGTTAGTATGTAGTTGCTGTCAGTTAAACTTGTGAGAGATGTAAGAGAGTGAAATAGGCTTTTAGTGAAACCAACACATAAATACACCTGCTAGCAAGCACTCCGAAACTGTGAATCTGTCACAGGTTAAAAATTATACCACATAAATAGTTTTCAGTTAAAAATATAGGCTTAAGGTGCTTTTTGTAAATGCAGTGTGGGCGCTTTTTGTAAACGCAATAGCAAGTAAAGTAAAGCCCTCATTGTTTTGTCACCTGGAACAAGGAAAGACGGTGAGACTAAACATTAGCTTCAAGATCTACCTCCCTAAAAAGTTCATCTCAAAAACTAAACTTACATAACATCCTTTCAGATCTGGGTTTCTGGGTCAGATTTGCCTCTTACCACACGGACACAAAAGCTAATAAAATAAGAAGCTGTGCCCTGCATCAGCATTATTATTATGAAATACATTGCACATGCAGGTCAGCACATAATCATTATATAAACCTTGATATGGGGTCTGAACTTAAGATTATAACTAACTTTGGAAGAGGACACACAGCATTTGGTTCAACTACTGTTGAACACAATCAATAGCAATAACAGTGATTAGTGACTGACACTGGATTTCATTTAATCGACACCTAACCTTTATGACAGAATCCCAGGTTCCACATAACCCCTCACTGAATCAGTGCCTAATTTTCGTGATTATGATTCTGAAAAGACCAAAACCCCACTTGAAGAAGCCTGATTCTACCAGGGTGGTTCTACTAGTCCTGGTGATACTGTATCTCCTACAAACTGAGACGAGGTTCTGTTGTAAACAGTGTAGTAGTGAGAACTTACCCGACAGTCACGCTGAAGGGTCTTCATCAAAGCGTTATAGGTCTCTGTGTCAAAGTACAGGCCTTCATGCATGTCCTGAAAGTCCAGATCCTTGTAAGTGGGACAGGACTTTTCACGCTCTTTTCGAGAGGCCCGCCTCTTGTACGTGGAACCTTTGAGGTCATATTTGTAGTGCATTTTTAACGAGCGGGGCAAGACATTGTTCATAACCACCACGCGGATGTTCATTCCACCTGACTGCATGCAGTAGAGACCATAGAACTTTGGCAAGAGTGTCCTGGGGTTCTGGTTGAGGTTCTGTGCAAATAGAGGAACATAAGAACGAGAATCAGATTGTGTGTGGTTAATGAAATCTTGGTTAATTTAGATCAGATGACAAACTCAAAACAAGTTCATGTCCAAAACATGTCCAAATGCAATAATGTCACATATTAAGTATATATTAAATAAGGGCCTAGTTTCCCATTAGTATGATAAAGTTAAGACTGAGTGTTCAATGTAATGCTTGCTCAACCATTTAAGTACAGAATAAACACAAGAGGGTGTGCTGTTATAGGAAAGTAATCATAGGTGGGGTGTTGTGATACAGCCTGATGCCAAGCGGAATTACTGTTACCACCATGAAGTTGATTATTTCCTGATAGCAGTATGTCCAGTTGTTCACAATTTTCATTTATTAATGAATGACAAGTTATACCATTTAACCATTTATAGTCAAATGTAATTTAGCAAGGATGCAGATGCATGCACATGCTGTAGCTTCTTCCTGCCTTATCCACTGTGGGTAGTTTCTTTACCAGTGAGGTAAATGACAAAATCATAACACAATAAATACTATTCGCACATAGATTACTCAAACGTTGTGTTTGCAAGTCAAAAGAATGCATTGCACAGAACATTCCCTTAAAAAAACAATGGAGGAATATTTCTAAAAGGGGTCCAATCTTGTGGTTGTGATGAACTCACTCTCCTCCACAAGCCCCAGTGTCATTTTGTCGGAGGCATGTCCTCACAGCATTCACTCACTGAGCCCTTATTAGGAGCTGAGAGGAGAAGAGGAAAGCAAGGAAACCTGTGTGGAGTGAAGGAATGAGTAGAGCTCCGAGAAATGACTGGGACTCACCATGTAATAGCCTGGCAGCAGTTTCTGCAGAAACTCAGCCTCCTTGTGTTGCAAGGTTTTGATGATGAACTCATCATCGCTGGTCAGGTAGAAGAGCGAGCCACTGGCCCCGGGGTTGGACAGCTCGATCAGGGGCTCCTTGCAGATCGAGTACTGTATGAGAGGAAGGGAATATGCAGTCACATTCATATTGTATCAAAACCTGCTCTGTGCCATGTCCCATTCAAGCACGGCTTGACTGGACACACCAATCCTCAAGATACAATACATGGCCAAAACGGGAATGTGATGGTGCAGCTGATGGTGCCCCAGGCCTCTTCAACCAACATCAATGCTCTTGTGGCTGAATGGGCAAATCCCCACAGTCACATTCCAAAATCTAGTGGAAAGCCTTCCCAGAAAATGGAGGTAATTAGAATTTAACAATGGACACTGTCACAAAGCAGCTTCACAGAAATATATAAAGTCCGGATTTAAAATTTAAATGTATAAATTTATCCCTAATGAGCAAGCCAGAGGCGACGATGGCAAGGAAAAACCCCCTGAGATGATATGAGGAAGAAACCTTGATAGGAACTAGACTCAAAAAGGAAACCCATCCTCATCTGGGTGACACCGAATAGTGTGATTGTAAATAATTTCACTTCTATAACTGTATAATATATAGTCACAAAGTGCAATTCTGTAACCAGGAACTTATGAGCTTATGAGCAACTTATGACTATGAGCATCAGAGTCTTTTCTGAATTCATTATAGTATTCAGTAACAGCAGTTACAGTAATATTCATTAACAGCAAAGAGGGACTAAATCTGGAATAGGACGTTCAAAAAGCACATATGAGTGTGATGGTCAGGTGTTCACAATCCTCTGATTGTTACACCTCTATTATTCCTCTCTACAAAACACTTCTGTGTGTTGCTCTGGATAAGGAAGTCTGCTAAATGTTGTAAATGTAAATACTGTAACCTTTCAAATTTAAGACAACAAAACCAGGGAGTCCAGACAAAGAGAAGACAGACAGAATATCTCATTTCAAATATCTCATCTCGCTATGTGTAACACCAATCCAGTCAATACGCACCCACGTGGAAACAGGTGACAAAACCACAAGTTTTGTGACATAATGTGGGTTTTATATGGGTTACAGACAGGCAGACGTCTACATTTCAATCCTTAATTACACAGTATTGCAAACACAGGATCAACTGACTAGGTCACTGAAAGGTCAGCTTGTGTGGTAAGTAAAGATTGTATAATGGAATTATTGAATGAGATTTTTGTTTTGTGCCATTTTGCGTGGTGTTGTGCTGTGTGCTGTTGTGTTGTGTGGTGTTGTGTCGAGATGGTAGAGAGCACCGCACAAAAGCATGATGTTGCGGTGAGGAGAATGAAAAACTGAACAAACTCCAGAACACTGCCACCCATAAACACAATGTCTGGTTAATGAAACTCCTGAACAAACTTTATACCACAATGTCCATGCACACACATACACACACACACACACGGAGAGAGAGAGAGAGAGAGAGAGCGAGAGAGATAGAGAGAGAGAGAGAGAGAGAGAGAGAGAGAGAAACACATGCACAGTGTCTGGTTAATGAAAATGAGCAGTGAGATTATGCCTGGAGCACAAATACGAAGGCATTTGCATTTGGACCTGCTGCAAGTCAATGTATATGTGTCTGCGTGTGTGTGTGTGTGTGTGTGTGTGTGTGTGCATGCTTAAAGGAATACTCCGGTGCTTTTCAATCTAATCTCTCATGGACAACAATTAACAATTTTAACGTTTTTTTCTGCACTGTAAGCCTGCTTACTGAAAAGAACTGAAAACCTGCTTACTCTAAACGTATAATGAAAGCCTAAGGACAATTATCGAGGGAGTCAATAAAAAAGTTGATGTCAAATGTGTATTTTTTAGAATGCTTTCATAAACTGTTCAGTCAACGATATTTGTGAATCAAATCTGAATGTGACCAAAAAAAGCACCACCCAGAGCATATTTTATGCAGATATTGAAAGAAATTGATTGTCATGGTGGTAGCTCATTGGTTAAAACATTGGACTGATCGGGAGGCCCTGAGTTCAAATCCCAGCACTGCCAAGCCCTGCTGCCACTGCTGGGCCCTTGAGCAAGGCCCTTCACCCTCAACTGCTCAGTTGTATAAATGTAAGCCGTTCTGGATAAATGTGTCTGCCAAATGCCGTAAATGTAACATAATGCACACAAAACAGCCAAGTTGTTTTAATTATATTGCAGCAATAAAATCTAAATTAAATATTTTCTATTCAACATTTCGCAAATCTCCTTATATTTTCCCATAGCATCACTTGTAACACATGCCCTCCCAACCTTCTGGAAAAGAAAACCTTCTGGAAAGTGTAAATAACTGAAATGACTTCTTACTGTTTTGCTCCACTGTTGAAAAGCTGTATAAAACTACAAATGAACACTCTTTGCTAAGCCCGTCTCTTATGTCTGTCTCATACTAAAACCTATATTATTATTGCTGTTTTCAAGTGTAATGTTTGTAGTTTTTAATTTGCCCCATAGAGCCTTAGGAGTTTAAACTTTTGCCCCAACAACTGCCCTTTGACTTGTACTATAAGTGAGTTTCAAGTAAACAGGTTTTCTGTTCTTTTCGCAGTACTGTGAGCCAGGACATCATGTTCTCTTCACTGCAAATGCATTTAAAGTTGACATAGTAGGAGAATCAATATAGCATGCTGCATCCTTTTCTTTATTAATGTTTTGTCCTTCTCTTTCACACTAAGTTCTCTCCTCCTCTTGTTACTTCACCTCTGTGCCCCCTCCTTTGCAATCTATCCAATCAAATGCATTGTAAATTTCTATAAACAAATACATAAAGATGGAAAAAAAAAAGGATATGACGCTATGAATGACGACAGGGTGAAAATGTTAAAGCATCCAGGAATTTTAATATCCTGTCTCTAGGCCTCAGTGGACGTTCTGTTCACAGAATGTCCTCGCCTTACTGATATAATCATTATTACATAACACTGATAACCAGAGGCCCAAAGTGACCTCTTTCCATTATGGCACATAAAGAGAGGTAAAGAAGTATAGGTTTGTGACTACAATTCGTAAAAGATGAGACGAAGGAAGCGTGAAACGATGAATGACATGCTTTTGAGAGCCTCTTCTGTGCCCTGAGGCTAATTACTGCCGGATTATATTCCACTGAGCAAGCAAGACGATTACCAAGATGACTGCAGTAGTATGGCTAATTAACATTAGTGCTCTGTCAAGCACACACACACACACACACACACACACACACACACACACACATAGGTACACACCTACATATTTGCACACTGACATGAGCACTTACACGCATGCACATACACACCCACATAGTTTGCACATTCGTGTCTGTGTGTATAGTGTATACACACCTAAAAAAAGATTCTCGATCACTCAGACATACACAAATGCAGTGCCTTGAGATGGAAATGCCAACACTACCAGCAGGGTTACTGCAGAGGCACTGCAGATGCTGAAATCCCATCTGGACCAGCGCACAGCTTCAACAACCACAGTTCACTGTACTAAATAAACTTCTAAAACACACTCAACAAATCAATGAGCAGTGTGAACTAATACCTGATGCTCTACATAATTAGGGGGAAAAAATGGTCATTAGTCATTATTTCATAATCCCTTAGTAAGTAGGTTGCCTGTTAAGAGCCTTAACCGAGATAGGTTAAGAGGTTAAGAGCCTTAACCTGAGGGATAACTGGTAGCAAGAGGCTTTATTATAGTTAATCATTAGCCAGACACCTAGTTAAGGCCTGTAATAAGGGAATATTCATCCTGCAATATAATAATTTGTCTCTTTTGTGGAAACAGGTGATATAACACTGACTAATACTTACCAGGTAGTCATCTGGCTTGATTCCAAACAGCTCTCGGAAGTACCGGAAGGCCAACGGGGCATAGGTTTTGAATCGGAAGTCAGGGTAGTGGTGCGCTGGAGTCAGGTTGCTCCCCTCGCTGTGACAAGATAAGTAAAACATAAAGTCATATATATTTTTCCTGTAACAATATATAATCAGTTCCTTAAAGGAATACTCCAGTGTTCTTCTTTCTTTAATCTCTAGCCACTGCATGTGTAATAAACAGATAATTACTACAGAAAATACATTTCACTGTCCCTAGAAAAGAAGGTGAACTAACTTACTCCAAATTCACATCATAAACACAGCCCTTTTAGTTGAACATTTATTCTAAGCGCTTATCTTTGGTCGCGTGAGTTGGTCGGTCATGTTGGTACGTCGGTCAAACAAATGTATAAGTTAGGCTCTAAACCTCTGAATACTCTATATTTCTGGAATTCATCCTTTCAGAGATGAGACTATTTTTTAGATGAGACTACTCATGGTTGTAGTTTATATATTATTCACATGTTTTATACATTTATTAAATTACTTCAACACCTGCTCTTAGACTTACATTATAAGTAAATTTTGAATCAGTTGGTTTTCTGTTCTTTTCTCAGAAGAGGGAAACATGTCCGTGTTTTTGGCCATGATAATTGCACATACACTACACATGTAGTGAATAAAGATTAGGTTGAAAAATGCTAGAGTATTCCTTTAATTAGTGATAACAGCACATAATATCCAGAACAGCTATGTTTAAGCCATACACTTAGGTCTGCAAAAAGGGGAGCTTTTACAAATTCAGAGTAATGCTAATCCTCTGAGAAAAAAAAAACAGTATCTAACAAAAATGCTTCTTTGGTCTGAAATAGAGAGTGAAAGTTCCCAGGCAAAACGATACTGTATCCCTGAGGACTAGGAGGTCATTTGATCTCTTTACAGCCTCCATTCACAAAGTCCTTGTTTGGAATGTGACACAACAGAGGCAAATATGCAATGCAATCCATGACACAGAATACTGCGAATGGTCCCCGAGGCCAAGGAGGTTCTAGTCCTGAATTACTGCCACCCCAGTGCTGCACAAAACCAGACAGGGTTTAACCGGAATACACGCAAACCATGAGATCTGAGTGGCATGGAAAAAAAGTTACTGAATGGGAAAGGCCTCAATAAACCTTAAAAACACCAAAAAAATCAAAAAGGACTAAAAATGGTGAGTGAAAAGATAAGCTCTTATCAATAAAAAAAATCAAATTCACTTTATATTTAGAGTCTTAATGCATGCCTGCTAGGTGGGACACTCGATAGTGTAGCCATCATGCTTTCACATTAGCTGCTCTTAATGGTGTCAGGAGTTGTCATTTTGCGCATTAGCGCACGAAAGTGCAGTGAGATGCCAAGCATGCTTGGCAAGAGGTGTAAACATGACTGCCAGTGTGCTGGAGTTGGAGCTTTGCTGTTTTTCCTCTTGTAGCCAGAGGAATATGAAATCCTTCCAACTTGTTTTTTTTCAGGGAATCATTTACTTTAGCTGTTTGCGCAACTCACCAATGCGTTATGGAGACAAATGACCTGGCAATGTCACAACAATGGATGATTTTAATACATATCTACACAGATTGCTGTTTCCGACCTGAAAAATATGAAGCAATGAAGTATTTCAGGGGCCAGTGGAGGTCCTAAAAAGCCAGACTTTTAAATATCTAATAATTTCCAACATATTATAGTGATATATATATATATATATATATATATATATATATATATATATATATATATCACTATAATATATATATATATATATAAAACTGACTGCCTGATTGTCATCTAAATAAGGAAATATTATACAGCACAAGCTTCAATGAACAATATACATAAGGATAAAACATATCCTTATTCCGGGACAAACACAGTCAACACTGGCTGCATTGTGCTAGATGGAAGCAAAAAGTCCCTAAATTGTTTACTTAAGTAAAGTGCAATTACTCATCTAAAGAACAGCTTCAAATTCGTGACGCAAGTCAAAGTAGAAAAGTATAACTGCTTATATTAACATAAAGTACAAAAGTAAAACTACAAGAAAAATTCACAAAAGAGAAAGATGGCTGCCTCAAATTACACACTGACTTTAGTAACTGATGGTACATTAGCGGCTCTGTCACCAAGGAACCAAGGAATGTGGGATAATGTGAAAACATCAGCTAAGGCTATAACAGCTTTATTGCTAATCTCTCAAACATTAGCTAGCGTGATAACTCTGAAGATATTCACCAAGGAACTGGGGAAAACATTAGCTAAGGCTAACTAACAACAGCATTACTGCTAATTTCTCAAATGTTAGCTAGCATGATAATTACTCTTTGAAGATACAAACTAGCAGAATGCTAATAGCTAGCTAGTTAAGTGTACATAGGAACAGATAAATTACAGTAATGGGTATTAGGTCTCATTCTTGCTGTCACATCTGTTAAAGTTTAGATTTGTTACCTTATGACTCTACAAATATTTGATTACAGAGCACTGCAGTGATGTTGTTTTTGAAAGTGTAGTGAGTAAAAAGAAGACATTTTCTTTTGAAATGTGAGCAAAAGAAAATCTCAAGCGAAATAGAGATACTTCCCACCTCTGGTCACAAGAAGGAATCAGATTAAACCCAAAAAGCAGAGAGTGATAGAACTATGGAAGAGTAGTGCTCAGGTTCCTTTTTCCTCCATTTTGAGCTTACGTGAGATATTTTTAAAATCTAATTGGAGCTTACCTGGGCAGAAACACGCTCTCCACCACATAAAAATCCTGCATGAGAACATCTCGGTCAGGTTTTGAGGTCAAGTTCCCTACAGTGTAACCAATGCCCAACTGGATGGCTCCTTTAATAGCCGATGATGATGTCTGGTCAAACATACACATATAAACAACATCAGAAGACTGCCAGGACTTCATGTTTTGGTTCACTTGCATAGTTACTTTCCGTAATGTTGCATCAGAAGTGAAGGTTCATTGAACAAAGTATGTCAACCATAACAAGTGAAGGGAGGGAAAGGCTAATGGCATCTATCCTGGAAACAAGACTGAATGGACCTCTGTTGACGCCACCATTTTGGCGAGTGGACATTTTACACACTGTATTGCAGTTATCTGATCTCTGTAGTGGTGCTGAGACAGTATTTCCAGCAAATGACACTGATAACCAATTCTGTTTCACAATATACCTTTGTGGTATTCACAGAGGGCCACACAGTCTTCCAGCACCCTGTACTACTACATGTCACTTCCTCTTCCTTAAAGTCACCCAAAAACTTGTTTTGAACTTTTTCTATATTGAATAAAGTTGCTTTATTCAATTATTCAATTATTGTGGCGGTTCTACAAAAATCAGTTCTATGAATCTGCCCTCAACATACGTCCACATATCTCCAGTAAACCAACGGAGGTCATTTGCATACTGCAATATGATTGGCTCCAATATTTTTTGATTAAATATATTCCCTGTTTGTCAATACCCAGATTTTCTAATGTGAGTTTGTTTCAGCCTCTAGTTTCTTAAAATATAACCTTGCAGCGACACTTTGACCAGTTCTACAATTTTCTGAAAATATTCTGACAAAAAAAAAAAAAAAAAAAAAAAAAACAACCAAACGTGTTTAGAGTGACTTGAATGAATGGAAGGAACTCTCAATACTAAACTAAAACACTGAGGTCCAGGCTGAAATAAATAATGTCCCTTGGTCAAGCGAGTATATGTTTATCACTTATTAACCCCTTAAAGTCTCAGCTTATTATGCGCCACTGCTTATTAAAGCTTATTATTCAGTAACTACTATGAATTATTCAGTAAATGCAGTGACTTTAATAAGAAAGATATGTAAAGTGAGGAGCCAATAATAACTCCTGGGAGTTTAAGGGGTTAAAATTTTTAAGTTTAATGTATCGCAAAAAAGTTATGGCTTACTGTCATTGGGTTCCTCAGCCTAAAAGAATAAATATTTATTAGCATATGCACCACTTCCTTTAATATTGCCCATAGGGATGAATGCAGTAGTTTAATAGCTCACTCAGAAACATTTACCTTTTTATAGGTTTTCTCTCTGCTCGGCCCTCCGACTCCATTTTCAGCTGTCGACATCTTTTGGTGAGACAGATATAGAGGACTGGGTCAAACAAGGCAAGTGAACAGACACTACACTAATGGACATGAACATCAGACTGATTTAAGGAGACCTTTAGATATGGAGAAGAATTGAATCTTTTTTATTATTTGTTTGTCTTAAACAGGTTACACCTGCGGCAAATAGGAAATGGTTTACAAAGCAGAAAAACTGCAGGTAATATGAATTAATTATGTGGGTTTATACTAGAAATGTTTACTATAAATTTTTTAATTTTAACAGAAATAACTGATTAATAGAAATTCAGCTTAATCAAATACTTTTCAGTATAAGAGATAATTGTGAAGGCATAATATTAGCTATGCAAAATATACAGAATAATCACACTATGTACTATTTATATGTACCATCAAATATACTATGAAAATACTATTAAAGTTTAGGTACCGCCTTACAACAAGTATACATTAATAAACATTACCAAATACAATATTACCCATTACTAAACAGTTGAATTTATTACATTTATTAATCAATAACTAATAATATTAATAATAACATCATTGTCCCCATTGATGTGTCTTAACAATTGAATTAACAATAAATAAGCACTGCTTAACAATTCATTGATGCCTATGATGTTTAATTACAAACTGTTTTAGTTGTTAAGTAAGTAATAATACATAACAGGTTACAGGAAAATAATCAACGACTTAGAGTTAGTGTTAGCACCCCAAGGTTAATTATTTTCCTATAACAACATGCCTCGAAGTGTTTTGTTCCTCTTACACCAGAGCAACTGAAACAATTTGTATTAATTAAAGATTGGTGTCATACATTTTATCCATTTATAACTACATGTAATATTGTGGAATGTTTGCAAAACAAGTTAGTTCCTGTCAACACTGTTATAGTGCTTTAAACAGTCATTCCCTCACCAGCCTCTATTCTCCGCCCCCCATGTTATCAGCATGAAGATGTTACTAATCTATATCTCCTGCCCAATCAGAATCGAGCATTCAACAGTGCCATGGTATAATTATATCATTAATATTATGTTGTTAATGACTAATATTTATATCCTTCAAACGAAATAATTATGTAATACAACTGATGTAAACTCTTACGGAAGATTGTTTGAATGAGATTTCATTCTTTGAATTAAAAAAGTATGAATTTTTGTTTAAATACTAAACATTGCTGTTCTACTGTATGGCAGTGTATTTTTTTCATCTTTGACCTACTTTGAAATCACATTATATGCAGTTCTGATCTATGACTGCTCACAATTAAGTGTACTAATCTTACAATTAAGTGTACTAGTATTAAAACTAAGTGCACTAATATTACAGATTAGTGTACTCATGTTACAATTAAGTGTACTAATGTTACAGATTAGTGTACTCATGTTACAATTAAGTGTACTAATGTTACAATTAAGTGTACTAGTATTACAGATTAGTGTACTCATGTTACAATTAAGTGTACTAATGTTACAATTAAGTGTACTAATGTTACAGATTAGTGTACTAATGTTACAATTAAGTGTACTAGTATTACAGATTAGTGTACTCATGTTACAATTAAGTGTACTAATGTTACAATTAAGTGTACTAATGTTACAGATTAGTGTACTCATGTTACAATTAAGTGTACTAATGTTACAATTAAGTGTACTAGTATTACAGATTAGTGTACTCATGTTACAATGAAGTATACTAATGTTACAATTAAGTGTACTAATGTTACAGATTAGTGTACTAATGTTACAATTA
>CM040982.1:6556042-6577252 GCA_022985145.1 Pangasius djambal | reverse complement strand
ATCCTACCTTTATTTAACCACAAACACAGTTGCTATGCTGCTCACGGCTGCTGCATTGCTCAATCATATGGACTATGTAGATGAGACTTCAGGAAGTCTGATTTCATTTAATCTAGAATGGAAAAGGAACATCGTCAGTTAGTTCATATGACAAAAAGTAGATAAACTGCATTGTCAGTGAGTGCATTAAATGTTTTCACATAAACGACAGAGGCAACATCTACGGCAAAAACACCATGCACCTACCACCCAACCTTGTTGAATTTGCATGCATAGGCACATTTCTGTCAATGTGTGTTTGTGTTTGTGTGTTCTCTGAGCCATGCACTCAGTGCCTCCCCTGTCACCTCATCACCTGACTGATTTGGGAGGAAAATGTAGCCACTTCTTTTTGTCAGTCCACAAATCCCGCTCTAAGATTGTGTTACTGCCCCTGAGTTCTCGCACAACAGCAGCTGTCTAAACATGAGGCGCTCTTTACTGGTACTGGACAGTTTGTATGGCACAGAGTTCTCTCTTGCAGCCAACTTGATACAACGTTTATAAAGGGCAATTGCTGCTTTACACAAAAGCCAAGTCATAAGGGAGTGATGAGTGTTACAATGCATTATTCATTCTGAAATCTATACTTATTATTCATCATGAAATATCTTTTCCATCCAAATCTTGGCATCAGAGATTGATCAGATTTATTATATGTAGAGCAGAAGTAGAAGACTCCAGTCCTGGAGGCCCAGATCACTGAAGAGATTTGTTGTGAGACGTTTCTCAAATCATCTGTGTTTCAAACCTAATACTTATATATACACTATATACTATATTAAATATAATCAATATGAATATAAAAAACTATTTTATTTCGAAATCAACTGAGTTATTATAAAAACAATCATGATTATCACCAAAATAATCAATTATACCACAGCATGGTCGAGTTCTCGTATCTGACAGGTCAGAAACCTTGAATTAATTTGATATAATATTATATTATATATTTATATAATATTATTTATATAATAGCAGATTCGGCTGTAACATCAATGATATATGGTTTATATTAATGAGCTAGTTATAATACGTTTCTATAGTTCTATACGTTTCTAACAGCTCATTCACAGTAACTTGTATGGTGGTCACTCCACAGAATCTAAGACTAATAATAAATGAATTTTAAAAATGTGATGTTGAGTAACAAAGAAAAGTATATAATCATTGATATGGTGAGGTTTCATCTCATTCATTTCATGCTGCTGAGAAGCTGTTTATAACGTAAGTGATAACAGGAACTAACTTGTCTCGCAGACGTTCCACAACTATAAACAGTTACAAAGAGCAAAATGTCATTCATTAATAAAATAAACAATGTAATCCTTGGCAAATCGCTGTGGAATAAAAGGAATAACACACTTCAGACTGTGCTGTCATATGAAATTAATCCACTTCGGGGTTAACATCAGCCAGTATCACGCCATCCCGGCATACAATTTCTTGTGTTGACTCATACTTTTAAATGGATTTGTCCTGTTTCAATATGTTTTTTTTTTTTGCATTTATTGCATTGAAATTATATTTTAAAAAAACTTACAATATTCACTGTACAATAACAATTCCATTTTTGAGATACCGACATAAGGACTGTTATTGGTCTGTTTTTTTTTCTGTCTAATATCTACAACAAGCCCCTCTCCTCTCTTCTGTGATGCATGATGGGACAGGTTGGTGCAAAAGTATCCGTCCAAAGAATGGACTATATATTTATTAGGTCATCGTTCTGATATTTCATTCATATTTCTTACTGACATTTATATATACACACTGAAAAAGGTATGCAATCTGGAACACAGCTCTGTAATTAGATAATAAGTTGAATCGGTCGTGATAAATGAGGCAGAAATCTAAACCGACCCACTGAGATCAGCTGGTATGCATTCATGAATGTGTGTTTTGTGTGTCTGTGTTTGCGTGCATATAAACGGCGCCTCGTTAAAGCAGGAGAGTAAAAGCAGGCGCTGTGAAAGGGTGTAAATGAAGGATAATCGCCTTGCAGGGCACTGGCATAAACATGCAGCATGCCAGAGACAAGACGGAGTCCTTATTCAGGCTTAAAGACTGCCATGGTCTTATTTCCTCATTTACTGCACGAGTGCCGGACTGTGTGCAACACACTGTTAATACCTGCAGGCCCGAGAGAGCACAGAGAGCACACGGCATGGAGGGGTGGTGTCAGAGAGAAGAATGCAAGAAAGGATTTTTAAAAAACACTCTGAAAAAAGGGAGACTCACACTAGTTTGGCAAATGAAAAAAGACTTGGGCATAGAGAGAAAGAAGAAAGTCAGGAAGAACAGCCACTGTGCATGCAGAGTTTTCTGCACCTGCATGTGAATGTGGACGTGGCCAAGACCTTCTGCAACCTTTGTTATGTAATCATTCTCTCAAGGCCACGGTGCCTACCTATCTCACTCTGACACACACACACACACACACACGTTTGTCTTACTGTGTTTGCAATGCAGGCATTGCATTGACAGCTATTAATGCAGCTAATTTATGTTATGTCTATACGCAAAGCAGGTTTCCTCCTGGGGACCAGCCAAATATCCCCATGAGTTCAAACCTGTTCGAACATATGATCCTCACCAGGATATAAAAACATGCCCACACACACACACCAAACAATCACTAATGTCCTTCTAATTATCTTGAACTCTTTGAAACCATTCAAAATAAATCTAAATATAAAGATAAAAAGGTTCTACTGTAATGTATTTTCTTGTTCGCTTATTAACATCAACATGCTGCCTTATCAACCTACTGTAATTCTTTAAGAGTCAGGAGGCTGAGCACTGAGACGTCCTTTGTCCTTTTGTTCTTGGAAATCCAAGGACTATTTAATCAGTGAGGCTCTTGGTGTGCTACACAATACTAAATATCAGTACGTACGACATCAAACTGTACGCAAAACTATTTGTGCTTCTCTTTTTTTTTTCACTTTTCTAACCTTCATCAGGTCAAACAACGAATCTGCCAAATCTAAACAGCAGACAAGAAGCTCAAGTGCTTGTGGAAATAACCACTACAATGCCACGTCTTTGAAGTCGTTTAAGTTTAGGTCTCTGTGGATCTAAACATGCGCTCAAACCATGCGACATCTATGATAAAATCCTGTTTCACACTGATTCTAGCATGTCTTACCCCCTGCAGTCCAGTCCACAGACTCTCCAGAACAAATACACACAGGTTTTAGCCAAGCATTCAAAATAAGGCACCTGCTGTGGAAGAACTGAGAGAAGACAAAAGGTCCAGACAAAGAACTGATTACGGCAGAAAACACTGTTAACGGCCCATATGAGGAAGTAAATAACGCTAATGGAGCAAGCTCTGAGCTTGCAAAATGTTCGCATTCTCAAAGTGGGGCCCAGGGTCAACTACTATAGATCAACTACTATGGTTAGTATTTAGGCATATATTTATAAGCCTAACCGACTGATCATTTGAATTGAAGTGATTTCATTCATTCATCTTCAATAACCGCTTTATCCTGGTCAGAGTCATGGTGGATCCTGAGCATGTCCCGGGAACACTGGCTGCAAGATGGGAATATACCCTGATTGGGATGCCAGCTCATCACAAGGCACCACACACACACATTCACACATTCATTCACACTTAGGAGCAATGTAGAGTCACCAATTTAGCTACTGGCATGTTGGAGGAAACTTAAAAACTTAAAAAGAAGTATACACAGTAGTAAAGTGGATCTAACTGTAATTAACTGTAACTGTGCTGTTAAATATATAAGGAAATGTTTCAAATATATATCTTGTTTGGTTTTGTGGGCAGAAATATTTAAAAGATCTAATGGCACTGATCTATCAATAAGATGTCCGATCTGCCCAGTATTTAAAATTCTGTATTATGCTGATAAAATAAGTCTGTGCTGTGATCAAAAGGTGGCTGTTTTTTCACATTGCAGAACATTCACAAGACCACTGATATTTGTATTCCGCTGTTGTTACAGTACTAAACATGACCTGCCAATGACTCCTAGTTGGGGATTACATTTTTGCGATGTTATGCCGCAGACTAGAAGGGGACTTTTGAGAGCACTTGGCTCTTTATCATCATAACACTTTTCTATCTGTGCTTTCGCTGTGGTTGCTCAGCAGCAGTGTCTGTAAACACTAAACCTGAGACACAGGCTAAGACTGAGAGACACAGACTGAAAGCTGTGTTTGAACATGTAGTATTTTCAATTTGCTCTAATGATCGATTGACCTGAACGGGGCCGACTAGCTGTGTAATGTTTTCCAGATTTATTCCAACAGAGTCGCGGGTTTGACTCTAAACTTGGAGTTGGATGAATTTGAATTCAGGCCAATACCTGCTGGCGTCAGCTTCTCTGCCCTTTCACTCGTCGTTGCTTCTGTGCCCTTTAGTGATGTTCTTAACCTCAAACTACTCTGGAAGTGCTGTCATGCTTCAAGGGACTATAAATAAGTCTCATAAGAGCATCTTCTAAATGTCAGCAAAATACAAGACCTCTGAGGAGCTGTATAGCTTCAATTCGAGTCCATAGTACACATGCTGATGGCATAATTATTTTAGCATGCTATAAAGGAAGTACACTATGCACATGAGAGGTGTATAGTGCTTGTAAAATGTGATGATTGCTTTTAAGGTGTGATTTTTCTTACTGGATGTACTGCCAACAAAACACCCAATCTCTGTAGAGGCAGACTTTGGAATTTTCCACTGGAATGCTAGGTGCTTGTCAAGGTGCATACTGAAATATTTGCAATGTGCTTAAAGTTTCTGGTGCTAAATTGTTGACTGGTGCTATATTTTCATTGATCCTATGAGAAGTTCAAGGTTTTGTGCTGCTCTGATGTCACAGGTGGACACTGTAATTGCACTGTTGTTGCTGCAGTCAACTCTGAATTTACTTGCAAAATTGAATCTTTTGACAACTGAAGATCACACACTGATTATATATTTTTATTCATTAGCTATCTTCTCTTAAGACAAAGAAGTGTGTGTGTGTGTGTGTGTGTGTGTGTGTGTGTGTGTGTGTATGCATGCGTGTGCTTGTGTGCGTGTGCCTTTTTCTGAGCATGTCTGCATCTATTAGGTCATATCCCATCACTCCCACCAAATTAATGAGAAACAAAGATTTCGGGATGTGTTCTTAATCTCATTAATTGTTCTTAAAACACAAACATGCTGCATTAATTGACTTAAGCTCCGCTGCAGGATTAAGACTGTCAGGATTAAGTCCACACATGGACACTTTGTTCTTTGTTCATAAGATAATTGGGTACAACGACACAATGATTACAAAAAGGGCTTAACATTCTTTGTAAAAGTTTATTTTCTTAAAGCCTGTTATTAAATGATTTAATATGAAAAACAGAGTCTCCTGTTTCAGGACTCAATTTGATCATGCTTGCGTCTTAAACTACTTTGAACTATATATATATATCCAGGAATCTAAACCAGTTTGTTGTCACAAAATGGGCACAGTTACTGGAACCGATTAGGTCTATAATGAAAAGTATTAGCAGATAGCATAGTAGCTAGCTGTATCCATAGGATTTGCATGCTAAGCTAGCGATGTTACAGTAGTGACCTACAAACCCATAATTTTTATGGTAAACTAAGCTTAAAGTGTAGCTAATGTTAAATAAATTATTCAGAATATGATAATGCACTTCTATGAATCAGATACTGAACTTCCCAAATACAAGCTAGTTTCCTAGCAGTTAACTAGCAGGCTAACTATGGTATATTTAAACAGTATTAAAAAGCAATATCTGTAAAAGCTGTGGTAAAAGTGGATCACTGAATTGACCATTCTTGTACATCTACATTTTCTGTGACCTCCGAGTCAATATAAGGTTAAAAAATAATCCTCCAGTACGTCCAAATAACACCAGTACACCAAAGGTAATAGCATAGCATAACAGGAGGAGAAAAGGTGAGAAAAGAGGGCATAGTGGTGGTCCGTTTGCATTATAATGTATATTCATAGATCTTTGGATTCTTTATTAGGCTAAGATTTGCTACTAAAAGCCATTTTAGTAGTTTTATGGGCATTAAAAATATGAAACAGTTTATTATTTTGGGGTATTTAACCAAAAAAAAAATAATCTGAGCTAATGTCCGGTCTACGTTATTCAATAAACCTTTGTTATATTATGAAAAACATACTACTGACTCTATGAGTTGGCAATATGACAAAACTATTATATCAGGATACTTGAAGACATTTAAATACACAATATGTACGATATATTCAATATATCATGTTACAGTACTGGCTGTAATTCAGTTCACAGGTTTATATTAATGTGCTGGTTCTAATGTTATCATTTCTATTGTTGAGGTTTTCTGTAAGAAACATTTATTTACCATTTACAGAAGGAGTCTCCAGTGTCAGCTTTCTAATGTTCAGTATGTTATCCTCCACAGGAAAGTCTTCAAGACAGAGGAACTTTTGAGAATTTTTCGGTAACATGACAAGCTGTATTGTGACATAATTTATCACAATATAAATATCATACTTTCATATTACCCAGCCTACAAGTCCAGGCAAACACGTTACACATTACAAAGTGTAATTGTAATGTATCATTAGTGAATGTTATAAAACATAATAAATGAATTAATCAGAATATGACGTAAAGGACTATTGAGACACAGCAAAGAGGAGCCTACGAACACCTCATGTGCAATTATTAAACCATTACGAGGCACAGAAAAGGCATTAACAATGTTTGAAGAGTGGACCAGTGGCCTCAGATTAGCTGGCAAGGTGTAGGTCAGGTGACATTAGAGATAAACAGGAATGAGAAGAATGAACTGCAGAGAGAGAGAGAGAGAGAGAGAAGAGAGGGTGTTGAAGCTAAGACGCTGTTTACTATTCTAGGCGGGTCACATTCTGCATGCACAGAACAGCGTGACGCAGCTGATTAGGACAAACTGCACTAGCCAGGAGTCTCATGGCAAAGGCAACACCGATGGACAGCAGCAAGAAAGAAAGCAGAGAAGGGCAGAGGTGTGAGAAAGGAAGGATGACTGTAAAAAAAAAAATAAAACATTTGTATGCATAACTGCAATATAAATTAAGTAGACTTATTATTTGAGTAAATATTGGCTTTAAATGCAATTATGTCTCCAGATGAGAATCAATGTCAGGTTAACGCCAATAGCCACGCGGGACTCTAGCACTCATCAGCCACTGCACACCATATGTCCACGTCACGCACCAAGTCACATGATCACGAACACCTGAACCACATTTATGCATAATGAGCACAAGTATTTAAGTCATGTTTGTATAGCACTCTTTATCTAGCGTCTGTTGTTGTCGATTGTCGTATCCAAGCTATGTTCATGTGTATTCTATGCTTGTCTGGTTTGTGTTTATGTCACTTAATCCTAGTCTTTGTTCACGTGCATTTCACTCTTAATAATTTACTCCGCAATTTTGTCTAAAACCACTCCATGACAATTAACTGTCGTGCATTTACCATGCTGTGTTTACTAGGGCAGCGGTTCTCAAACTTTTTGCAGCCAAGAATCCCTTTAACTGTGAAATAAGTTGGTGTACACATTTAAGTAATGAACAGTCAGTGGAATTTACTTCACTGACACCCTCAATAGAGATTTATTTTATCAACATAATCCAACTATTCATAATATAGGTTCATTACTTAAATGTGTACGCCAATATTTTGGCAATTTTTAATATTTTATTAATTCTTGAACTATCCCCTGACAGAAGGTTTACTAGGTTTATTAGGTTTACACTGACATTATTTATAGGCTACATGTTTTTTGAGTTGTTGTGATTTGGATTAAATCCATTCGATTCCAGTAAACAGGGTAATAACTATAAGAACTCAATAATACATATAACTCGGAAAATGGTGGGCTGTGATTTCCACCAATGTAATGTGATAAAAAATGAGGGGACCCTGGCTATGCTTCACGAACCCCACTTTTAAAACCACTAGTCTAGGGCTTATATAGTTTTAGTAAGCAGAATTACAACACTGGAAATATCATAACCTGGGTAACGACAATTGTACTTTTTGTACTTTTAAACAAGAGCAATGTTTAATGTTGTTTAATGTTTATAGGTGTTTAATGTTAAGGAGATATGCAGTGATTTTCAATATGTATGCATAAGTACCCAAAACCCACTGACTCAAAATACGTATAAAATGTATGTCTAATGATAATAATAATGTAAGTCTGAAAAAACTGAAGGTGTTCAACAAAATTGTGTTTATTGACTACTCCAACAACTGCATTTAAACTTCCAATTTAAGTGATTTTTCTTAGTACAATTAAAATGACTTTGTGGTAATCGAACATATGATCCAGATATTGCACATAGAGATTAGGTTGGAAAAAATACAATTGATCCCCTTAACCCTCCTCACACTTGGGCTGAACTCCAACTCACAAATAACAGGCATTCTTCTGTTCTCCCTACCCAAAAACAGTCACTCTGCAAACATTCTGCAGTAGAAGCTACTTTCCAACACTGCTAGAAAAAATGTAAAAATGTCCAAAGGTAATGTAGGAAGGAATTGTTCTGGGACAAGCAGAGCCAGACCCTAAAGAGTCCTCCAAGATCAAAGTGCAATTTCTGTTTAGACAAAATAAAGCAATGGTTCGAAAGCAGCTTTTTGCTTTGCTTTTGCAGAATGAATGTTTGGTGCACAGGATAAAGAACCCCACCACTCAAGTTTGAAGTTCAAGTGTTTTTCTGAAGTGGTATATGACTTAATAGAATCTGGCAAAATAACTACATTTCCCCATGGGTGACCGAGAGAAGAGTGTGAAAATTTAAGCATTTCCAAAACCCCAGGACACTTGGGAAATATTGCCTTTGGACATAACCGTGGCTGTTTTCCTCAAAGATGAAACGGCCTAGATATGTGCATTCTTATGTTCTACTGATGGTGTGAAACATGGACAATAGCACCCATATTTATAATTAGAACCACAAAGCTTTTTATATGATTTACATGATTAATGTTCTTTACACAATTTATATCTCACAAGGTGAATGGATTGCTGTTATCAAAAGCATTTTAATCGGTTTCTAGGGTTTAATCTGTTTCAATCTAGATGGCAGTGTTTTGCATGACTTAATGTCTCCTAATGACAATGATTATAAAACACGTGATGATGTTATAGACCAAACTGAACGTTTAAGTCCCTACAGTTAAAACCAGAACATATGAAGTAACATTTTCCAAACTTTTTGGAGTCCTGTACCCTCTCAGATATTCAATATATTCAAATAGTGTGATAGATTTATGACGTCTAGCTCTTTATTATTATTTTTTTACATAATCACACACATTGCAGATAGACTCCTGTTGTTTCACTGTGGGTAATTAATGGATGTATCACTGGAGATATGTGTATCCTAAACTGGGAAGAGGGAGTAGCAGGTGCAATAATGAACGTGATCTCATAAAAAAAAAAGCCAGTGTGATCCAATTTTGTTCAATTTCCTACAGTTGACTTAGTAAAATGATGTATAAACCCTAACCTGGCCCTGTGTCTAACATTGTGTCTAAGTACACAAATGTTCACACAAATGAAGTGTTAGACTAAGCTGGAAAGCGCTTATGCTACCAAATACATGGTATTTATGCATTAATGAGTAAAAGGATGGTGTGTTAATCAGCTCTTCTTGGTTTATCACAAGCCTGAGACAACATATCAATCTATAATATTGTTCAAGAAACTGAACAGCTGGCTGACAAACCTAACAACAAAAATAAAACCTCCCAAAGGAACATATGGCTGAAAGAAACTGGCTGACAAACTAACACCCAGAACATCTGAGATGGAGTAAACAGCAGAAATGAAGAATATAACCATAAATGGCTGTAAAAATCCCTCAGAGCATATATTTCTAAGTATACATAGTTCCAGGAGAAACTTTAGAACACAGTGGTACAACACTTTTTACTCCAGTTCATCCATTAGTACATTTAAATAAATCACTTACCATCTTTAACATCATGGGAAAATCCAGGAAGAGATCTTCATCTCAAAAGATTGGACAAAAGAAACCAAAACCCGGGCTAACTATACACACAGGAAGCCAAGGGCTTTATGTGTTATATAAGATGGGTCAAATGAAACTCACATGTTGATAATTTCATTATGGTGCTGATCCAGTGAAGGGGGCAGAGACACTGAACAACGCACCCTGACCCGTCAGGATACAAATAAGTCTGACCAGTAGTCAAATCTAATCAAACACATGACATGTCCACCTCAAATGACACAACACCTTAACAATCAAAAATCATTAACTCAAAGGTGCATAAGGGATGACAAAAAAATGCCATCGAGAGAGATGTTATTTTTACAATATAACAATACACTGTAGATATATTTATTTTTTTGCTTTTTAAAATTATATATATTTATCATTTTTTTTGCTAAGAGAGTACCATAATTAAGAAAACCAACAGAAAATGATGGTGATGTTTTTATTTTACATCTAAAAAATTTTTTTCTCAAGAAAAAAAATTAAACACTCATGAGGCGTGTATGAGATACACGTCAAGAAAATCAGTTAATGTTCAGATCAAAACCCAGAATGGGAAAAAAAAAAGTGATCTCAGTGACTGTGGCATGTTTGTTGGTGGCACACAAGCTGGTTTGAGTATTTTAGAAACCGCTGATCTCCTGAGATTTTACACAGAGTGGTTAGAAAAACAAAAAACATCCAGCAAGAAGTGGTTCTGCAGACAGAAATGCCTTGTTGATGAGAGAGATCAGAGGATAATGGCCAGACTGGGTGAACAGAAAATTATCTCAAAACACACAAGAGGTCAAACCTTGAGGCGAACCTTGAGGCTACAACAGCAGAAGATCGCATTGGGTTCCACTCTTTTCAGCCAAGAGCAGGAATCTGAGGCTACAGTAGCCACAGGATCACCAAAACTGGACTGTTGAAGATTGGAAAAAGACCAGGCAACATTTTTCTAATGATCAACTCTCCAGTTTTGATGAGCCTGTGCCTGCTGTAGGAAGGAAGTCACTGCTCTGCTCAAACCATGAGGAAGACACCAACCAATCAAGCAACATCTAAAAGACCCCCAATGATTGTTAGTGAGCTAATTTCCTGCTCCTTTTAGGAAGACTTAGCTTAATGACACCAAAAACAAGCACAAGATCTTTTGAATTTAATTTGACTGCATTGTTGTGACTAACGCCTAACGAAAGAATGTCCCTGTGCTGCTGCGTGCTTCAAAACAGCCTCAGTTAACGATGGAGCTCAACTGGGACGAGGAATGGAGTTAGGCGAATTAGGTAAGGAGAATGAAATTCGCACAACGTCCCTTTCTTTTGTTATGTAAATCTTACAGAAATGTATTTCCTGTTCAAAATGATTACAAAAATGTGTTCAGTCATGTGACTAGTAATATATTACTTAGGTGTAACATATGACACTGTAATACATTAGCCAATGTATGCTTATAAAAACGATTTATATTTAAACAGACAGTATGCTGACAGTGTCAACAAATTACACAACTCTCAGGTAGGAGTGGCTGTATATGAAGGTAAAATATGAAAACGTCTGGTGCTGTTGGAGGCTTGGAAAGAGCCTCATTTGCATCCAATGCTTTCCAAGTCAAAAACCGATGCTAACCTTTGGCTGCATAATTATGTGACGCGAGGTGGAAACCCATAAAACGTCCTACCCAAAGTCGGCACTTGTCACACACCTTTTCTAACTAGTGCTGAACTGAAATCCCTGCTCAGTAGCTTTCATACCACAGGAGTTCAACTGTGTTCATTCACTCACTTACTGAATGAGTTCAGAAGCCACAAACGTGGAGGTGAAGCTTTTGATCTCAGCTCTGAGTCTTTGTATAAAGTGTCACAAACCCGTCCTACCAAACTCAACTCATTCTCTGCTGTCTATACTAAGCTCTCATTATCTCACAGTGTGAACATGACACCTCTATATAGCGACAAAACCCCTTCTGCGTGCATACATCATTCTCTATAGCAGAAGCAGAAATTTCTCATATGTATATGTAATGACATGAAATACAAATCATGATGTAGTCCTACATGAACATGTGAACAGGGATGACGATGTGTGTTGTACCTCACTGGAAAATCTAAGCACTTTCCACTGTTCCCTTAAGCCATTTGTATTAGACCAACAGAACAAACACTGGATTTGCATGACATGTGGCCTCCACCCATTTGTGAAGTTTGTGAGGAAGTGAAACCCGAAAAATGTCTGCAACCTTTTTTTAATCAAGAAGATGTGACAATGATGATATGTTTAGTGCTGTTGACTTCACAAGCACCATATGACAACATTACATCCATGAATGTTTTCTCTGTAGCGTTGTAGACAAGAAAGGTTACCTCAAGGGTTCTTCACCTTATAGGCGATATGAAGAACCTTACAACCCTATACGAGAGGACTCAAAAACTTCAAGAAAACATTAAATATGTTCATATTAAAATATGCATGTTGTGTTTAGCAATTCTGGTGCTAAATTGTTTATTGGTGCTATATCTTTGTTATTATTCCTGTGTGCAACTCTGATGTCACAGGGGACATTGTTAGCTCAGTTACAAGAACATTTAATAGAAGAAAAATCTTCAACCATCTCAGACATAAAGGATGACTGTCAGGTTTCGGGGGTTTTTTTCGCTTCTAAAAACAAAACAGCAAGATCATCTTTTCTCACTCACCATTTTCCTGTGACGTTCAACATCAAATTAAGGGGAAGCCCAATGTAGAAATAGTGAAAAATGCAAACGTTAGACTCAAAGATCCAGAATGCAATGCAGCTGCACCAAAATTACAGCAGAGAACCGGCTTAGCTAGTTAGCAATCTACGAGATGACAAGTGTGATAGTGTTCACAGTGGAATTAGCGTGAAAGTTGAAGCAGAGCGATGAGAAGATGAGAAAGCTGGACAGACAGAAAGATTAAAGTGCTGCTGCATCGCTCTCTTTAGGTACAGATTAATTCCCACTGATGCCACTATTAGCAGATAGTCGGACTGCATTGTGGGTTAGGTTTGGGTTGGATCTTTCCTTTAGCTATCCAGAGAATCCTTGCAGAACATCTGTAACTCATGCAGAACATCTGTAACTCAGTACTCAAATGTGACAATATGATAAAGTGGTAATAAACTTCACCATCACCATATTTCATCCTGCAGTTACTTTCTTTTATACACATGCCCTAGGAGCTGCTAGATATTTCTATCCCTGTTCCTTTATACCATATCAGAGATCACTGGCTGGTCTCTGAGCAGGACAAGATGATCAGCCTGCAAGCCAGTAATGTGTGTGTGTGTGTGTGTGAGAGAGTGTGTGTGTGCTGCAACAGGAAGACAGTGAAGGAATCTCACACTGCAACAGAAATGTGCAGAGTACACAGCTATTGCTAATTCTGCTCACCTCCATTTTCTGTGCAATGAAGGGAACTATGAAGAAAATAATGAAAAAATTTTTTTTTAAAAATCAAAAATGACAGAGGAATTTCATTTGAGACTGTGATTCGAGAGTGTGTTTTCATAGCAAGTGTGCCAAACCCTCTCCATCTGCCTTAGTAACCTTGAGAAGGTCAAGTTCAAACTCACTTTTTACAAAAGTATAGAGTCAGTATTCAGTTTGCTCTTATGACAGCACTTCGTCATACACTTTTTTTTGGTCATGGCACTTTAGAATATTTAAAGCACATTAAAGCACAGTTCCCTGAACAGCTTTTGAAGATGGCTCCTGCTTCTGGGAAGTTGTCACAGACGGTAGCCTAATGCACTCGGAGAATAAACAGAGTCGCAGCGTCACAGTGAGATGAGTTACTCCTAAACATTGTCCAGAGGAATCAAACAAACTTGAGCATAAACACATGAAGAATGCTTAGGACTCACTCAAACAGATCGTCTTCCTCCAATTGTTGGCAACAATCATGTGACCAAAGCAACCCCATGGTACAAAGCTAGTGCAATGATACAGTCTCACGGCATGGGTCACGTGCCACAAGACAAGCTTTTGCACCATGATGTGGATGATAAACACGCGACAATGTAATAATATAATGGAATTGTTCTCTGACCTGAAAAAAAAAACACTTGAGAATAATCTAGAATTTACTATGCAATGACAAGTATAATTTACCCAATTCTTGAACAGATTTCATTTCAATTGGCTCATACACTGCCAGAGAAAAGATTCTCTACAGGTAAATTATGCATCCCTAAGGCAAAAGTTCTCAAAATAAGGTCCTGGGAGCCCCAGGGGTCTGTGAAGCATCACCATATGGCCCTTGATTTTATTATTTAATTACAGCTGTGGAAAACTGCAGCCCACATTATCAAAGTTATTTATTTATTATATATTTATTATTGAGTTCTTATAGTTATTAGCTGATTTGACTGCTCACTTCTCAATGAATGGGTTTAATCCAAAACTTAATAAGTCAAAAAAACATGTAGGCTTAAATAATATCGACTAGAATCTAATATGTTGTGTAATTAAAAAGAACTATGGCTCCATTAAACAACCAAGATATTATTGTAAACATTCAACCAACTGACCTAATATTTCAACAGGCAGACTATGTTCACTCTAAGAAATAAAGGTACCAGACTGTACTTTTTCCTGTCAGTGGGTGATACCATCAAGGGGATATTTTTTGGTACTGATTTGTTCCTTTTGTATGTATTTTTTACCTGAAAACCTTCCAAAACCATTTTTAAATAACTGGCCCTTAAGGACCACTGAGCTAATTACAAGTGCACCACACGCACTTTCCCAGGTACAAGGAACAAAACGCCAGTGACAAGGAAATAGAGATTTATACCTCTATTTCTCAGAGCGTAGGAACAAACCTTTGTATACTGAATTGCACAGCTTATTCCCTTCTTCGGCAATCAGATGCATATATAAATGCCATTATAACAGACATTTCCTAACCAGTCCACATTATTATTCAGTCCAATCCTTGCCAATACTTATCCTCATTTCTGAAAAGACAGGTCATCATTATTCTTTATTACCTGTGTCAGGTGGGTTTGACCGAACCCAAATAAAAATGCTGACTGGCACCTCAATGTGTCTGTACGCTCGTGTTTCCATGGCAACCGGACCTTGCGCCCCATTACATAATAACGTCTACTCATACTTCCATACTAGACAGTTGCTACTACTATCTAGATGTATTAAGTACATCTAGATATACATATATATATATATATATATATACACATATATATATATATATATATACACATATATATATATATATATATATTTCATAGTAGATGTAGTAAAGGTTAAGAGTAGTGCACAAAGTTTCCAGTGAAATCTGTAGCTGTACAGTGTTCTACGCTTGTGTACTTTTAGTATGTTAAACTTTTAATATATTAATATGTATGATGAACCTCTGTAGGGTTTCACTACCTAAAGCACAGAAGGACATTTGTCCAAAATGTCATGTTTTTCTGGAAAATTTGTGCACTACGCTTAACTTTTTCATCTACTAGATGTAGATATGTATTATCGGAAAATATGAGAAGAGCAATAGTCAAAAAAAATTCTCGAGTATTAATAAAAATGGAATTGTGATTCTACACCATATATTATTATTATTAGTAGTAGTATTAGTAGTAGCAGTAGCAGCAGTAGTAGTGGGTATATTAATATGTAATATGTATGTAATATGAATATTAGTAATATATATGCATGGCTATTGATAATATGAACATATGCTCGTATATATCCCAACAGAAATCCTCAAGGATTTGCACTTGAGTAAAAATACAACACATTTTTGCAGTAGCTACAGGATGTGCAGTTTAACTCAGAGCCCTTCACCTTGGCCAGGTGTGCTCGAGCTCTCTCACTCATCTCCTACATATCATGTGTGAAATTCTTACTTGGGTATGTGTGTGTCTTGTCGAGCTGGGGTCGCAGTCAGAGTTCTGGACACGGCTGATTGATAATCCACAGAGATGGAGCTCGTCCACAACGTGTTTGTTTTCCTCCAGCGAGCAGCAGCACACTGCTTTCCCCTGCACTCTGTCTGTGTGTGAGCTGTGTGAGCTGTGTACTGAAGTGACACACAGTCCCTGTGAAGCGCACCGCCTCCTGCACCGCCGCGCGCGCGGGTCCTGCATGTTCACTACCACTGCACACTGAAGCCCAGCTCTGTGAGCTCACAGCGCCCTCTGCTCATGAGCATGCGCAGTGCATCTGTCAGCACAGTGCTTCTCAAGTCCAGTCTTGTCATTCATATTGTCCCTCTGGAAGATATTCCATGACACTTTGTCTTTTCAGTTCTTGTTTGAAGGGAATGGTATTTATGGGAATGGTATTTATTTTAAGGGAATGGCATACACACACACACACACACACACACGTATATATATATATGTGTGTGTATATATATATATATATATATATATATATATATATATATATATATATATATATATAAAACTAATAAACAGGATCAGACAATCAGGACACAGGCTGCAGTTCAGGACATGGTAGACAGTGTAGGCAAATCATATTTAAATACTATTTAGTTTCTCGATTTCTTTCTCTTTTTTTTTGACACAGCCATTCTACTCACTTTCAATTAAAACATGTTTGTCTAGCCATAATTTCTTTCTTTCTTTCTTTCTTATATACAGAATGTAATTGTTTTGTATTGAAATGCATAAAAGTATTGTTTGGTGATTTTGAAAGTTGATCTCTTCTGTCTTTCTTTCAAATAAAATATGACGTGTTTTTCTTTCCTTCTTTCTTTCCTTCTTTCTTTCTTTCTAATAAAATGCAGAATGTAATTTCACTTCTGTTATTGAAATGCTTAAGAGTTTTTTTTTATTATTTTTCAGTGACTCTTATTTTGAAAATTGTTCTTTTCTTTCCTTCAAATAAAATAAAAGTCATCCGGTGACTTGCTGTTTTTCTTGCTTTCCTTCTTTCTTGTTTGCTTTCTTTCTTTCTAATAAAATATGATATGTAATTGTATAGACTTGAAGTGACTCTTATTTTGAAAATTGAAAATAAAATATGTTAATATCTAGTGATATTTATTTTTTTAAAATAAAATAAGGCATGTAACTATGTTGCACTGAAATGCTTAATAGTAATTGTTAGTGACTCTTATTTTGAAGGTTGGACTTTTCTTCCAACTATGATGTTTGTGAAATAAATGTCTGTTTTTTGCGACTGAGTCCTTTCTATCTATCTATCTATCTATCTATCTATCTATCTATCTATCTATCTATCTATCAAGATACGGCGTGTAATTGTGTTTCATTAAAATGCCATGTTGCTTTTTTTGGGTGACTCTTATTTTGAAGGCTGCTCGCCTGACAGAAGATTCCGGTTTTTCCGGTCTCGACTCGTCAGACCACGCGCGCGCGCGTATTGCAGGGCTGCATACTACAATATGTCAAGGTTAACAAATAAAGCTCACGGCGTGTGTGTGTGTTTCCTGAGGAGCGGGTGGAAATGTCCTCAGCGTGTGTCCACATCATCTTCACTCGCCTCTGGAGGGAGGAGGAAAGAAGTAAAGGTGAGTAAAGGAAAGGAGAGGACGGTGTCTGCTAGATACAGGAGGCTGAACTGCCATCAGATAACAAGCACGAGACTGAAACATTCAGATGTGTTGTCAGCTAGTGTAGATGAAACAGCAAGCTTCAGAAGATGACCTGAAAGATATGTTTGGAAACATTATTTTTTTCAGGCTGTTAATACTTCTTGTGCCTAATTAGAGTTTAGATTACACCCTGAGTTGCCAGTTCATTATTTTTTACACCTGCTTTTCACCTGATTGCCAGCTGATCAGGGAAACCTGTACCCAGGTACACCATGCAGTTCACTGTAGCCTACAGGTTCCTAACCCTGGTCCTGGAGAACCTCCTGTCCTGCACATCTGAGTGTTTTCTCTGCTCCCAATACACCTGATTCAACAATTAACAGCTGAGTTGAATCAGGTGAGCAAGGAAGACAGTAAAATATGCAGGACAGGGGGTTCTCCAGAGCCATACTCCACTACAGCCTGAGTACTTCACGTCATGTCAAGTGGGTTATTTCTGTCATACTGTACAGCTTTTATACATTGGAACAAAATGCAGATTCTCCAGGACCATGATGCAGCACAGAACAGTACCGTGCCACAGTGCACAGGACTGCGGTTGTTGGATGATAGTATTGTGTGTTGTAGTTGATCCCTGTACCCCAAGTTCCTCCCAAACCACAAACATGACCACCCAAATGATCCACCCCAAGATCCACCACCCAAATGATCCACCCCAAGATCCACCACCCAAATGATCCACCACCTGATGAGAGGTGATCCTGTGCTACTTGCTGTCCACTGGACGGTGCAGAGAAAGAAGGAATAAACATGCATCGCAAACAGTTCATTCATTCCTCTTCAGTAAGCGCTTTATTCTGGTCAGTGGATATCCCGGGAACACTATGGGAGAAAGAAGGGAATACATCTTGAGGCACACACATTAGGGCCTTTCGTACCGATTTAGTTCCAGAACTAAATGTACAGTACTAAAAGTACTGGGTGATTTTGCGCGAACTGTTTCCCAGTACCATTTATAGGGTTGCATTCGCACCGACAGTGGGCACAAGGAAGTGACGTAAGCCGGCCGACAGCGACGTCATTTGTGCGCGGCGTTCAACAACGGAAACAAAGAAGAACAACGTAAACAACCGGAGGATGGAGGACGCTGTGATCGGAGCTGTGTTGCACTTCAGCGTCCGTCCATCTATCGCTGTTCTCCATACTTGCGAAATAAGTTGACACTACAGTATGTTTACACGGCGTTTTAAATCATGGCGGGTGAGGGCGTTTTCGCACGCGTGTTTGGCCAATCAACGTCTACTTACGTCACGGATAGTACCAGTTGTGCTGGTTAGACCCTGCTCCAGAGTAGGAGCTAATTTGGTTCTCGACAAAGGCAGTCCGGTACTAAAATCACACCCAGTTCCGGAGGTGCGAAAACGCCAAAAAAAAATGGGTAGTTCCACATTTAGTTCGGGTACTATGAAAAGGTTCCCGCGGTGCGAAAGGCCGTATTGACACCTAGGGGCAATTTAACATAGTCAACTCACCTACTGGCATGTTTTTGGGAGGAAACTGGAGAACCCGGATGAAACCCACACGGTGTCGTAGCCGAGCTCAGGATCGAAGCATGTTCAGGATCAAAGCACGGACCCTGGAGGTGTGAGACAACTGCAGAACAAAAACAACCTACAAAGTGCAACTAGCTGAAAAGCTGATCTCTCTCTTTCTCTCTTTCTCTCTCTCTGTCTCTCTCACTCTGATCATTTCACACCTGACTAGTTTACTACTAATGTAATAATTGCTTTAGTGGTGCCGGAAATGCATCTCAGACGTCTTGTCTTGGATATGTTCTGTATTTGAAATGAGACAGAGGTTCATGTAAGTAATGTTAGTCATAATTTCTTGTTAATTAAACATGGTTTGATTTCAGAAAGTCTGTGACTAATCACCAGGTGCCTGGTATCTCCTGTGCTAACTCTCTCTCTGTAATGCAGCCATTTTTAATTCTTCTTTGTTTCAGGGCCTTTTTGCCTTCAGTGTTCTCTTTCAGTTTAGTGCAATACAGTTCAGGTATGAATGCCACAGCTAAAATAAAAATGATCCACCGACACCCAGCTGGTTTTTCCAGTTACGTCTGATCGCCTAAAATGAGTCGACTCCTTTACCATCGGTTCAGTTCCTACGTGATTCGTGGATCTTAAATAGCCGTGAATTCAAGCCGATCTCTCTTGCACATGGAGCTGTTTGGTGCTAATCTGTTTTGCTTTTCTTTTACAGGCAAGATGTGGATTTTACACTAACTCAGCAAGGCCAGAGTTTAATCCAGCTGCTTCATGGGCCACCAGAGCTGTAAGAGTAACTTCCATGTATTAATGAAGCCATATTAATAAATGCAATCTTATATCTACTAAGGTGCTGATGATAAGCGAGTCCGGCTTTATTTTGGCCGTCTTCATCATGTGTTGCAGTTGTATAGTAATGCATGTATGGAGTGCATTTTTCATACCTGAGTTAATAAGAACATTTTTCTTTAATTATTATAGATACAAATAATAGTGTTATAAAACCTGTTAGAATTTATGTCTGAGTAGACGAAGTAAATGAGATTATTTGTTAGTACAATCTGAAATGCACTCCATTTCTTATAATTTCAGTGGACGGATGTTGCACATGGACACGTACAGAGAAGAGGACTTTACTTGACCGTTCCCCTTGCAGAAGAAAACGCACTTCAGTCCAAGTAAATCAGTGCATGGCTTTTAATCCCTATCACATATCTCAAAACCACGTAAATCTGTAAATCAGCTTGAAATATATAAAGTAAAGGATTCACATTTTTTGTTATTCGTATGCGCATAGATTTCTGCATGGGAAAGTTAACTAAAGACCACATACTACACTATATGGCCAAAGGTTTGTGGAGACCTGAGCATCACACTCGTATTCCAGATTTAGTCTCCTTTTGCTGTTATAATAACCTCCACTCTTCTGGCTTTCCACTAGATTTTGGAGAGTGGCTGTGGGGATTTATGGGGATTCATTCAGCCCCAAGAGCATTAGTGAGGTCAGGCACTGATGTCTGGTGAAGGTCTGGGGTGCAGTCAGTGTTCCAGTTCATCCCAAAGGTGTTCAGTGGGGTTGACGTCAGGGTTCTGTGCAGGACACTCGAGTTCTTCCAGTCCAGTCTTCTCAAACCATGTCTTCATGGAGCTCGCTTTGTGCACAGGGACATTGCCATGCTGGAACAGGTTTGGGCCTCTTAGTTCCAGTCAAGGAAAATCTTTGTTACAGCATGCAAAGATGTTCTAGACATTTGTGTGCTTCCAACTTTGTGGCAACAGTTTGGGGAAGAACCACATTTGGATGTGATGGTCAGGTGTCCGCATACTTTTGACCATATAGCGTATATGAAATAGGTTTATGCGCATATACACTATATTACCAAAAGTATTCGGTCACCCATCCAAATGATCAGAATCAGGTGTCCTAATCACTTGGCCTGGCCACAGGTGTATAAAATCAAGCACTTAGGCATGCAGACTGTTTTTACAAACATTTGTGAAAGAATGGGCCGCTCTCAGGAGCTCAGTGA
>CM040982.1:6533439-6555942 GCA_022985145.1 Pangasius djambal | reverse complement strand
GGAAGAATGGTCAAAAATTCCTATAAACACACTCCTCAACCTTGTGGACAGCCTTCCCAGAAGAGTTGAAGCTGTAATAGCTGCAAAAGGTGGACCGACATCATATTGAACCCTATGGGTTAGGAATGGGATGGCACTTAAGTTCATATGTGAGTCAAGGCAGGTGACCGAATACTTTTGGTAATATAGTGTATATTGCTGCGTGGGAAAGTTACATACAGACCATATACTACATGGGCTATGTAGCTGTTCACAGAAGAACACAGAAATGGAATTATAGCTAATACCACTGAATGAAATGTTAAATGGCCCACTGTGTCATGTTTTGTTTTGTTTTTTTTTCTTTCCACTCTGTGCTGCTTGGCAGGGAGTTGCCGGAAACTGTCTATGAGAAGCTCGCCGATGAGACGCTGGATGCACTAGCAGAATATTTTGAGGATCTCACTGATGAGGGCTTCACTGCGCCTGACTATGACGTGGTGTTTTCTGTGAGTAAATTAAAAAACTAAAAAAAAACCTGATATAATTAAGGAAGCACTTCTGTCCTTCACTGCATGACGATGGCTGCAGTTTATCTAAATGTCCACATGGTGCCGCTGTCGATCTACAGATTTAAGTCTAATCACCCAGGGTGAGTGTATTGGCCACTGTTCTGCAACATAGCATTTTTTTCCCCCCCTCTTTTCTTATCTTGACCACACTTTGCATACATGAGAGGAAGTACAGCTTGAGGGTGTACTTCCTTTGGGAGTTGCTCAAGGGCAGTGTTTCTTTTAGATCTCCAGCTACAGGCTTGCTTCTGGCTGCCTCTGTCAGTCATAATACACTTTTACGAGATAATTTTTGAATAATTCACTATTTTTTAAATAAACAATTTTCTGATTGGAAGCAGCGAAGTTGTTAAAATTTTGCATTAAATGTTTAAAACTTGATTTTTCAATGTTGAATTGAAATTTTGTTAATCAATTATTTTTGTAGCAATTAAATAAAAAATATTCTTGAACTCTATTATGATATAATGCTACTGTTTTTTTTTTTTTTTCTTTTTGCTTGTTTTTTTTCATGAAATATATTGTGTATCTTAGAAATGTCCTCTGGTATTGTGATAGGATATTTTTGTCACATCACCCATCCCTAACCTTGACACTGACAGTTCATTCCCAAGACCTAATCCATATTTTTTTTAAACATGTGCAGTTTTGTGCATTTTATGTGTACTAAAGATGCACAGTATGGGAAACAAAAATACTTTGCCACATATTAAAAACTTCTTGGGTTGTACAGACAGCTGTTCCTCTCTACTCGCTATCGATTCTTGATTCAGGTCAGTCAGAGCTGCTCAGCAGGTGGTGTGTAAAACCAGGTCAGATTCCAGTGCATCTGAGGAGAAACACGACTTTTCTGACCCACTAACAGGCCACTGAGATGAGATTTCATGATGCAGGCCATAAATGGGACCGTGCCCATTATAAGCTGGATACTAAAAAGCAGTGTGGTTGTTTAACAAATTAAATTAACGAATTCTTTTTTTTTTTTTTTTTTTTTTTTAAAAAGATGCTTTATGTTTTTTTAGTCACATACTCATTCACTAATTTATACTGTTTGTGCAGCATACATATTTTTAATTTTTTAAAATTAAATGTGGCATCCCAAATATGAGAATTAGAAATAGCTAATAGATTAATCATGCAGGAGCAGTTTGATCAGGGTTGCCAGATTAGGCTGTATCCTGTATTTGCTATTTTTAATTACTCTGAGTTGACAGACATGGTCTTGGCCTGGTAATTGTGATCTATCAGTTACAATTTAAAGCTGGTTTACGCTAAACCGCGGCAGGTTTTTTCTGCTGGAAAGACATCGGGCAAGACATTAAATTTCAGTCAAAATCATAATTAAAAGGCAAAGAAAATGAATCTAATTTTATGACTTAATTTTAAAACCAAGAGCCTTTAAAGGAAGAAAATCTGGGATTTCGCTTTTGGTTTTCATCCTAATTTGTCCTAAAATTCCATGTCAGACAAGAATATTCCATCTTGTTGCATCTCTGCTTAGTCTGCTTAGTTAATAAAGAGTTTTCTGGCTGTTTCGGGTCAAAACTGTTGAGTTTACATGCATTTTATGGATACTGAATTTTATAACAAGGCTTTCAAATTTAAATGCTGGCCTTTTCTCATGAAAGTGGAGGGTTGTTTGTCTGTCTGTCTGTCTGTCTGTCTGTTTGTCTGTGTGTGTGTGTGCGTGTGCGTGTGTGTGTCTGTGCAGTGACCCTTTTAAGAGAAGGTTTATCACAAACAGGATGTTTCTGTTCAGCTATTCAGAGGTAATGCATGTCTCTTGCAGGATTTATGAAGGGACAGCATTGAAGAATGCAGCATGTCAGGTTTTGTAGTAGATGCAACTCAGTACCACAGTACAGACATTATTTTCTGTTGCTGGCTAAAATTATTTTAAACCTTCTTCCTCCATCTTGTTATAGCTTTAGTCTTGTGCCTTGAAGTACACTGCCTCATTTTTGCATCTCATCTCACAAAACAGTTCAAAAGCGCATGTCTAAATCACTGTAGAAACATATTGTGTCATTTTCCTGAATTCACACTGCTCCTCACTCAGTCTAAGACCCAAATTGTTTATAAAGGAGACTTTAATGTCCGTGCTGTTTTATGGCTCGTAAGTTTAGGTTGACTTTCCATCATCCCGGCTTTGCATTAATGTGATATCAGAACATGTCCAGTGTCGCGTCAAGCACATGACCTGCCATATAGAGTCTGTCAGCTCCGTCTCCTTTCTGACAGCTGCTATCAGGAAGACTGATTAGCTTTTCCTTGACAAGTTAGAACGCGGCGAACCTGTGTTTTTGTCCATACAGGGGGAGAAACTATGAAACAGATAACGATCTCCAGAAATTGTGTAAACGTGTAAAATCTCCATGACTGCGAAAACTAGACCACATTGACAAATTTGACCAAGATGATGAAGTAAAGCAGACCAAGAGCTGAACCTTGAGGGATGCCTTGTGTGTCAGGGGCATAGTAAGATTTATTCCACCCAGTGGGTCCATAGTGAGACCTGCCAGGGAGATATGAAGCAAGTCAAATAAGCTGTGTGAATAGGTGTACTCCTAACACACTCTTGCTTGCACCTTGGTTTATTGCAGTGGCTGGTGGAAGTGTGATGTGTGCAGGGCGTGCTGACAGGTTGATTGGTCGTTCACACCCTGTGTCCTCCCTCCTTCTCGTCCAGATAAATGTCAGAGAGGGAGTCTCCTGTCAGCTCCCCTGTGGAGGCGTCAGATTCTGCACTCACATCCCCCAACCCCACGTCGTAGCCAACACACACTGCTGGTTCTCTATATAGCGCAAATGTTCCATGCGATATGAAAGGCGCTAGAATCTCTATTGCCTCGCGTCATGTCGCCTGTAGTAGGATGATTTAATAACGCTGTCAGTTTTTAAATCATACGATCCGACAGCTGCTGTCTGAGCCAACGCTGAAGCATGTTCCCATTTCAGCAGCTTTCTCTCTCTCTCTCTCTTTGTCCAAATGGCAGCAGGAGAACATGTTCAAGCATAAGCACCTCTTACACACATACACCTCTTCCTTTTCCTGGCTGTTGCATGGCACTAACTGGAAGTGGCTTACTCTGTGATCAGTCTTTTCCGAAATTCGATCACCTCATTGAATTTTCACCTCAAGGATGTGAGGAGACGAATAAATCTTCCTCCTTTTCCCAAGGAAAACTCTTTCAATCAAGTCTCTCCACAGGTGTGTAATGGAAATGGGTTCATCAGGAATCCATAACATGAGTAGAGCCACATGATCAGCCAGGCTTTGGAAAGATGGCCTGAAGGGGCATGAGCAATGATGTTAATTAAAAGAAATTTAATAGGTGCTCAAAATCATTTGTCTTCTTGTATTATGTTTTGTAAAAGAACAAATTGAATAAATGAGTAGTACTGTGAGGTTTTTTTTTTTTCTTAGTCCAAATTAGCAGTGCAACACAGTGTTATCTGTATCTGTTTAGTGCTCTAAATATCCATATCTGTATCCATATTTGGGATTTAACCCCAAAGTGGGATTGGCCTAAAACTTTTTTTGGTTTCTTTAATTACTACTATGCCCCAGAGGTACAAATATCAGCACTGTCAGCATGATGTGCGAATTCTGGCCCTGACAGTTCCTCAGCTACATCACTTCAGTTCATAACTGGTCTCAACTATTATTAGTGTCAGTATTATCAGTATCGGTATTATTTGTGTTTGTACCTTGCCATGATATTTTCTAATGAATGTAGTTGGTTCTAGTTCTAGTTCTAGTTCTATTTATACCTCCGCCTTTAACCCTGAAACTGAGCTTCATATCTGACCACTTGCGTACACCCCCATGAAAGTAGAAACCTTCTGTTCACGTGACTTGTTTTTTTTTTTGTTTTGTTTTTTTTTTTAAATTGCATCCTGCGGGATTCCCAGTCCTGGTGCGCACCTCTAGTCTCCTCCAGACGCCCTGTGAACCTTCCTGGCAAGCTTTCCCAAAAAAAATCTGTTAATCAAACAGATTAAAGCAAAATTTCACACCAGAATTGCTAATAATAATAAATGAAAAATAGGAGGTCGGCTAATACGCAAATGCTCTCATCAGCACATTTGATTCAGAGTTAGCATACGGACATGAAATATTCCTTTAAAGTAAAGTGTTTCCTGAAGTAACCCTTATCTTCATCATCTTTCTGCTGTCCACAGAGTGGTGTCCTGACTGTGAAAGTAGGAGGTGATCATGGCACTTATGTCATCAATAAACAAACACCCAACAGACAGATTTGGCTCTCCTCTCCTATAAGGCAAGCATATCTGCTTTTTATTTTCTGTGATTTTTATCTCTCTGTTTCAGAAAAGAATTCCGAAAATGTTTCCAGAAATAATCTACAGCATTACATTAATGTGCACCGTCGAATACGTTTCTATAGTAACAACTAACCCTGGGCTTAACTAACACTAAACCGTGTAATTAAAAATGTATAATTATTGATATGGTGAAGGTTTCTGAAGGAGATTACTTATTTTTGGAAGGAGTCTCCAGTGTCAGCACTTTCTAACACTCAGGAAAATTGCAGCTTTACTTCTAACATGGGAAATTCTTCAGAATGGACAGCTTTCTCCGTAATATGACAAGCTGCATTTTTTCATATTAACTCCAGGTGATAACAGGAACTGGATTTTTGGACGTTCCACAACATTAAATGTAACTATAAATGGATAAAAATAAAAATGTGTCATTTTTTTAATAAGTAATTATTAGCTTTGACAGATTGCAGTGGTATAAGTGGAATAAATGACTTTGGAAAATGCTGTTATTGGAACATGTGGTAACTCTGCTTCACATCAGGCTGCATTACACCACCCAGTCATTGATTATTTTCCTATAACAGCATCCTTCTAAGTGTTTTATTCCTTACTTAAAGCAGGTCATTCAGTTGTTGATGTCGCAGCTGGAAGATATAAAGGGGAAAGAAGGAATGCACTGGTCTCATTTTTTGCCATTTTTCTTACGATACTTATTTGAGGTCTGACTATGGGCTGATACTCGATACTGACATTCTCGCAGTAACTTCTGCAAGCTTCTGTTACCAAGTTATGCGAAACATCACAGGCATCATGGTGACAGACTTGAACACTTCAATGTTGCAAGATCTGTCGTACATCAGTAGATGTAGTGTTTCAAGCCAGTGCTGGCCCTTATATGAATTTAATGCAACCTTTTAGGAAACATTATTCTGCAAAGCCTTATATTGGCATATCCTGTCATCTAGTGATGATTCTGCATTGTTTTTTTTTGTTTTGTTTTTTTTGCAGTGGGCCGAAACGTTACGATTGGACAGGAGAGCGATGGGTGTACGCTCACGATGGCATGGCCTTGCACAATCTGCTCTCTAAAGAATTATCTGCCATCTTTCAATCAAATATGGACCTGTCACATCTTCTCCATTCTTGAAAAGGACTTGAGGACGAGTAAACCACCAGAATTGTGTCTTACTTTCAGGAACACAAATATACACGCACAAATGGACAGATGTGACGTTCACCATTGCTCTTCCTTCGGTTCAGAAATATTTTATCGACTGGTACTACTATATCTTCTGAAGAAAGACCTCTCCCTTCTGCTTAACATAGTGAAGATGTTTTTTTTTTTTTTTATTACAAAATTTTTTGACAAGTGTGCTTGGAGCATCTGGCAGTACAAATCAGCTCTTAAAATGCATTTATTACACCTGCCATCATTTCAGTACCGAGGCCAAATTACAGTTCGTAGTAGCATGTGGATTCAGTCGGAACATGTTCATTCAGTAATCGTTCTATTGTAGTCATCAACCCCTTTAAGCACTGCTCTCTATTCAAAAATCCACTCGTTCATTATGGTGTAGGGTCGAGAGTGCTCTCACAGTCCCTGCCAGTGAATCTGGTTGGGTTACATTTGGATTAAAAAGGTCATTTTTGAACGGCGCACCAGCAGTGAAAGAGACAAGAGAGCACTCTGTCATTTGGGGCTATTAAGTCAATGCCAGTAATTTAGAGATCTGGACATGGCTAAACTGCAGGCAGTGGAGTGGAGACTGGAGAGAGGAAGAGGGAGGGGATTACATAAAAAAGCTGTACGAGTGCTGATCAGAACTGACTTTTCTTACTCTGTGTCTGACTCTGAGATGTTTGTTTGGTGTTTGTTCAGTATGTATTGTGGTATATTTAGGTATTAGTGTGGTACATATTTAAGTATGGTAATTAAAGAATCAGTCCATCAATCAGCCAATAAATTCAAGGCGTGTGCTAGTCAATATGTACCCATGTTACACTTAAAGCTGTGAGTCATCCTCATCTTTAAAACGTTTTTTTTGTAACTTTCAGTTTTTGTTTGCACACTATGTTGTTGATGAATATCTGTTCATGAAAAATAAATTATATTCTTATTAATTCCTGTAATGTGTTAGGTTTTTTCCTGCCTAATATGCTGTTGGACCTCCACATGCTGCCAAAAACAGCTCCAATCCCCCTAGGCATCAACTCCGGAAGACCTCTGAAGGTGCCTTCTGGTATCTGGCACCGAGACGTCTGCAGCAGATCCTTTAAGTCCTGTAAGTTGTGAGGTGGAGCTGCTGCGGATTGGATTTTTTGTTCCAGCACAAGGGAGTTTGAAGGCCGGGGCAACACCACGAACTCTTCGTCGTGTTCCTCAAACTATTCCTGAACAAAATGTGCAGTGTAGCAGGGTGCATTATCCTGCTGAAAGAGCCCGCTGCCATTGGGGAATACCGTTATCATGGAGAGGTGTACCTGGTCTGCAACCATGTTTAGGCAGGTTGCACATGTCAAATTGACATCCATGTGAATGCCCGGGCCCAGGGTTTCCCAGCAGAGCATTGTCCAGATCATCACAATCCCTCCACCGGCTTGTCTTCTTCCCACAGTGCATCCTGGTGCCAACACTTCCCCAGGTAAAGAGCGCAACATACCTAGTTTTCCATGTGACATAAAAGAAACTGGACCAGGTATCCTTCACTGGCCATGTGCCTTGATGAGCCTTGGGCGCCCAACACCCTGTGACGTTCGACTTGCAGTTTGCTCCTCCACAGACCACTGTCAGTAGATACTCACCACTGCTGACCGGGAGCACCCCACAAGCTTTGCCGTTTCAGAGATTCTCTGACCTAGTCATCTGACCATAATGACTTGGCCCTTGTCAAAGTCACTTAGGTCTTCACACCTGCTGTTTCTCCCACATCCAATATGTTCACTATGAGAAACGACTGTTCGCTTGCCATCTAATATATCCCAGACCTTGACGTGATCATTATTCACCTCATCTGTGAGTGGTCATAATGTTTTCTCTCATCTGTGTACATTTATATATGTATTTTTCAGGAGGAGTATGATTGTCATTCCAATTGAATGGCAATGATTACTTTTGGTTTCTTTATACCACAGCTCTTTTGAATTCTTGATTTTTGGACATTCTACAACTTTAAATATAACAATACACAAAAGCGTAATGTATTGTTCTTTAATTAAGAAAAAAAAAAAAAGTAACAGTTGGCAAACAGCTGTGGTATTAGACGAATAAAACACCTTCAGGACATGCTGTTATTCGGAAATAATCAACATTGATTGTGACTCCACTTTGCGTTGGGTCTCATCACACCACCCCATCATTAATTCTTTAACTATACTAGCATATCTCAAAATGCGTCAATCCTTACTTAAGAGTTTGTACTGTCTGTTCAGCTAGTAACAATATGAAGCTGACATTTTATGTCCGAATGTTGTTTCTTTATTCACAGCCCAATATACTTCCACACCCGCAGGTAAGACTCCAGCTTACAAAAAAAAAAATCCAGACAGCTTTTATTGACCTCCTTTGTACAAACAGCGATATGCAAATCTGTCATGGCACTTGTAGCACAAGGCCAGAAATAGCACAGGTTTCCATGGGAACGGTTTGTATCCTTTCCCCCCCACATGTAATGAGGTCTCGCCAGTTTAAGTTTCAAACTCATCAGCCCATCATTACGCTGCTACCAGTGAAAACTGGCATGAAAAGATAAGCTGAATCCCAATTTTGTCTCTAGTATCTGTCCATGTTGGGCCAGAATTGGCAGAACTATTGTGCTTTTTTATATCAGATTTCTAAATATAGCTTTGTCATGTATAGAGAATAAAAGACAGAAGGAGTAACAACAAATAAAAAGTGCTAAAAACCCATAGAATACAAAACAAAGTATGATGTTTCCCTCTTCAGCATCAAGTTAATAGCTGTAAATGCTCTGTTTGTAGAATTGCTCGTCATTTAAACAGGTTCTTTTTATCCTCTTGGTGTAGACCCACACTACACCACACCCCACTTACTACAGTCACATTTAACCTTGAACTGTTTTCTTAAAGGTTGCTTCAGCTGCAGTTGGTTTTCAGTTAGCAGAATCGTACATGTGTCTTCTGTGTGTCACCTTTGTAGCTTTTGATTTGTTGACATTATTGTTTTAAACCTACTAGATCAGCCATAGGGCAGTGGAATGGCCATGGCTCATCTGATGGCCGATGAAATCAGCCTAATCCTCGTTTGCTGATAACATATTGATCCTTCTGTGTGATGAGCCCAAACAACATTATCCTTCAGATAAGATCACAAGGAGAAATAGGAGAGACAAACTTTAGTGGTGCCTTTGAAGACGAATATGCCGGAGTCTGTCATAGATGAGACATGAATATCTCCAAATTACAGGCAAATGGATGCAGTTTGTCTTCAGTCCTGTTCCAGCACTGCCATCATCTAAGATTAAACTCAGACCCTGTTGATATTCTCTCTGATTGATTGACATTTGTAAACATGCATGCAACGATACAGCACTGGAAATTGCCTTGATCGTGCTCAAGTGATTAAGTGTTTCAGCGGTGTAGGAGTCCTGGAAATTTCAAGGCTGGCAACTAAAAACTGCGATTTTTTTTCTCTAATTATTAATTATTAATTTAATAGTATAAATAAACTATTTATAGTGGAGCTGCAGGTGCTGATCTGCGGGTCCAAGCACCTTTCTTAAATAGCACCCCTAGTGGCCAGTTCTTGCCAATTTACATAGAGCATTAAAGAGACCATAGATGAACATACTGTTAATCTTTGTGATGGTAGCTCATGCAACCATATATTTATATTTATGTGTCTTAGCTGTGCCACACACCCCCAGTGCTGCTGGCACCAGTGCTTAATTCATTTCAGCTGTATCTTGTTCTGTTTTCACTCAAGTGTATAAAGTTGGTTGAGAAGGGTTGCTTTTTTAAAAAAATAAAGTCCATATTTGCAGATTTTTTGCATAAATTACAAACATTTTCCAGGTACTTGTAATAATTAAGAAATATCTGTAAAAGTAACTCATGAAATGACCTGCTATAATTTAAGTAAGGGTGTGCAAATTTTCCTCCCAACTATGTCGTGTATAACAACAGATATTTTGTTCCTTGTATTTATTGTGTCTCAAATGATGTTTCTACTGTAACTCTACTCATATTGCTTTTATTCATTTTTAGTTTAACTATGCTTAGTTAATTGAAAGGAACTTAATTATCACTAAATTATGTAAACTTATGTAAAATTATGCTATTTGCCTTTTTATTAGTTGAATATTAAATTAAGTAAAACATATGTACAACACATAAAAATGAACAATCTAGTTAATTAGTACTAGGTTTTGGATGGTTTATTTTGATTCCTTGAGCATATGTTGCACAATCAAGTATCTAAGAAGCTACACAGTTGCATGAAACCAAAAGTACTATGGGCTGTGTGCAGAGTTGATGACTTAATGTTACGTCAATATTTACTTGGACAAAGTTGCTCGTATTCAGAGACGGGTTACACACCTGTGCAAGTTGATTTAATGGGTGTGCCATTCAGATTATGCAAAATACCTGCATGTAGATCACACCTCTTTAAACACAAGCACTTGCCTTTAAATCTAAGAATAACAGGATAATTTCAGAATTTAATTTTCACTATGCATGCACAACATGCAAATACTAAGATATGGCCCTACAGCTTATTATTTTCAGACATTTCTGTTTTATTCCTGAATGTCTATGAAACACATCAGGATAATGTACCTAAGACTTGTACCTAAGAACTGCTGCTCTGATCATAAAGACTGTCCTGTGCTCATCCCAGGACTCATACTGAACACCCTCTGAACACACTTAGGACTGTTTAACCAGACGAGGAGCTGTTCCCTCTTAATGGTTCCTTGTCACAGTCATCTCTGGCTTGTTCGTGAGGGATCTAAATCTACATCTGGATTTCTGTAAAACTGCTTTGTGACAATGTCCATTGTTAAAAGGCGCTATACAAATAAAATAGGATTGAATTAAATACATGAGCACATCTTCATATAACTGCTTCAAAAGACAAAATATTTAGCAAGAATAGCAAGGAAAGTCTTTAGATTTTAAATTTAATGTTTGAAGTGAAACTACAGTAAATTAATCTGCATACTTGCCAACTTTCTGGTATAATTCTGACTTCAAATGTTTGGAGACTGTGTAGATTTCTGCCATGTTTAGTAACAACAATTGACTGGTTTCTTAGGTGTAGCTGGTTTTCCAAGATGGCTGCCTGCATAATAATACAGTATTCAGCTACACTGTGAAATATGTTCATTTTATAAATTGTAAGTTAGTGTGTCATAAAACACATCATTAAGTCTGTGTGATATTTGTGAAAGCTGATATTTCCTGAAAAGGTTTTGGATATGATAGAACTCCATTACCTGTTAGCTGCATTAGCCTCAAAACTCCAGTGGAAAGTAGTAGAGGTTGTACACCAAACATGTCGTTGCTGATGGACGACATTGGGTGTAAGCTGAAAAATTTGTAAATTTTATCTTTTTGCCTACGTCCTTTCTTAAGAGATCCATTACCTTAATATACCTGTATTATGCAGTGATGCCCTGTGTGTGTGTGTGTGTGTGTGTGTGTGGCGGATGTTAAAACACAGCCTGAAAGTGGCTATTGGTGATATAAATGGGTCCTCTGGCACACAGCTCTAAAAAGTAATGGAGATTCATAGAGCTGTCACGCCATTCTCAGGTATTCGACTCCTGGGATTTTGCCTTGCTTTCCAAAACAAAACAGAGGTGACACTTGTACAGGAGTAAACACACATACACACAAATACACATGAGTGTAAAGGTTACATACACATACTGTACACGTAAGGTCATTTACCTTGCCATAGGTTATGTAAATAGGTTAGATTATGTAATTGTTAAATTTCACTGGCCCATGAAAAATAAATTGCCAGGTGCAGTTGATTAAAACTCTCGCTTGTCATGAGTATTGATGACTTAGAGGCATCGTTCAGGAATAACAGTGACCCTCTCTTGACTTATTTATTATTATTACTACTAATTATTACCCACTTGTGATTTATTATCATTATTTATTATGATATCGATGATATGAGGAATGGGTAGAAAGTGGAAGGGTGTGTATATTTAAGAAAAGAAACTGTAAACTGTAGCACAGAGAGTGCTCTACCATCCAAAAGGTAGTCAGTGGTAGTCCTATGGTGGTCCTATGGTGATGGATGGGGTAGAACTGGAGAGAAAAATAATGTAACTACAAAGCATACCTGATAGGAATAAGCTAGGCGTACTTAATAAAGAGAATGTAATATAAACACCAGAGATATGAACAGCTAAAGGCTATAACACTGGGTGTTGACATTACATTATATAACTAACTATATATTATAGATAGCTATCAGACGTATATACTGTATGTTGTGCAGTTAAATTCTATCATGTAAGTGATTATAGAGTTTGGCTGGAAACTTATGCTAGTGTTTGTATACATTATCCATTTTATCCTTTTTATCCATCAATCAAAACGTCATTCTTTTATAAATAAAAAAAATTGTAGTTGCCAACAAGTGCAATTTTTTAGTTATTTAAGCATGACACATTATGGTTTTTTATCAGTATATAGTTACATTTAATGGTACGGAATGTCGGAAAAACAAGTTAGTTCCTGTTATCACTTTTTATAACAGCTGTAAACAGCTGACATTCCCCTCACCAGCCTCAGGTTTTTCTCTCTTTTGAGGCTAATAAGAAGAAAAATGTAGCTTGGCACATAATTGAGGAACCACAAAGAGCAAAGTCCTCCATCTTCAAGACTTTACCTGAGGCAGAAAACTTAAAGGAACAGCTTTACCTTGACGTTTTAACACTGACTGAAATCTACTCGTCTCTTAACAGAAAGCATCACTAGTACAACATTTCTATGTTTTGTTTTTTTTTTGTTTTAAAACACTCTTTTTATTATTAGTCTTAGATTATGTGGGGCATCCACCATACACGCCCCTTATTGGTTCCAACAGGAATGATAATATATTAGAATGCGCACGTAAATATAAACCTGTGATTTGCCTTGCAGCTGGAACTACTGGCAGAACTGTTGTCATAAAACGTGAATCAACAACTTCCGACCAATCAGAATCAAGAATTTAACAGCGCTGTGGTATAAGAGCACCAATCTCAGGCTCTATTTCATGATTAGTCTCAAATTAGTCCATGTCTTGAAGATTCAACTCCATGGTTATTGCTTTTATTTAGCCCTTATTCTTGAAAAGTGATATTTCGCTCGAAGACAATCTCATACTCCTTAATAAAGGTCATGCTGATTTCCTTCCTGCTTCATGGTTAGTATCGAAAATGCTGTGTTATGTATGATTATATTTATATAGTAATATTTCTATTTCAGGTAATCACTGTCACTGCAAGCGTTGTGCAAGTGAAGTTATTTTTTGTGTTGCTCTTGAGGTGAAGGTGGACCTCATGTTCACGTGCATGTGAATGCTATCTGAAGCTGCACGTGAAGCAGGTCATATTACACTGATTCAGCCAGTTCATAGAACAGCATCTTTCCCAGTGACGCAGTGTCCCCTGGCCCAGTGTAGCTGTATCAATGGGGTCATGCCCTCCACTTAAGACCAGCCAATAATTTCCTCCTCCATTAGACCAAATTTTCAGCCATCTTAGTCATTCAGCTTGGGCCGGTCAGTCGGGCCGAGTCTACACTCATGCAGTCCTTAGTATCAGATGTGATTTTATCAACTGTTAAACCTGATAAGCTGATGGAACAGGAAGTTAAGTGTAACCCATTTTCAATAATAATAAGAGAGATGAGCCCATGAAGTGTGTGCTCCAACTATTTATCCACTACAGGGCAGTAGCAATGTGACAAGGTCACCCCTATGTCTAATTCTGTGTTCGTACTGGACTCGCTAATTGATTTTACTTAATGTTGGTCACTAATGCTAATTAGTGTTAATGAATTTGCTTTTGACAAATTTACTTATGTCGTGTAACATTTTGTAGCGCACACTGAGAATATATGTATTCTCAGCTCAATATGCTAACCCTGTTTGTATAATGCATTGTATAATTTCCCTGTGAGGGTGCATTCATTAGATTTAGTAAAAGCACTGCATGGGTGCAGGCTGGAGAGCTGAGCCGAATACAGAACACTCTCATAAACCTGCTGACTGCCAGCAAGAGGATCATGACTTATAATCAAATGTCTCTTTCTCTCTTCATCCATCCTTTTCTCTGTGCTTTCTGTCTCTTGGGCATCCAGAAGTGACCTTGCACATAACAATCAAGCTTTGCCTACAGTTTAGCGACATCGATTTAAAGAACATCTGAACATCTATTAACAGGTTTTTTTTAAAGATGTTAAAGGAAACCCAGGGACCTGCGCTATTCACATGTCATGACGTAGGTTTCAGTGGTCTTTTATTTTTGTTAAACTCTTATGTAAGCGCGATTGATCTACCGTTACCTGGAACGAGTGTTTTAGCAATGACAGTCTCACATTGAGTGACAATAGTTGGGGGCGATACATTTTGCATTCAGTTCATTTCAGTCTCAATTGATTTTCCATATAGTATGTGTTTGTCAAGCTCCTGATCTCTTTTAGCCTTAAATCAGACTGCGCTCAATTTCCACTGGGACTATAGGAAATGTCCTGTAATAACTGCCTGACTGCTTACTGTTGGATTTATTTATTTTGGTTGTCACGTTTGACTCATCACAAGCTCTGACATTTAATTCTGTGGAAGTTATAGATTAGAAATCTAGCTGACATGGCCCTGGATCCACCACCACCCCCCTGACCAGGATAAAGATGAGCGAATGAATGAATGAATGAATTAGCATGCAACATTTGATATGCAAAAAACCTGACACATTTTATGTGGTCCATGTTCAGGATGTGCTTTTCCAACAATACTTGGATACATATATACTGTTAATCATCTTTAAACAACACATACTTCTGATAAAATGCATTATATTGCATTATATTGTATTATATAGATATCTGAAGGATGGTGAATGTATGTGAAAGTATGTATTTCAAACGCTAAACTATTTTCCGTAGATTTTCCCCCGCTCTCTTCCCTCACAGCTCTTTCACAGTGATGATGAAATGCGGTTTTCTCTTCCTGGTGTAAGAAAACGTAATCCATTCATGCAAGCTGCCATCACATAATTTCATTTCCAAGACTCACGCTGGATCAGAGCCCTCTAACCCTCCTGCCCTGACAAGAGATTATATGTGTTTGCATGTTCCTTTTTATGTCTCTGTGTGTATGCTTTTTATTGGATGCGTTTGGGATTTTGCTGCCCAAGTGCAAGACCACTTGTGTTCATCTGGCAGTCTTCCTTTCTCTGACACTCTGTAAGGCTGCTTGCTTGTTCTCTCAGATGTTAAATGCAGCGAAGGGCACTTAATGCTGGAGGATTACAGAGAAAGGAGACCTGCATTATCTCTACAGGCTTAGTCCTCTCCAGTCACCCAGTTCACTTCAATTTGTTTAATGTCATGTCTGAGTTATGTAACAGTGACGTTTATTTAAATCTCCGAACTAATCTGTGCACTTTTGGTTTGGAAATATAGTCAGATCAGGGATGTAGTCTGTAATGGGCACAAACTGAATCTAGATAGACACCTGTCGATGTTACTTCACCTGGAATAAGTGCACTGAGACGGATAAGGGAGGCTTTCAGAGCAGACAGACAATTTTCACCTCGATTTCAATAAGACAGACAGTTCAGAGCAAATAGCCAGCTCAAGATGAAGTATAAGAAGTTCTTCCCAGTGATGCAGGCGGCTCTTGGCATCGTGCCTCTCAACAAACGCAAGCTTCTTCCTCCTCCACGAAGACTCTGGAAGTCACAACAGTAAGTGCTTGTTGTGTAGCTATATATTTGCGTGTGTGTGTGTGTGTGTGTGTGTGTGTGTGTGTGTGTGTGTGTGTGGAGCCAGCAGGTGAACACAGAAAGTTAATGATGGTTCAGAGCCAAACGCACACAGATGCACTGCTGAAGGAGGAGGAATGAGCTCCATTCACGTCTCTATTTATAGAAATGGTTGTGTGTATTTCATTCTGAAAATATGACGATGAGATCACCTTGAGACCGATGCTGTCATGCTAGCTGGTCATTGACAGGAAATTGTGCTTATACGTGTTTTCATTGTGTGTTGTAGAATACGTAAATTCACATTTGTATGAGCTGCAACATTTCATATGTAGAAAAATATTGATAATAAAAAAGTGGACTATATTCAATGTATGTCTTATGACTATATATAGTATTTACCGTTAATAATCTTTAAACAGACACCATTTTGAACACTGGAATACACCCTGGATGGGATGCCAGTCAATCACAGGGCACCATGCACACATACATTCTGACCTATGGGCAAACTAGAATAGCCAATTCACTTACCGCCATGTTTTTGTGAGGTGGGAGGAAACCAGAGAACATGGATGAAACCCACAAGGACACAGGGAGAACGTGTGAAACGCCACACAGACAGTAAAACTGGGAACGCTGGAATTGTGAGGCAGCAGTGCTACCCACTGAGATTTTTAGATATTAATTTAATAGATATTAAGTGAAATGTAACAATTTTAGGTTAGCAGACTGAATTTCTTTTGGTTTCTTGAACATTCACTGTTATCTGAATTTAAATGTAACATTCATAAACATTCCCACAACATTTTTAACCCAAACATTTCCATAAAGCTAATTATGAAGCAAGCCAGTATTACATCATACATTTTCAGAACAATACAGGAACATTAAAAGGTGGAGGTGAGGATGAATTCAAGGGCCCTGAGCAGACAAGGGTTCCCGGAGGAACAAAAAACTAGCCAGGGCAGGGGCCCAGAACAATGAACTGCCTGCAGGCCTGAAATATGTACTAGCAATCATGGAATTGTGTGATCAAATGAAACCTGAGCTTTCAAAATTTAAAGGTGAATCCAAGATATGCCTGTCTTTCCAGTTATGAGAACACTGTTGCTAAGCAACTGGGAAATATGGATGCTAATGACTGAGGGTAGCAATTTAGCTAGCTATCACAGAGCCATTAAGTAAAAGCAGAGTGATGATAGAAACAAGACTGAACTCTTAGGGATATCTACATGTTAGGAAGTTTCTAAGACTTTTACAACAAAAATTACACTGTGATAACACTTACCATCAAGTTCAAATGAACCATATTAAGAAACATCAACATTACATCAAGAAAGTAGCTAATACAACAATGTAACCTAATCCTAATGTCCTTAGCTGGATGGTGAGCGGAAGGTCTTGACTAGTTGTGAGTGATGGTGTATGAATGAAAAACCTCTTCCCAACTTCACACCTGTTTCATATTCCACAACTGAGGTAGCATTTAGCCTTTTTAATTCTTATATTAAAAATACATATAAAATATCTAAAAATATATTTTATTTTTTTATGAAATAATTTTTCTAACATTGAATCTAAGAAAGCATGTATTTAAACATTCAAAAATATGCTAACCTTTTTCAGGTAACAATCTCATTTTTCAGGTTGCTTTGCTGTTAAATGAAAGTAACAGGGTTGAGGGCTTATGGACATTTTGTAAGTTGATATCAAAGTATCATTGAAAAAAAAGAAAAAGAATGAGAGAACTTACTTTTCTTCTTCCCATGAGCTGAAGTTGGATGATGCAACTTTCTGTTAAAAATGTGACTTGTGGAATATATCAAATATTCCATAAGGGGTAATGTTTTCTGGTAACAGAACTGAGTGAATGTTGTACATTTTTCATAACCTGTAATGGATGACTCATGGTTTCAAGCATGAAATGTGAAATGGATTCGCACATGAACGCAAAACTACAGATTGTCAAGTATATTAATGATTATATTTCCAGGTAAAGTGTAGTTATAGTTGGCTGGGACGCACTTTTCTAATTGCTGCAGAGGCTTTAATTATGTTTTTATTATTTTTAATGTTATATTAGAATGTTGTGAAGGACACATTCCGAATGTTTCAATGTCTTTTGCCTTGACTTTACATGCTTATTTGTAAATGTAATATGGGACAGTGGGACAGTTGAGTGGAAGCACCCCTTCTGTCTGCCATACAGACACGAGAAGCACTAGAGGGATGAAAAGCAGGCAAATACAATTAACAATTCTGTGTAGTTGCTGAATAATCAATCGTGAGGTGACAGGAGCAGAGCGGTTTGTTCACAGCTAGATGTGTGAGCTAGGGCGAGAGGATGATAGTGTGAAAGTGCTGTGTGAACGCTCACTGTGCGTCCTAGAAGTCTCCTTATCATACCACAAGCTGAGGAAAACAGACGGAGACACCCTGTAGAGTGTGTGTTGGGTGTTTTCATGCACTTGTGGATGGGGAGTGTGTGTGTGTGTTTGTGTGTGTGTGTGTCCGCTGGTTGACCGGGTCTTTGGCTGCACCTGTTGTGTGTGTGAATGTGTGTTGGGAACATAGGTCCAATAGCAAATAGCTGAAGAAGCATCTTTCTCTCTTTATCCTCCCTCTCTCTCTCTCTCTCTCTCTCTCTCTCTCTTCCTCTCTCTCTCTGTCATTCTCTCTCTCACTCACACACCCTTACTCTCCTCTCCTCCCTCACTCTCCTCCCTCACTCTCCTCCCTCTGTCCTCGCTCCTCTTTCATCACTGCCTCACACTCCACTCTGACAACACCAGGCGACCTCTCCTCCTTCTTTTCCCTTCTTTCTTTCCATCTCTGTCTCACTCGGAGTCATCCACCATGCGTTTGGGCATCTCAGGCTTCATCACGGATATCCTCAGCACCTCCAGCAACATCTGCTTCTGCTGGGCCGACGGCAAGGTAGTGACTCTCCTCTCCTCCAGTCTTAGAGGAGACGAGCAACTTCACCTCTCTCTCTCTCTCTCTCAGAGATGCTCAGTGTCTCCCACTGTTTGGAGTTTGTTCGAGTCAATTCATGTTTGTGGCTTGCTTGTTTGCTGTTTTTGCTGATTGCTTTTGGTATGGCTTTACAGTTTGGGTGAGAGATGACATTATTTATTTTGCATGTATGTGAGAGAGATAGTATGTGCGTGTCTGCAGGGGGGCTGAAGGCAGTCTTGGCAAGCGTGGGTGATTTGGTGTTGATGTGAAAGCAGCAGTAGCTTCATGTCACGGCATGTGTCCTGGGTGAGAAAGAGGCAGAAAGAGAGAGGGAGGGATGAACACTGAGTCAGGCTAAGGAAATGACACATAACTCTTCAAGCTGCTTCCTAACTTCACTAGACTCTAAGTGGTTCCTCATTCTAAACTCTAAATGGACTTTGTAGGGAGTTTTTGCACGTTTTTCTGGACTTGAGACGATTCTCAGCAAAAAATTCAGTACGTCTGGTCACGTGTGGAATTTGTTCTCGAACCCGGGCGAAGTCATCATTTGAAATCTAGGCGAACCACAAGTGCAAGGTCTTAACTCCCAGGACCTGGGTTTATGGGTCTATAAAAGAGAAGGAATGCCTTCTTAATATATTGATGAAAGATGGTATTTGAACACAAGTGAATACAGCTGTTATGAGCAGATTTGACTAAAAGGTTTCACTTAACTGTGAGAATGTGCTGTGATGCCTTGTGATGCACTGGCATCCCACATGGGGTGTATTCCCACCTTATGCTCAGTATTACATAGACTAACAGGATAGACTAACCATGCTGATTGGATTAATAAATGAACACGAACACATGAATAAAAGAATAAGAACAACAATTGTATGGCATGTTGCAAATATTTCAAGCACTGAAGAAGTACAGGCGATAAAATTGTGCAATTTGTGGTTCGATAGCAATTTGTTTGTCTAAGAACAAACCTACAAGGCTGATGCCTTCCCCTTAAATTAACCCAGGGTACCCTTAATCAATCAGGTATACCCCATAATCAAACTTGTGCAAGCTAAATTATATTTATTTAGTATTTGTTCTGATGAAGGGCTTTACACTGCACACTTCGGGGCAAAATATTGCACCAAGGTCAACTTTGTTGAAGCTTGACTCTAAAATCTGACCAATATCTATCAATAGATTGACTGAAATGGTTGCATTGACTTCTGAAGGTACTGCCCTCTTTATTGCAGCGCAGACAATCTAAAATGGAGGATGCACTAATTTTAGCGGTGTGTAGGCATGAGATTATAAATGATACTTCCTGACCAGACTATAAATTATTCTATAATAAAATGTGCACAGTCCGTCTGGAGGCTGGATTACATGGTTTCCATTTTTTCATTTTGTTATTTTTTTGCTGAATATGGTGGATGAGTTACAGTAGCTAGCTTGCTATCAACCAACTTGAGCAGGTAGCCAACAAATTTCCCAAGTGGAATAAACCCACCCTGTTTTCTCCTTCATATCCCTCATTTTCCTCAGAAGAAGAAAGGCAGAGCTAAGTGTACTCTGATATTTTCTCATTCTCACCATGACAATTCTAGCTGTAGCTAGCTAAAGCCTTGGCCACTCCTATTTTGCAAATATCTGGTGTGACCGCAGCTATAAAGTAGTGTCCAATTGTTTGCTAGCTGTGCTGTTAGACCTTATGTGCTAAGGTAAAAGGGATTGCTATTTCATGTGCTCACTTCCTCTCAGTTCCTGTATGACTGTTAGCTAATTGCTAGGATTGGGATGGTATTAGATTCTATTGACTGGGGATTGTGGGAATGATTTGTTTGTTGCTTTTCTCATGCCCTTACTGGTGAACATGGCAAGCTCTGACAAGTACTACATCAATGCTGGCCTCCCAGTTATATTTTCTTTGCGGTTCTGACAACTGAAACACAGCCACACAAAACTGTCATTATATCTGATGGTTTAATTGATGGTTTTGTCCAGCTCCCTTTTTGGAAAAGCTGATAATTATTAGCTTTTGCGATTATACTGTATGCTGTTGTTACTTTTGACAGTGTGTAGAGCTGATAATGTCATAATAGTATTGTGTGAGGTGGCATCCTTCATCCCCCGCCACCTAATATGATCACCATGAAGGCACGTTGAGGGACATACTTCTTTTTCTAATCAGCCTGTCCGGGCAGTGTTACCAAATCACTTCTACAGATGATTGCTCTTGTATTGATCGGGTCATTCGGACTTGCAGATAAATGGCTCAGCTGTTAGCTCCATGTTAAGAGTGGAGTTGAGTATGAGTGGGTCCTGTATGGTTCTCTCACATCTCAGGGAATCTCGGTCCTAACTACTGGCAGGCTTTAGTGTTTTTACTTTAAACTGTCCATAGCAAGCACTGTATTGGATATTCAAAGAAAATTTATTTTCAACAATTTAAATCATCTAATTCTTATTAATGGCTGTTGTTTTTAATAGACAAATACCTGAGCAGTTGGCAGTTACATAAATGTATCAAAAGGTAAATCATAAAACCCTCCCAGCTAACAATTTTAGGTTAGTAAAAGGTTTACAGTCACACAAACCTCACATTTGAAATTTACACTTTTGTTTTTTGACACTTCCCACTTCCCAACTTTTATAGTTTTCACATGTAGTGCATGCATTTTTATTTCTCACATATTGTTTTCCAATGATTCCATTTTATTTATTATGTGATTTTGTGTTTCTGTTGACTCGCACCTCCGGGGTTGGGGGTTTGAGTCCCGCCTCCACCGTGTGCGTGGAGTTTGTATGTTCTCCCTGTGCCTCTGGGTACTCCGACTTCCTCCTCAGTCCAAAGACATGCACCGTAGGCTGACTGGCATTTCCAAATTGTCCAAAGTGTGTGTGATTGTGCCCTGTGATGGGCTGGTACCCCATCCAGGGTGTCCCCCACCTTGTGAAAATAACAATCAACCTGAAATGTCCTCTAGATGACACAAAAGTCTGAGACCACATTGAAAATCTGGGATTTTTTTTTTTTTTAATTTAATATTGAAAAGAAATTTGAAGGTTTTAGAATTGTGAAATATTTAAAACATAGAAAGCAAATGTGTAATAACTTGAATAGTTAATATTCAAGATTCTGCACCATTTCTAGGTTCCTATTTAACTGTAAGCAAATTTGCGATATTGACCATGTTAACTGCTTTTCACAAATAGTCAGATTTTCCTAATGCCTAATCTCTTCTATTGAAGCATGTGCTCGGGTGACAACTGAGCTAAAATGGATCATAGTTTTTTGCACAAACTTGTTGAGTCCATGCCAGCTTGAGCGCACACTCTCATTAAAGCAAAAAGGGGACATAGCAAATACTAAGAAACCCTGAACTTCATGTAAATATTTCAAAGAGTCTACTTTTCACTCAAGTTGTTGTCAATAATACAATTTGTACTGAAAATTGTTGTATTAAATTAGAAAAGAATGCAAAATAGAATCATTTCACTGTAACATGTTCATATGCATTAACATTTGTTAGTTTATGTCTGACTGGGAATGTTGTGTGGGCAATATTTAAGAACATTGTGAAGCGAAGCTTTATTACAGCTGATGCTTTTATAACTTTTGAAGCATTATAGTCTAAACTTTCTAGAACAAGGTGAATACTTGCTGAACATTGTAATAATGTTCTCTATTAGCCGAGCTTTACCAGACTGTTTCCTGTTCAGAGAGGGTTCCAAGCAAAACTGTTTTAGGACATGAAGAAACT
>CM040982.1:6489020-6507296 GCA_022985145.1 Pangasius djambal | reverse complement strand
GGGTACATTCTTAAAAAGAAAGAAAGCACTGGTGAGCTCAACAACATCGAAAGGCCTGGAAGACCACAGAAGACAACTAAAGTGGATGATCACAGAATCCTTTCCTTGGTGAAGAAAAACCCCTTCACAACATCAACAGAAGTCAAGAATACTCTGGAGAAGGTAGGCGTATCATTGTCAAAATCTACAATCAAGAGACACCTTCATGAAAGTAAATACAGAGGGTTTACAACAAGGTGCAAACCACTGGTAATATTCAAGAACAGGAAAGCCAGATTAGACTTTGCCAGAAAACATCTAAAAAAGCCTCCCATATTCTGGAATAAGATTATTTGGACTGATGAAACCAAGATTAACTTGTACCAGAATAATGGGAAGAGAAAAGTATAGTGAAAGCAAGGAACAGCTCATGATTCAAAGCATACCACATCATGTGTCAAACATGGTGGAGGCAGTGTTATGGCATGGGCATGTATGGCTGCCAATGGAACGGACTCACTGGTGTTTATTGATGATGTGACTGCTGACAGAATTAGCAAGATGAATTCTGAGGTGTATAGGGCTATACTCTCTACTCACATTCAGCCAAATGCTACAGAACTGATAGGATGCTGCTTCACAGTGCAGGTGGATAATGACCCTAAACATACTGCGAAAGCAACTCAAAGCTTTTTGAAGTGAAAGAAATGGAATATTCTTCAATGGCCAAGTCAGTCGCCTGATCTCAACCCAGTAGAGCTGCTTTTCACTTACTGAAGACAAGACTGAAGGCAGAAAGACCCACAAACAAGCAGCAACTGAAGGTGTCTGCAGTGAAGGCCTGGAAAAGCATCTCCAGGGAGGAAACTCAGAATTTGAGTTTTGAGAACATGGGCTCCAGACTTCAGGCAGTCATTGACTGCAAAGGATTTTCATCCAAGTATTAAAATTATGGTTATATTTACAATTATGTCACTTTGTCCAAATACCTTTTGAGCCCCTGAAAATGGAGATACTTTGTTGAAAATGGCTGTAATTCCTAAATGATAAATGCCATATTTTTGTGGAACCTCTTAAAATAAAGCTGAAAGTCTACACTTTGATCACATCTTGAATGTTTTATTTCAAATCCATTGTGGTGGTGTATAAAGGCAAAATCACAAAAACTCTGTCATTGTCCAAATACTTCCGGACATTACTGTATGTATATATATATATATATATATATATATATATATATATATATATATATATATATATATATATATATATATTTCTATTTGCAGTATACTTTAGTTGAAGTGTAACTCCAGTGTTAGATGGGAGAAAGTGGATCTTGAACACTCCTGCAGGCCTGACAGTGTGTTGACAGCAGTGGGCTTTGAAGCCGATCAGGACGATGCGGCCAGTCACTGAAACAGGCCCGTTTGACAGCTCACTGTCAAGTGGAACAAGACAGCACCCGTCCTCTTCCTACACACACACACACACACACACACACACACACACAAAGACTTGTAGTTCTACACTTCATCAGATAATCAATCCATTGCGTTTGTTTGCATTTGAAAAGCCAGTGTATGGCTTTGTATGTAAAAATGGTTACTGGAGGACTGGAAGAGGTGAATGGCAAGCACACAATACATACACACTACACTCACACTCCACAGTCTAGTGCTCTTACCACTCAGAGCCACACAGAGACATCACCCGTCTAACAGGAACTACTTACAACAACACACATAACACACAAAGGTTAAATTGATTGAGTTTGAATAGATGTGGTCATGACTAAGTGTGGTTTGTCCATGACGAGCTATCCTGTCATTCTGCCTAACCAATGATGTCATCCTTGTCCTTTGGTCAGTCTATTGATCATATACTGGAAGAATGAAAATGGAAGAGGTGTTTTATTTATTCTAAGCATGGTGGCCTCAGTACTTGAACTAACCTATGACTATGTTATTCACTATTCACTCCACAGGAAATGGTTCATTTGTGTTTATTAGGCTTCCCAAAAACTGCATCCAATACCCATAAAAATGAAATATTAAATTCCCTACTGGTAAAAACATGCAGGCTCTTTTTGGTTTTGTTGCTTGTTCGGATTTTGTGTTTTCCTAAAGTGTTGGCTTTATCTGTCTACCTTCATGTTTTTAGGTAGTGGAAGGAAACCGGAAACCCATATGGACACAGGGAGCACATGCCAAACTCCACACAGACATTGACATGAGCTCAGGCTCGAACCGGAGAATTAGATTCCAGTGGGAAAATGCTTGATGGAAACCACTAGGCCAATTCCAATAGGAAGTCAGAATTTATTTATTTATTTATTTTAAAGGTTAGCAGAAAGTTTTAGAAAGTTTCTTTCGATTGCTTAAGGTATCTAAAAGGAATCGCAATGAAAAAGAGAAGTTTTGAATGAAAATGTTAGTATGAAAATGTACATATTACAGTCTGTGGCTTCAAAATAAGAAGAGTTTTAACTAGTTCTGAAAATGCATACTCTAACTTGGCTACTTAAGTCCTGTCAGTGCCTCACCTTATGATAATTCAAATTTTATTTCCATTTACAACACTGTATGATTGCATGATCAATCATATAATATTAAAATGAGTATGATACCACCAATTTATGCTTTGGTATGTTTACGGGTTTTTTTTTCTCAGTCTGTAAATCCTTCCACACACACACAGCTCTGTTTGTTATCATATAACTTTCAGAGAGAACAGTTAAATCAATGTAGCCAGCTGGGCGAGTCCATTTTAAGGGGCAGGGGTGTGGCAAAGTGAATGAGAAATTCTCACTCGTTACATGTGTCAGCCTTTTTCATTTGGGGACTGTGAATAAATATCTGTTTTCATATAGACTTTAATGTGTTTTTGATTTACTTTTTATATTTCGTGATTTTATTAACATTGTTCAGTAGAGGTGAAACAAACACCCCCGTCCCGTTTGGCTTCACGGTATAATCGTGAAGTGGGTTGGCTTGGTTGAAAGTCGCTCGGTGTAAAAATGTTTCTCAGGCAATACTCCAGCTTATAGAAAGTGCGAGCAGGAGAAGGTGGCGTCGGGAGGAATGTTGGAAGGACCGTTTGACAGTTGTCATGTGTAGTTTAACAGGATAAGGACTTTTAAGAAAACGTCTGCACTTGAGCTAATTTCTGATATACATATAGGCTATATTTTGTCCTGAAGAGCGCAGGATGCCCGTCAAAGGAGGAGGAAGAACTGCGTATGCGAATAAAAACCAGAATGGAGGAGTAAGTAGACTCATTGACTAATAAGACGTTTATGGATTTAATGACGCCTTTAAAAATATTTAAATATATTGTTTATAATCGTAGGGAGTTTACTGAACAGCACCCGTGTCTGTCTTATGAAAAGAATGGACTCATATAGGTAAATTTGTCAGTGACCTTAAGCTATTTCAAAAACTTGGTGGAGTGGAATGTTGAATCATGGCTTGAATCCCAAACGGCGTTGTATTCCCTACATAAGTGCACTACGTAGCCTATATAGAATAGGATAATGGTGGTCTGTATACACTATGTAGTACCCTGCACGTTCATTGGGATGTATTTGGGATTCGGTCCGTCTCTTATCCACCTGTTGCGCGTTTTCCTCTGAGGTCCAGCTGTTCACCTGGTTCAGTGTTTAGCTTTAGTTTAGCTCTTGTTTATCAACACGTAGCTACTTTAGCATTTAGGACCCTCACCACACACTGACGAGCGTAAAACTTTGACTTTTGACCTACACTGTATAATTAGCACTGTAAAACAAGTCTGGTTGACGTCTCACTTTTTTTTAAAGGAATATTTTATGTAGGTTTTAGTGGCTGTTACTTTTTCTCTCTTGACCTTTAGTAATAAACTGTCATTCAAATGAGTCATGTCAGTTTCATAGGCAGCCAGTTCCTGTTTGTGTTGCCTGAGGTGTTAAAAGTTCTTATACTTGAATTAAAATTTTTATTCTTCACATGGGGTATGGGGGCTTTGTAGTTAGCACTGTTGCCTCACATGTCTGAGGTTGGGGGTTTGATTCCCACCTGCGTGTGCGGCGTTTGCATTTTCTCCCCGTGCCTCAGGGGTTTCCTCTGGGTTCTCTGGTTTCCTCCTCCAGTCCAGAGACATGCAGTGTAGGCTGACTGGCATTCCCAAATTGTCCGAAGTGTGAGTGTGAATATGTGTGATCATGCCAGGCACCCCGTCCAGGGTGTCCACCACCCTGTGCCCTGGGTCTCCTGGGATAGGCTCCAGGTTACCCCGTGACCCTGTGTAGGATAAGCAGTACAGAAAATGGATGAATGGACATTGGGTTGTCCATCCTTCAGAGAAATGGTGGCAAAGGTGGGCCAAGAACACACTAGAGGGTGGCACCATCTAATTATATTTAGGACAAGGTTGCATTGTCTGATTTGTTCCTGGGTGCAGAATAAATCACCCCAAAACCGACACAAGACTCTACAATGTTTTGGAAAAATACAGTGAATTATATTATCCAAAAAAAAAACCATATTACCAAAACCATTTGTTACATAGTTACTGGGACCTCTAGAAATTCTTCTGAAAAAAGTATAACTGAAGCATGTTCCCATTGATATTTCACATTTTTTAAGGTCACCTGCATGTTTCGGACCTCTTAAGCCTTTATCACTGACTTCCTGTTTCACTGAGGATTAAATATAAGGGGATACAGGGTCATTCATCAACATGGAGACGATTAGAGAATACACAAATGAAATGAGTCAAAAGGTTGTATTAGGCAATGGATATAAAAAAAAAAGCTACGTATCTATTAAAAGTGCCCTGTTAGCACAGTAATTAACAAGTTTAATAACAGCAGGAGCTGTAGTGAAGCTGCCTGGAAAAGCTCCTTATTTAGGAGGAGAAGTCACCAAATATGCAATTAGACACCACCTCCATGCCAGCAAACTATTGTGGAAACATCTGGAAGGCATGTTAGAACCTCTGTGGTTAGATGAGGCAAAAATAGAGCTTTCTGGCAGCAAGCATTCAGGATAGGTTTGGCATAAGAAGATGGAAAAGAACCTAATGTTAAGTATGGTGGCTATGTGATGTCGTCGGCTCTTTATCCCTGAGAGCCATGTTAGGATACATGGCATTATGGACTCCATGAAATACAGAGAGATTTTAAATGAAAATCTGCTTTGCGTCTGCCAAGAAGTTATAACTGGGTCATGGTTGGATCTTCCAGCAGGGTGATGATCCAAAATAAACATCCACATCCACACAAAAATAGTTCAGTATCCACTGAATCCAGCTTTTGACGTGACCATCCCAGTCCTCTGATCTCAACCCTTTTGAAAGTCTGGTGGGTGAGTTGAAGAAGAGCAGCCACAGGAGAGGACCAGGGCATTCCTTGATCTCTTCAAGCATTATAGGGAGGTGGCACAGAGTACTAAATGTGAGAGTGCCAATAATTGTGAAACAAATAGTTTTGTTAAAAAAGTAAATTTGCTTCACAATTAAAGATGTGATTTCTCTCATGTTTTCTGTGTGAGGTTAAACTAAGTAACAACAAAGACATTTTTCATAACCTTTTCTCCACACATCGTTACCAGGGGTGCCATTATTTATGGAGATGTCTGTATCTACAATGCTACAATGTGGATTTCAAGATTTAACTCATGATGTCTGCAGTAAATTTATAAGAGCAAGAGACTTTTCAGGGACTTGAGGTCAGAGATGTGGTCAGTGGGAAGCTTATTTCAAGGGTGGCACCTGCCACCCAGTGCCACCCCTGTGGCCACGCCCTGATCTTTAGGCTTAAATCTTAACATTAAAATTTTTTATTTTTTTTTTAAACATTTTTAATAATATTGGGGCCCAGTGCCCTAGCAAGTATTATTGGATGGAGTTGCCTCATCCTAGAGGGCAGCTGAAAGAGAGTGTGTGTGTGTGTGTGTGTGTGTGTGTGTGTGTGTGTGTGTGTGTGTGAACCCCCAGTGGACACTCATCGAGCTCATTATTGTCTGTCTGACTTGGCGCAGTGGGGAACGGCTTAGGCTGGGGATTACAGGCCCCGTTATTTAGGATGAGACTGTCAAATAATCACAGCAAGAAACCTGTCTGTATGTTTACAGCGACTCAGCATAGTCGCGCTGGGTGATTTTATAATATAATGTCAGTACTGTGATAAATTACATCCCATTAAACTTTCGTAAGACATCACGTGTTTCGTTAGTACTTGTATAACATTGTATTTCTTCCCGGCAACAAGTACCTGATTAAACATTTAAAATATATATATATTTTTTTTAACCAAATATATTCTATTTTACCCTTTTTTTTGTAATAAATTTAAATGTTAAATTAGATTTTTTTTTTCCAGGTTTGTTTTTGTAGACTAATGTATGAGGTGGATATCACATAGCGTATGTAGTGCACTTTTTAATAGTGCATGAAAAATCTGATCCTGCTGCATTCTGGGAAAAAACTGCTGGATTTTTTTTTTTTTTTTTAATATATCGTTGAGCTCTAGGGCACAGTGTATAGATCAACATTAAAAAAGCAGGGTACAAAAGGTTTTAAAAATATTCTGAAAATATGCCAACCCCATTAATTAATTTCTTATGACTTGGGTTTTTTTTGTTTTTTTGTTTTTTTTTTAAACACATTAAATGTTAAAATTGCGACGTGCTTTCGCTGATAGGTATTCTGTGAAGAGATGTCTATGTAGCATTTCGTAGAAGGAGTCTCCAGTGTCGGCACTTTGTAATGGCTGTAACTTTTCCGACAAGAGGAAATATTCGGGATCGAGGGCTTTCCGGTTACTCAGCAACATGACAAGCTGCATTTTTTGTTGTCATACTAAGTTCAAGAGAGAAAATTAAAGATGCTGGTGAGGGAAGCACTATTTATAGCTGTTTGCGTACTTCTCACAGCATTAAAATGTAACTATAAACGGATAAAGCATACAATGTTTCAGTCTTTAATAAATGAAAAATTGTAATCATTGGTGAATTGCTGTGGGATAAGAGAACTACAGCACTTTGGATAATAATCAACTTTGAGGTGGTAACAGTAACTCCGCCTTGCATAATGGTGCACACCACCCCATTGTTGATTAGTTTCCTATAACAGCATGCCCTCAAATGTTTTATTATTTATATAGTGTGTGTGTGTGTGTGTGTGTGTGTGTGTGTATATGTATGTATGTATGTATATATATATATATATATATATATATATATATATATATATATATATATATATATATATATATATATATAGACAGCTCAGAGTTCTGATCTTGGGTCACTTTTAACTTTTTATATCCTAATGGTTCCAGTTACTTGTTACATGGACAGCTGGTGGGAGACGCTAAACCACTAGGTCCACTCTTAGTCAGAGACATGTGAGATCTGACTGTGCGGTTTTTGAGCAGCTGGGATCTAACCTCGCAGACCCCCGTGAGGAAGCATGTGAAGAGGGAGGACTCTTAATTAGGCTTAATCTTCCAAATGGCCTGATCTCTCCCCCCAGTTTCCTTTCATCTTCCCAGTGGCAGTTTGCCTTTTTATTTCCTGTTGTGATCATCCTTTTCTAATGTTACACAAGGCTATAATTCTCTGTTTCTAGGTTTGTGTTGTTTTTTTTTTTTTATTGACATCAGTATGTTTTGTTCTGTGCTTTAGAAAGTATGAATCATAGTGTACTCGTAGAGAGAAGTTGGTTTTGGCGTGAGTGTTCACAGAGGAAGCAGCGAGTTCCCATGGTGCAGCTTGTTTTATTCCAGGCACATGAAGGCTCTGTTTGCATTTGTTGTGCTTGCATGTTTGTCTCGTGCTGTGTACAGATCAATGGGCCTCCACTACACCACTCCCATCTACACCTCCCTCAGATAGAGATTTCATCAGGATTGCCACAGCACAGGATCTCAGTTTCTTACTTACAGAAGTGATGTATCGTAAAGCTGCACGATTAATAATAATACTTTTAATCATGATATTCGTCTTCCTCGAGTAATTAAACATAGTCAGATGCGATATTGGTTAAATTACGACCATTAACTCACAAGCTCCTCGTTTTTTTTAAATGTCAGGCTTCTGGCTTTGAGATTTGGGGTGGCTAGACCACGCTGAAGGGTGCCACCCTCTATTCTTATGGATAAGGCAGCAGTCACACCACACATCAGTGAAATCCATCTGGTGAAAAGGGATTTGCTTTGGGACTTTTTTCCCTCACCTCTTCCCATTTCACTTTGAGCACGTTCATCCAGATGAACTGTGAAGTCCTACGTGGTTTTAGCAATTTTGGCAAGAGCTAACAAGCCATGACAAAGCAGCTAAATTAACCTGCTAATAATATTCTACTTAATAAGTTTACAAGCTAGTGGCACATAGTGTGCGAAGACGTCAGTTAACACGATGTTTTTTATCACAAACAAATTAGCTAGAGTGGTAAGGTTAGCTGTTTATTGAACCAACCAGAAACAATGTTTGCAGGCAAAAATTTTTAAGACGAGGTTGCATTTGCAGAAAATCTTTTATGTAATGCTTCTGAAATTTCTAAGATGCTACTGCAACATTTTTTTCCTAGCATTTCAGAATGTTACGCAAATATTCCCATAATGTTCCCATAATGTTCTGATATGGAATGTTGTTTTAATGTTCTAAGAACATGATCAACACAAACCTCATTACTCAGGAACGTTATTTTTGTAACATTACAGCTTATCCTTTATGGCCAAAAGTATGTGGACACCAGACCATGACACCCATATGTGGCTGTGGGGATTTATCCGTTCAGCCACTAGAGCAGCAGTGAGGTCAGATGCTGATGTTGGCCGAGGAGGCCCAAGGCACAGTTAGTGTTCCAGTTCATCCCAAAGGTGTTCAGGACTCTGTGCAGGACACTCGAGTTCTTCCCCTTCAGCCTTGGCAAACCATGTCTTCATGGAGCTCGCTTTGTGCGCAGTGGTATTGTCATGCTGGAACAGGTTTGGGCCTCTTAGTTCCAGTCAAGATAAACTGTAATTTAGCATACAATAGCATACAAAGACATTCCAGACAATTGTGTGCTTTCAACGTTGAAGTGACATGTGGCCAAGTATGGTGACCCATATTCGGAATTTGTGCTCTGCATTTAACCCATCCAAGTGCGCACACACACAGTAGTGAGCAGCCTTTTTTGCTGTGGTGCCCGGGGACCAGTTGCTCAAGGGACTCACCTCAGTCATGGTATTGAGGGTGGAAGAGAGCGCTGGTCATTCACTCCCCCACCTACAGTCCCTGCCGGACCTGAGACTCAAACCCACGACCTTCAGGTTCACCTTCGGGTTGCGAGTCCAACTCTCTAACCATTAGGCCATGACTGCCCCCTAACAAAATACTCTGATAATGCGCTCTTCCTCTCAAACATCTTAAGAAGTGAAGAACGTTCATCAATGATTAAAACCTGTGAAATAAATCACAAACCTTAACCCGATTCACACCAGATCAGACATCAGACCTCGTCATCGTGATTAGAGAGACGTAACACTTTCAAATTACATTTCCTAGTTAGACACTATAGAAATGATCCCTGAAAGTATAGTTGTGGCAACAGTTGGGGGAAGAACCACATATTGGGGGTCATGGTGAGGCGTCCATGTATTTTTGGCCATATAGTGTATTACTGAATGTTCTGATAACATCTGTTTGTCACCATACCTCTGGATGCATTTTATTGATTTTCTGTTCAGAAGTATAGTTTGGCTGAATAATTGAGATTAATACGTTTCATCCCACTTGAATGCACAAATATAATAATTGTCACCATTTCAGTCCTTATTGTGCTGCGTTATTGCGGTAGAATGCCTGGTAATATAATTTGTGGTCTACCTAAACAAATACCCCACCTTACACAATCACACATCTGCAGCTTTTTTTCATATACGAGTACATATTCAAATCGGAGCTGGGCTGTTAGCCGACGCCCAGTTTGAGTCCCTGCCTGTAAAAAAAAAAAAAGTAAAAAAAAGGACAAAGGTATTAAAGGATTGAACGTGATCTGTTTTGAATTGTTTTTTTCCTTTCTGCTTGTTATGATGGGCCTGTGGGAGGATGATACTTCTCACCGCAGCTGGCAATTAGCTCATGGTGTTTGTCTTCCTCCACAAGGCAAAATCCACATGAGGTCTATTTTTGTCTTTTAGACCTTTGTGCCATTTACCGGTTGACTGTCTTTATGAACTACATGGGACTGGTTTCACTCCTGCTGAAATTTTAAAAAAAGGCAAAAAAAAAAACAAAACAAGGAGATGAAGAAACAGTTCTCATGATCAGTGTTTTATTCGTTAGGGGAATGTAGTAGCCTGAAACTTCTTCCTGTCATCATATTGTTTGCTTGTTCTTGTTTAAGTCAATGTCCATATTAGGTGAAAAATTGCTTTTTTTTTCTCTCTCTCCCTTGAAAATGGCTTGTTAAAATTTTGTGATGTTCCAAAGTTGTTATTTCCTTTCGGAGCATGACAAACGACCTCAGTGTTATCTGTAGTCCCACAGGATGAGAAACGTTTACAGACTACGTCTCGTACAGTTTGTTTTTCTCTCTGATCTTTGCTGCGCCTTTGAGTTTCACCGTCGAACCCACATCAAGCCGTGCAATCAAGAACGGACTGTGTATAATAGTTGAGATATCTGGGCAGATTTATATTTACCCTCCTGATCGCTTCATGTCACACACGGCGAAACTGAATGACAGAGCTTCAGGTTTTCCATCGTTCATGACTCATTTCATCAGGGCGTGGTCTCTGTTTTTTTTTCTTAATGTGTGTGTTAATATGAGTAAATTAAGCCAATTTATATTCTGCACACTCCCACTACTTTGCAATTGCAGGATGTTTGCTAAAGCCGGCAGGCATCAGTTTTAAAGACCTAATATTTTGATTTCCCCCGGGAAGCACTTTCATTTCGGACGGATTTTCCTTGTTGATATTAAACTGTTTTGGCAGCAATGATTCTTTCACAAAAACATATTACATACTGTTTTTTTTTGTTTTTTTTTTTGCTAACAATGTAAACATGATAAACTGAAGTATTTGCAATAATCACTATGTATTTCAGTGCAGCACTTTGCTGGAACATAAAGTGTATGTGTGTGACTTCCTGCAGATTCTTGGAGGAACAATGAACGGATCCCAAACATTTGATAGCAGAGCTGATAGTGAAGTCCTGAGGGAGTAGCCACCGAAGCAGGAACGTGCTACTTAGACTTTTAAGGTTCGCTTAATGACGATCTGCCATTTCACAGCATGCATTTCTTTAGTTAAATACGTATTGCATTGTGCCATGGTGTTTCAAACAGTTGGATATACAGACAGGTGCAAAAGTTTGCGCACCCCCCAATGGTTTTCAAATGAAGTTTTGTCTTATAGTATACAAGTGCTATATTCATTATACACTTTATGTACAAAAATAGTATTTAAAGAATTTAAAACAAGGAAAAATCAACAGTTTGCCATGACCTGCTTGGTCTCCACACCTGATTTGAAGAAACACCTGGAAGAGGACACACGTGTGAGGAAGTAAAGTGAGAAGTATAACAACTACAAGGATCCAAATTATGCTAAAATGATATGAAAGTGCTAGGAGATAATTATCAAAGCAAATGATGGGCATACAACTTATTAGAGAATTTTTTTTTTCTTCAATATTGTAACATACACAAATTTCAGTATTTTTGTTCCTTGTGATACAGAACTAACAACCGTGAAACGTTTTCTTTTTTATCTTGTTCTAAGGGCGTGCATGAATAAGGCGTTTTTTCTGACTCATCTTTAAATTCTTCTCTTCCTGATTTAGACATTCTTCTGTTTTCACATTGTATACACACAGCCCTGATACTATCTATTTCTGAACATGCCACAATCCACGAGGAATTCCGAACATGTGAGCAAATCAGAATCTCATTTAGTAAGTCTGATCTCAGGCAGACAGCTGGGAGGAGGAGGAGGATGAGGATGAGGAGGAAGAGAGACGTGAGTCACTGTGAACCCGAGGGATCGGGGAAATGAATAAGAGGTTGTTTATGCCAGCTCTGTGAGATGCTCTTACTCAATAGCATCCATTGTCCCTCAATAAAAACCCAGCACAGGCCGAGCGTGAACAGCGAGAGTATCTGTGAGGAGAGTAGCTCTGTGGAGGAGGGAGAGAGCTGGAGCACTTTTACAACTTTTACAGAACTCGACCATGCACATTTTATCACTAGTTTAATGGACTTTTCGCAAGAAGACATGTAACTACAAATAAATCCTTTTAGCAACAACTGATTCTCCAGAGCCTTTCAGACTCACAGAGGATGATGCCAACATTGACATTTTGTCTTTTGATACCCCCTTTTTTTTTTTTTTAAATCAGGAAAGAAATATTCTAAATAAAATCATTTCTAAATCTAATTTATTTCTACTAGACTTACTGTACATAATTATTTATTGCCTTTATTGCCTCTTTAGAAGCAGCTGAAGGAGACAATGGAATTAAATTTATACCCACGTGAGTTGTTTAGTTTATTAGGTCTCACAGATGCTCTGTCATTATCACAAATGGCTAAATAGTGTAAATTAATATCATAAAAGTGAAAACTGGAAAAAAAAAAAAAAAACCCAGAAATTATATTAATTTGAAGGAACCTCTGAATGAGATATTAAGAAAGGTAAGGAACACTTCATACCTACCATTTGTGTGTGCTGTTATAGGAAATCTATCAATGACAGGATGGTGTAAAGCGGAAGACTGTCACCACCATTTCCAAAGCTGACCATTTTCCTATAACAGTATGTCCCGAAGAGTTTTTTTTGTTTTTCCTTTCCATTTTACACCATAGCCAATGCACTTTTATCAGTTTACAGTAACGTTAATATTGTGGAATGTCTGCGAAACAAGTTAGTTCCTGTAAACAATTACCTTATAGTAGCTATACACAGTTGTTTCATCACTTTCTCTTGAAAATAATGAGCCAAAAAAAATGCAACTTGTTAGTGAGAAACTGCAAAACTTAAAGCTACAGCTTCAAGTCCGACGGCTACAAAGTGCTGAGAATGGAGACTCCTTCAAAAATGTTAAATAAACACCTTCGTAGGCCGCCCACAGATAATCAGCATTTTTACACTTTGCTCACCCAAAATCTTTGTACTCGATTATATCAAATTCCTCATCTGAGTTACTGCCTCTGAGTAACGACGCATGGATTGTTTCACTCCGCTTGCAGTTCTATGTCTTAATCTGTCTCATGTGTCTGTCCTGTGATATATCATTTCTCTTCAGAATTTCTTAGAATTAAATATTAATATTAATCTCTTTTCTTGTAAATAGTTTTAGGAGAGATAACAGAAGCCTGTGCTGCTAATTTATAGTGATTTCGCTTATTTCTTCAGGAAAAGTTTTAAAGCAAAAGTTCTGCTGTGGGAGGACAATCTGTCATTAGCGCCATGTATTTCTAATGTTTTGATGTCATCAACCTGGTGCTGGTTTGGAAATTCCCAGTGCTGCATTCTCACTCAGCACTTTTGTGTTTTGTTTTTGTTTTTTTTTTTTTGTTTTGTTTTTTTGACACAGCAGTCTGTCAGCTCTCCCACTAGTTCTGAGGCTCAAAGCTGCACTAAGATGCACTTCTTCTGTACAGTTCTCAAGCTGGAATGATCCCAGACTCCTGGGGCTCAAGACTGCTGAGAGTTTGCTGAGCTCCAGTTCAGAGACTTTTTTTTTTAAAATCCAGAAGTCCTTTGAAGGAGTCTTTGTCTGAACTGAAAGCACCTACACACTCAGACATTAAAGCCATGAACTGTAATGGCCAGGCTCGTGCCTGTCCACAGGGGCCACTCACTCTGTGGGTTATTGGCCAGGAGGAAACGTTTGCCCCATGGGGTGTAGGTTAGTGTGTGTGTGTGGTACACGAAGAGAGAGTGTCCGGTGTCCATCAGATTACCTTACAGCTCACAACAGATACCGTTTACCTGATTGGCCACTGGGGAGCTCAGTGGGCAGAACAAGACACTCTTATTTGTCCTCGTAGAAGCTTGTTTTTTGTTCCAGTTCATTGTGGGAGTAGTACAGGTGACGGAACTGTCACTACGATCTGTCATGTTTTTGGTCATTTTTTTGTTTTTTTATTACTGATGAGATGTGACGCAGGATGAGAAGGGAGCATTATGGCAGTTCGGTTCATTCTGCAGGTAAGCTGCCTATGGAGTGCACTATGGAGTGATTATTAACCTCCACCTGATACCTGAAGGAAAGAAAAAACATACGTTGGGGCTCATTCCAGTCCTGTGAGTTTGGACATGGTGCAAGGAAGGAATAGTCTTTTCATAGCTGGACTTTAATCCTGAAATGGTGCTCCAACTGGGCTGCAGAGCCCACACACACACACACACACACACACACACACACACACACATGCATACACTGAGAGTAAGCAGGTTTCGTGACTCAGGTTACTGAAGTATCGGGATGCAAACTGGCTTATGTAAATGGACCTGCTGTGGTTCACTACTCGGTGTTTTGTGTGAGCAGAAACATCAGCGTTCATCTGCGTTCTGCCATAAACAAGAAATATACTGGATAATACATTGGAGAAGAGAAGATCCTTCTGTTGTTGTTTTGATGCATGTCTGAGTGGGAGATTTAGTTTAGCCTCTTGTTGGTACATTGGCATGCGCAAGATACATTCCAGGTTCAAAGAAAATAACTCACTGGTATGAATTCTTAGGATGTTGTTCCAGAAATGGCCCTGTTTAGCTGGAAAGAACGCTGTTCTTCATTCTTTCTTCATTGGTTTACTCAGTAGGGCCCGGCCCGTGAGCTCTGTAAAGCAGCCTGGATGTAATATCTGTGAAAAGAAAAGCGATGTGCAAATAAAACTGAACGCAAATGCAAACAAATGATGTACAAAAAGCCCTTTGTGTTCATGGGTGCTGAATGAACACTTTAGATGAATCAGACAGCCGTTGAATTCATAGAGACTGATTTTCTGGTGTGACTGGAGGGAAACAGAGATGCAAAAAAAAATAATTGTTTGGTGTTTTTTTTTTGTTGTTTATGTATTTGTACATAGGAAAGTGTTATTGTGCATTTATTAAGAAAGGGCGGCAGTTGCAAACGTTTTTAATACAATGATTAACGCTATGAAATACTGTATATTGAGTGTTTTTTTTTTTTTTTCTCATGACCTAGAAAGAAATTATCTAGACTCACACAGAATCAGTTTATAATCCTGGTTTGAAAGGAAATTAAGTCATAATAGGAAAGTCTTAATGCATGGGAAGTAGGTGAAGCCTCTGAATGCACGCTTTTGTATGCGTCACACACGGCTTCCTAATCACACTGTTTTGATGAGGAACATCACTGTACATCCTCTTTTCCCTCTTATCTGTAAGTCAGAGCCACGGCGTTATTGTTCCAGTAGCACTGTTTGGAGTTAATGGCCTGACCCATTTCTCAGTATGGGGAGTTATTTTAGTTAGGGCAAGACTAATCATGCAGTGAAGTGGCAGCCACTGTGTCAGCATAATTAGACCGAGGGACAGATCACATGACCAGCATTCGTCTGGTCCTGTTTCTGGGTGATAAACAGTTTGTGTTTGTGAATATAGTATAAGTATAGGTTCCTTGTTATTGTGATTCAACTCACAGGCAGCAGAGGACTCTAAAATTTACACACTGCTCCTTTAATACCTTTTAATTTCATTTGTTTGCTTAGAGGACATACTGAGGACATGTAAATAATATTTGACTTAACACTCTGTCACTTAACCATGTGTATCTTCAGTTATTCTTGCATTTGCATTTATTTATTTGGCTGGTGTTTTTTATTTAGAAGTAGCATTTTCTCCCTACTTTGGTCTTGGCCAATTCCCACCTCTATCATACGCCTACCAACCAGGGAGGGTGAGAGCTACCAACACGTCCTTCCTTGGAGACGCATGAACCCAGCCAACTACAACTTTTTGAACTGCTGCTCATGCTCATGCTGCATCACAGAGAAGCCTGATACAGGCTTGGCTGAAGGTGCTATCCGCCCTCTTCCGCATACATGAGCTTACAAACACTGATGATTGGATGCTCATGTGTCAGCACTCTTCTGCATACATGAGCTTACAGACGCTAGTGTTGCTGTGATTGACAGGGGAGAGAGAGTATGCCATCCCTCCCACCCAGAGCGCTCCTGGCCATGGATGACTGTGGCATCGTTGAGATTCGAACTCACAATTTCCAGAAGAGAGAATGAACTCTTTTCTGTTGCGCCACTTGGGAGCCCGCAGTAGTGACTTTCAGGAAACAGTTGAGGGTTAATGATCTTGCTTGTGGCTTTCTGTCAGTCTTAGATTTGAGCTCACAACCTTCCTGTCCCAAGTGCTGAACCTTAGCCACTGAGCCACCACAGCCTTTGGTTGCTTGTATTATTTTTGAAATCCCCATCGTCCCAAGAGTTATTATATCCAGATACCTGCGTAGTGCAATAAAGCATTCCGCAGGTTCAGCCTCTTGTGTAGGCCATATATTTTTACTGTCTGGATGTAAGTGATATACACACAAGCAGTACGCATTTGCTGTGTGAAGAGTGCAGCAGTGGGAAATCCATGCGTTATGGACAAGTCTGTGATAGGAGAGAAGAGTAATGGCAGCCTTCATCACCAGGCCTGCGCTGGCCAGGAATGCCCTAAAAATACCAGCTCCAGCTCCAGCACCTCCCCAATGCTTCTCCATTTTCATCATAATAACAGCTCCTCGGCCTCAATGTCTCTCAAACACACACACACACTCCAAGACTGAATGAGCTTTTGGCTTTTGGCCTTAAGACCTGCATATAGCTGAGTCATTTTGTTTACTGTAGAAATTTGAGTTGTTTATGTGGAATTTGAGAAGTGCTATCAGGTTGGTTTTGCACATCTCAACACTGGTGTGAGAAGCACCTATAGCTTTTATACTGGCACCTTCTCCCAGCTCAGATTGTCTAAATGTTTTTAGACAAATATTCAAAGTTTCTGAGTGTTTCATGTCTGGAAATCTTTGCTTCCTAGAATGTTCTGTCAGTGTGACTGGGAAATGGTTTTACATAATGTGTATTAACATTCCTCCAATGTTGTTATGGCACTTTTAATTATAGAATCTAAGGATGAAACTGTATAAGAATACAATATGTTCTAAACAGATACAGATATGAATAGCAGGAGCACTACTAAAAAAAAAAGAAAGCTTGCCAGAAAGGTTCGCAGGACATCTGGTTGAGACTAGAGGTGTACATCAGGACTGGAAAATAGAACCAAATAAATTCATTGTAATATATCGCGGACTGGTACAAACATAAATAATAACTGTGTGAGTAGGATTAAAAACCAGTTGAAACCAGTTATGATCTTGTGTGTGTGTGTGTGTGTGTGTGTGTGTGTGTGTGTGTGTGTGTGTGTGAGCGAGAGAATTCACAGACCATGCTGACAGTGCTGAAATTTCTACATCTGGGTTTTTTCCCAGTGTGTCCAAGGCATAGTGATGGAGTTAAATTTAACTTAAAATTTATTTTTTTTTAAATGAGAAAGAAATCCCCTTCTTAGACCATGCCCACTTTGGGTTTAAACCTGAATACAGATATGGATACAAATATTTGGAGCACTAAAGAGATACAGATACAGATAGTGTCATTGCATTACACCTCTAGTAGGCTTTTGGACACAAATGCCCATAATATTCACTGTGTTTACTGGAAGATTCCATATCAACAGGCCATTCTTCTGGTGTTCACCACAGAAGTCCAAAAAATGTCAGATAATTCAGAGTTCATGAGTTATGGTACAAAGATGCCATTAAAAAAAATATGGAATAGGTTCAGTTAGGGCTCAACTGTAGTGTATTTACTTACTCATTTTAAGTGTAATTACTTTGTCATTTTTGTTGCTGCAAGACTTTTCTTAGTACTTTGCCAGCACCTCTGAGGGAAATATTGATATTCCTAACAATTTCATCTTGTTTTCACTGTCACTGTGCCTTTACGTTGTCCATATAAATTACATGGCTACGTGCTTGTGTGCCAAATCATTAGCCTCGATTATTTACTACCGTTGACATCCATTTTTCAGTTGCGTAGCTAACTTGACTGGTTTGGTGCATAAGATAAAGTAATCACATTACAACTTAAAAATAGCTAAGTATTTTTGGAAAGCTAGGTTAGGGTTTCTACAGTGTAGAAAAAGGAAAGCTACATTTAACAGGTTCTCTTTTTTTTTTTTTTTTTTTTTTTTTTTTTTTTTTTTTTTTTTTTTTTTTTTTTTTTTTTTTTTTTTTTTTTTTTTTTTTT
>CM040982.1:6409370-6488920 GCA_022985145.1 Pangasius djambal | reverse complement strand
GAATGAGAGATGATATTATTATTGTTATTTTTAAAAGTGCATTAGGTAAGATTATTATTATTATTATTATTATTATTATTATTATTTATTTTTATTTTTTTTACTTCTTGAGCCCAACCCTATTCCCCACCCTGGTTTTCAAAGCTCCGCCCCCAGCATCTACGGTTTCCTGTAGAGTAGAATGTCTGTAAAAAGTCTTCCAAATGCAAACAAGCGTTCCGGACCTGTAGTCAGTTTTCCAAACGGGGTTTCTCAGCCACTTAATACACTTGTGCTGAGGCCATGGCTTAAACCATTATTATTTATCATGTTCTACATATTTTCCAGGTTATTTGTACAAGCAGGAAATAAAAAATAACTATTGAACCTTTAAATTTCCTGTCAGCAGTATTGTTGATACCGCTCATGGTTTATACCACTTGCACTACAAGCATGTTGTGTTCGCCTTCCAAAGTTGCCAGCACATATTCACAAGTTCTATTTGAAGTAACCACTAGATTTTATCTAACTGAAAAAATGTTAGGAATGTTTTTAAGGACATTATGAAACAATTATGAAACAATGAAACACAACAGGTATTACATCATGTTTTCAGAAGTTTGCATGAACTAACCTTCTTACAAAATGTCTAATACTTTCCTGAACATTCCCATAACATTCTCTGATAGTAGTTCAACTGCTCGTTTTTGCTGTGGCAGTCTTTGTACGGTTGAGTGCAAAAGTTTGCACACCCATTCTTCCTGAAAGATGGAGGAGGAAAAAGCCCTCTGTTGTACAATTTATCGAACTAATTTTAATTTCAAAATTAAAAATGAAACGACCATGAAAAATGAGCAAGGCAACAATTCACAGCATCATAATATTTTATTGGTATAAATGTCTTGGTACATACTATGTAGCCTGTTTTTTGCACATGGACTTGTGAAAGCTATTTCTATGCACACCAATTTCAAGTTTTACCTGTTTTCCTTTCCATTCTTGTATTTTTCATTTCCATTAGCACGCTTTAAAGCAGATACGCAAAGCAATCATCAGCCATAGCGGCACCGCTATTTTGAGTAAAGATAAGTGTGTGTATGCGTATCATTAACAGCTTTCTACATTACAACATTTGCTGCCAGGAACCTGTTCATGATCTAATTTATATTGCATTGCTGGAGTGCCACTGTGACAGGCTGCCTAAGTAGTGTGTCAGCTCTCTGATGCTGATCGCTGATCTGCAGACGCTTGTAAAGGAGCGGTATTATTAGCGGAAGGAGTAGTGGATAAGGAATGTGGATTTGTCTACTTGAGCTGTTTATACACACTGTATAAGAGATATGTACCAGTAGTCCTGACTGACCCTCTCTCCTGATCGACACTGAGTGTGTGTCAGCAGTCTGAATCAGTGTGGAGGTATTTAGGCTGTGCCACAGCTGACACGCATCCATCCTCGCCTCCAGATAAAGAGTTATCCCAGTCAGTGGATTAAATGTGCCAGTCATCTCTTCTTCATCTAGTTATAGACACCTAGTATGTCCGTCAGACACCTACTACGTCTATACTCTCATAATAATAATAATAATAATAATAATAATAATAATAATAATAAGCACTGTGTAATAAACACTGTAGTGTACATTTAAACAGTAAAGTGTGGATTAGAGTTTGAATTCAGTACCAATAACAAAGCAATAAAAAATGTTATTTCAATGTGTTTAAAACAAATACAGGATGGAATATACTGTTTTATACCACAGCCCTACATATGATCTACGTAATCTAATGCAAAAAAAAAGTGCTATTATTTAACAAAGACGTATAATGGTGTTGATGTGATGTAGCTTTCTGTAAGGAGATGTTTATTGACATTTTATGGAAGGAGTCTCCAGTGTTAGCATTTTGTAACAGTCATCATTTTTGGCCATAACTTCAAGAGAGACAAAAAAAAAAAAAGTACCACCACACCACTGCATTGTGTTTTTTTTTTTTTTTTTTTTTTTTTTTTTTTTTTTTTCCCCCCATCACTACATACCCCATGTTTATATCATGTCACATGTCATGTCATGTACAAGTAACATGCATGTACGTGTAGGCTAACTAACGTTGTTTCCTGCTGGAACTGGGGATTTGCTAAGTCAGAGCATCCATTATTCATTTGAGTCATATTTGAAAATTGAGGTCAACGTTCATTTAGGATATGAAACTTTAATTAGGATTAGTTCAAGATTCTGACGCAAAATGTGATTAAACAATTTCAGTCACCATGGGAATTCTCTGAAACTGGCAATTAAAAAGAGTCACCACAGAATTAGTATCTTATTAAAATTTTCTCCTGCCATCCTGAAATATTAAACATAGCTTTTCATGACAAATTAAAAAATAATGCAGAAGAAGCACAGACAAGTCCGATGCTCATCTACAATTGATTAGTAGCAGCCTGCTACAGAAATATCACATAATTCCGAAAGGCGGCTAAAGTCAAAGCTTAAAGAGAAACTCTTTCAGAGTTCAATTGTGTCCAGTTGGACATATATAAACACCGTAGGTGTAAATTCAGCACCGGGGCTTTTGCTGTATAGACTCAGGACAGCTATGTGTCTGGTAGGGATGGGGACTGAGACACAGTGAGTGTGTCTAAGCTGACCAAGGCTGTAGGTAAGATGCTGTACAGACAATTTATGTATATAATAATGATTATTAATATCTGTTCCAAATTGCATTACCTCAGGTTAATCATTACATTAATCTCCATTGAAGCCCACTGTATGTTTCTGCCTAACCTCCATTAGCCAGTGAGCATATCTGTATCTGTGAAAGAGGTGTGTGTGTGTGTGTGTGTGTGTGTGTGTGTGTGTGTCTAGTTAGCAAAGACCATCATTCTCTTTCGTCATGGCTTCTCATTGCATCCTGCACATGGTAGTGAAGCCTTTATTTGGAGGCGTCCCTGTGTGAGTGGACAAAACAAAGACCATGGTTGCGTGAATGTCATCCATTGTGCTCCAGTTTTTTTGCCAGTGTGAAGGCTTTCTCTATTTATAGGCATCTCTTTTGCGATGACAAGCTGCGCGCACTTCGCTTGGTGAGGGTGTCCTAATATTAGGCAGAAAGAATTAATATGAAGCTTCGATTCACGCTTGGTGACTACAAGAATATGTAAAATAGTCATGCGTTTTAATCTAATTATGTGCTTGTTTCTCCAATGTATTTTTTTTATGCTTTGCAACAAAATTCTATTTAATTTGTGGGTAATTTTTGTATTCACTTATTTTCTCCATAATTTGGTCATCTGCTTATTCCCAACCACCAGCCAGCTCTCCTCTATCATACAACAGCTACCAACTGGGGAGGGTGAGGGCTATCATGTGCTTCCTCTGGGACGTGTGAAGCCATCCAACCACATCTTTTCAGAATGCTGCTCACGCTGTGTCATAGGGCAGTGTAGCACACTCTGAGGAAAGCGCTATGCGCCTTCTTCTGCATACATGAGCTTACAGACACCCACGATTGGCTAGTGTCACTGGGGTTGACGGGGATGAGAGTGTATGCCATCTCTCCCACCAAGAGGGCACGGCCAGTTTTGCTCACATTGATGTGGTATCACTGGGATTTGAACTTGTGATCTCCAGAAGATAGAATAAAGTTTTTTTTTTCCCCATTATTTTTATATATATATATATATATATATATATATATATATATATATATATATATATATATATATATATAGCTTCCTTTTTTGTCCCTCTTTAACAGTCCAAGAAATATAACTTGATATATTGCTAACAAAGTCCTTATTCTCCTTATTATGGTCATGGCAGGTTAATTTAAAACAAAAAAAGGGGGTGAGTCTGAGTGATGGTGGAAAATTCTTATTTTGCATATTGCATATAGGAGAATATTCAGTGACAGGGTGAGGCAATGTGGCTTGACACAAAACGGAGTTACTCTTACCACCCTGAAGTAGATTTTTTTAACAGCGTGTCCCAAAGTTCTCTCACCAGTCTTTCTTTTTTCTGTCTCTCGAGGTTCATAAGACCAAAAAAATGCAGTTTGTCATATTACCAGGAAACCAAAAAGTCCTAAAGACTTTCCCATGGTGTAAAACCTTATTATTACTTAGATTATTTATTATTACACTTGGCATCAATTGTACAAGTACCTGTGTAAGTTATTATAGAAACAATAACGTATTAGAATGAGTGCGTTAATATAAAGCTGTGATTTGCCTTACAGCCGACACTCCTGTCAGAGCTGATGTTATAGAACGTTAATCAACACCTTCTGACCAATCAGACTCAAGAATTCAACAGGGCTGTTTTATTAATATATAGTATATGCAGTTGTTTGTGAAAATGTCTTGGGCCCTGCAAGTAATTCCTGCTAAAAAAATAAATTATGTCCAGTAAATGTAACATAAGAATCTTGCCTTACTTCTTTAGTCATTTAGAATGATTAGAATTATTTAGCTATAATTTGTACAATAGAATTCACTTGAACATCCCTAACTAGCACACAGTCTGGGAAATCGTAGGGTCATGAATGAGCCGTATTTCATCAGCAGCTGATGAGGTCAGACTTGATGACTCACCCTGACCAGGAACTTTGCATTACAGGGAAATGTAGACCATTATATCCATGCATGTGTATTTGTGTATGTGTGTGTGTGGCTCGGAAAGGTGGTTTAGCGCAGCTCTGATGACTCTAAACACACTGGAATGTTTGGATGTAAATCCTGATAATCCGCTCTCAGACTCTGGCCCTTATCTGTGTGCAGTTTCTTCTCAATCAAATCCATTTGATTTCTTTTTCTGTCTGATTGACGTTTGCTCCATGTCGCGTGCATATTAGCGTACTAATTAAAAGGCTCTAGAATAAATTAGATGAGGTTTGAGGCAGATACTTAATTTCCTGATTAATCCTCACGGCGGTGTGATTCAGCCCTGATGCAGGAAGTCAGGAAGTCATCAGTCGCCCTAGACTTCTGTTTTCACAGTGTTAAAACTCTAACTGCGTGATGCACCAGTGCTGCCTCCTTGAATCCCAGTGCCTCAACATGTTAAAGGGACATTTTTAGATTTACAGTTTTTACATTTACGAAATTTACGAATGTTTAAATTGAAAGTCAGGTTGAACTAAGGTCATAAACCAGTTATCTCTGTAGCCTGGTAGTAGAGCTAGCAATATAAAAAAAATGTGATACATATTTCAGCAAAATACATCAATAATGACTGATGCATGCACAAATGTACACTCAAACACCACTTTAGTGTTGATGTCTCTGTCTGTCTGCTATTCATTGTTTATCCGTGTTTAAATTTTTCTCCTCTTATGTGTTTATCTACCTGTGAGTACCAGGTTCCGACCTCTCTCCGTCTGTCTCCCACCCTTTTGGCATGCATGGACTCTGGACAATGTGGTGCTGGCAGTGGTGTAAATGGGTGTTTGGTATCTCACGGCTAATTTCTGGTGCTCTTTTAGTTGGCTGCTGTGTTCAGCCCTGGCTTATTTAGCTGCCTTTCTCACTCAGCTTGTACACCTCGAAGCACTTAACTGTTCTCCTTCACTGGACATGTAAAACATTTACTTTTTATGCTACTTGACCTCTCACCCCGTGTCGTCTGCTGCTTTTTTGACCTAGTAGTTGCAGTGCCATAGAAGAATTTTTTTTTGGTTTCATTTAAGGATCTTATGATTAAATGTTCTGAATCTTTATGGTGGAAAATGATTATTCGGTAAAATATCATCAACTGAAAGGTTCTTTGCTAAGATGGCTCTCCTATTACACTTACACTGCCCTGCTCTGAAGAAGCCACCTTTTCTGCTACCTTTATTTTCAAGCGTGTACATCAGTGAACTTATTTGCTTGTTTTTTGTTGTTGTTGTTGTGATTGCTGTTCAGTCTTTGGGGTTGTTTCAACATATTTTCTTATCGTGACTGATGTTGTAAGAAACCCTGAGCTTGGGAAAGACGCTATATAAATATTTTTTTTGAGTGGGGGAGGTGTTATGTTTTCGGGTTGTCCATCCGTCTGAGATTCTCGTTAGCGGTATCTCAAGAACGAGTGGTGTAGTTTTTGAAAGATTTATATGGAGTTATTATTGTAACCAGCAGATGAACTGATTAGGTTTTGCAATTGATCCAAATAGGGTCAAGGTCACAGCAAGGTCAAATGTCTGAAATAGTTTTTCTTTAGTAACTCCTTCCTGTTTGAAGTACATTTTAAAGGTATTTCTGGCATACAAATTAGTAACAAGAAGGACTAGACTTACTGGTGGCATAGGCATCCTCGTCGACACTGTTGGTGTTGACTTCGACTTGTTTTTTCTTACTCCTGCTTACTCCCAGCAAATCCTGTCCACTCCAGCAGAAAGTTTGACTAATGCCTGCTCCCAAAGGAATTTTGACTAATCCCATGCACTCCTGCAAAAAGTTTGACCAATCCCCCCACTCGTGCAAAAAGTTTGACCAATCCCCCCACTCGTGCAAAAAGTTTGACCAATCCTCCCACTCCTGCATGAAGTTTGACTAATCCCCCCCACTCCCACAGAAAGGTTGCCTAATCCCTCCTGCTCCCAGAGGAATTCTGACTAAACCCGCTAGCTCCTGCAGAAAGTATGACTAATCCCACCACTTCTGAAAATAATTCTGAATAATCCTGTCCGGTCCCACAGATGGTTTGATTAATCTCACCATATTCAGAAGGAATTCTGTCTAATTGGACGTGCTAATGAACCCGCTAATGAAAGCCTAGTGTTTGTAGTGTGCACCGTACAGCAACACAATATTCTCAGTCTGCAATTGATTGCTGAGCCTCAAATTCTTCTCAAGCCTTTTTCATTTTTCTCAGTGATCAGCTGCATATGGTGAACCCCTCTGTGACTAGTGGTGTGTACATGAGAAACAGCCATTGAGCGAATGAGAGGAAATCCGATGCATCTGCTCTCATGCGCAGCAGATCCCTGAACCCAGTTTGTCATTCATTATCTATTACGCAATAATATTGCTTCTATAAGGACTTATTTGGCATGGCATATCCAAATGGTTGTTAAGAGCAACAAAAATAAACCCATGTAAACACATGATTTGCACTATATAAATATAGCTATGATTCTTTTCATTGTTTCTCCCCAAGCAGTATTTCCTCCATGTTTTTTTATTTCTCTTTTTTTCTTTTTTCTGTATTAAATAGGGACAGTTTCTTAATAGACCTCATTTATTTTTGTGAGAAAGCAGGTTCTGTTCACCAAATTATAAACAAATTAGTACTTTAAACCACAGTCACCATCACCAAGATGAGACAGTTATTAAAGATGAATGAATGAATGAATGAATGAATGATGTAAACTGGACTTCATTCAAACACAGTAAGCTCATCATGCAGTGTTACACAAGCACACACCGCATCCGATATGCTCCCATGTTACAACATGGCCTTTCTTTGTCCCTTTAACCTGCGGTGTGTCCCAGCAGTTTCGGAGATGCAAGTGTTTTTAGTTTGGAATTCGCAGAATTGTTGTGAGCATGATCTTGTTTGTGAAAGCTTTAAAAGCAGAGGGACACTTTGCAGAGTAGGTGCAGAATTGCAAAGTTGGAATATTAAAGTGCACACTAGTGTGGTGCATATAACAGAAACTACTGCAGATCAGTACAAGATAGTGGAGAGAGAGAGAGAGAGAGAGTGTATATGTGTGTGTGAGACCAATAACACAGTTCACACACATGTGGATGTCTGAGTGAGCCCGAGTAAATGAGCATGTGTGTGTTTGTATACAGTATGTAGGCCATTATTGTATTTAGATTACATAACACAGGGAGCAGTCCGGAGCAGAGAGAGAGAGAGGGATGCAGATTGGAGATAAGAGTTCTCTCCGCTCTGTGTGTGTATGTGTGTGTGTGCGTGTGTGTGTGTGTGAGGCCAGTAGCCGACAGACGGCTGAGCTTGGCTTACGGACCTGGCCATGAAAACGGCACTGTGCCGTAGGTGGGCACGCGCCGTCCGATCACTCAGGACTCGCCAAGGCTCTGTGAGTTTTATTTTTAGCCTCACCGCTTCCCTCCTTCCCTCCCTCTCCCTGTCGATCTCGCCCTCCCTCTCTTCCTCCCTCCTCCCTCTCCGTCTCTCTCTCGAGCTCCTGATCCGCTTTGCCACAGCTCCTAATGAGATTGGAGCAGGGGCGGCCATGGGGAGAGATGAGCGTGGACTGGCTGCCATGGAACTGCTGCGTGTGTTTGCGGAGAGCCACCGGCGGCCGGAGAGTGCATGTGGAGGTGCGGGCCGAGAGCCGGCCGCTCAGAGACGACTTCATCATCCTCTATGCCCCCAGTCGGGTGCCACCATGCCTGCTCAGACTGGTGGGGGTGTAGAGAGAGAGAGAGAATCGTGCGCTCCATCCTCCGGGGATGATAAAACCCTCCTCAGGCAGCGTCTCCTCCTCCCCTCCCCCTCATAGCAAGTTGATTTGTGCGGAAAGTGCTTTTTGATGTGCTAGTCAATGCCGCTCCGGAGTTTACCACTGAGTGTCTGTAGTGTCGGGTTACGTGTGCATTGGGAAAGTAAAAAAGGCAAAGAGATTGTTTGTTTGTCGTTTGTTTAACCATGGTTAAACTTAGTTGTAGTGTTCTGCATGCAGCTTTTGGTTGTTTGTGGTGTTGGAATTGAACCTGTGCAGTGAGTGAGAGCAGAAATGAATCAATGCGTGGATCAGTGAAGCATGTGTGTACATTGCTGGCAGTCCTGTGGAAGAGATGTGTGTAGCATGGGGCATCAGTGATGGTGATGATGCTGGAATACAAAATGAGTCTGTATGCATGCTGGAGTGTGTGTGTGCGTGTGTGTTAGTGGACTTCAGTAGCTCTTGTCGCATAGCGCACAGTCAGATTCTCCCTCCACTGTGATGCTCTCTCTCTGCCTCTGTGTCTGTCTGTGTGTATGTATGTGTGTGTGTGTGTGTGTGTGTGTGTGTGTGTGTGTGTGTGTGTGTGTATGTGTGTGTATGTATATATGTGTGTGTATGTATATATGTATATATATATATATATGATTTGAACTCTGACACTGTGATACTCTGTGCCTCTGCACCTCCTGGCCTGTACTCTGGCTACACAGTGTGTGTGTAGTGTACTTTATACGACTGAGTTTGGATTGAAACTCTGCACCGCACTGCTGTGCGTCTGTAACGTGACTGTACTCTCACTGCCATTCAGATGCTGCGTTTGTGTAAAATGATTCCGAGCCCGAGTCTCCATGTTGTGTCTGTATGATCAGTGTATAAAGTTCAGCACTGCTTTCGCTGACCGTTTGCTCACTGCTTGGCTTTGCAGAGAGATTCACTTTATTAAAATAGGGATGCACTGATAATTAAACGATGCTCATATCTAATATTTGTCCTGTACATACCTGTATCCGCTGCTGCAGATGTTGATGCAGATGCAGGCAAAGTGTGTACTAGATAGTAGAGAAGTATATACACTGACATCTGGATCACTCTGAATATATGTTGCCATTTGGGCTTCAAGGGATTAAATGGCTTATGTGTATATATATATGTGTGTATGTATATAATATATAAAAATTACATATATAAGCACAGGTACAAAATAGAACATAAGATGGAAATAAGAAGGCAAAATTATCTCTGGTATCAGCAGATTTAGCTAATTATTGATATGCTGAAATTTCCATAAGCAGCTGTTTATGGATGGAGACTCCAGTGTCAGCACTTTGTAACAGTCAGGGTTTTCCGCCACAGGAAAGTCTAAGGATGGACAGCATTGTTCTTTATGGTTTCTCAGTAACAAGCTGCACTTTTTATGCCTTAATAAAGTCTGGAATTTATAGTGGCTATATAACAGCTATGATAACAGGAACTTGTTTTGTGGACATTTCTCAAGATTAAAAGTAACTATAAATGGATAAAACATACAATGTGTTGTTTCTTCATTTAAAAACAATTGTAATCATTAGCAAATTCTTGTTGTATAAGAGAAATAAAACACTCGCTGTCATTGGGGGGGAAAAAAGTCAATCCTAGCCCATATCACACCACCCCATTGTGGATTATTTTCCTATAACAGCATGCCCTGCTGTGTTTTATTCCTTACACATCTTCCATATAAACATTAAACAATATAATTATGAAACACAGATAAAGAAAATGAAATATTCATGAAAACGATACTTTATTGGAGCAGCTTTAAGTAGGAGATTGGGCTAATTTATTTATATATATTTGGGCTAATTTATTTATAAATGCATTTATTAAAATGGGTTCAATTTTTAAATGTTGTGTATTGTTATGGTAGATGTATGACTGGGGTCATACACAAAAACATAGACATGTACTCTGGCAAAAATGCTTCAAATATTAATGTTTTTATATATAACCAAATAAATGAACCATTAAAAAATTGAATATTACATTATATATTCATATATTAGGAAAGACCCTGATATTAGTAAATCCTGTGTATATATTAGGTGATATTTTGCTGTATATTGCACTGGGGAGGGGAAGGGAAGCAGGTGTTTCTGGCTCCATGTCCCTCAGGTGGAAAGTAAATTTTTAGCTTTGCCAGCTGTGCATGTGTATGTGTGTGGTTGTGTGTTATAGCCTTTTTATGGCCTCACACTGGCCTTGACATGTTATTTATGCGATGTTTGCTGAGAGATCCATGTTTACTGCTTGATCAGCATCAGTGCTAGCATGCTCTCACTCATCCTTCTGTCTCACAGCTCTTCCACTAATGCAGCCACACACAGAGCTGCTCTGGTTGTACATCAGGTGTGTGATTAGTTAAGACTAGAGCCATGGGAAATACCAGCTGTAATTCATGTGTGTATGATTGGGCGTGCACGATTCAGGTTTCTAGGTTGCTTGATATGTACATGCTATGTATGTACTATTTAGGCTGTGTGTGTGTGTCTCTGTATGTGATACGATTGCAGCAGCTCTCGGGCTCTTGTGTAGCCGTAGTCAAATGCTAGGTAGTGTAGACTGCAGAGGTCTGTGCTAACACGCTGGGCTTGTGGGCTTCTTCTGCATTGTGGATGATGTGGCAGGAACACACACACACACACACACACCTGCCAGCCTGCAGCATTAGAGGTAGAGATACACTGTTGTGTTTATAGGTATTGTGAGATTATAGCATTAAGCCCCAGTTCTAGCCAGAGATCCTGTATTTCAAAATCAGTCAATCCCGTGGCAGCAGCGCAGTGCATAAAATCATGCTTATACACCTCGAGAGCTTCAATTAATGTTCACATCAAACATCAGAATGGGGAAAAATGTGATTTCAGTGACTCAGAAACTGCTGATCTCCTGGGTTTTTGTTCACACACAACAATCTCTAGATAGAACGGTGTGAACGAACAAAAAACATCCAGTGAGCGGCAGTTGTGCAGGTGGAAAAGCCTTGTTTTTGAGAGAGGGCAGAGAAGAATTGCCAGACAGGTTTGAGCAGACAGGAAGGGTCCAGTAACTCAAATAACCACTCTTTACAACCATGCTGAGCAGAAAAGCATCTCAGAATGCACAATATGTTGAACCTTGAGGGGGCTGAGCTACAACAGCAGAACACTGTATCTGCATGATTTTATGCAGGGTGCTGTTGCCACATGATTGGCTGATTGAATAGTTCCATGAATATGCAGGTGTACATCATGAAGTATATATCGGACCATTGTATTGTTAAAAATCGGACTCATCCAGGAAGCAACAAGAACACCAGTCTGCAAGCGAAGTGTCTGTCAGCTTGGCTCATCGCCATACACGTGTGCTAGTGAGCGCTGCAGGGATCCAAACAGCCTGAGCGCCATGCTGGAGACCAGAGTCCTGACCTTATTCTGATTACTTTCCTTAAGTAAGAGCTGAGAGCTGCTCTCTTTAGCACTGGGGTTTCTGGGTTAGTTCTCAAGATGGTGTGTGTGTGTGTGTGTGTGTGTGTGTGTGTGTGTGTGTGTGTGTGTGTGTGTGTGTGAGAGAGAGAGAGAGAGAGAGAGAGAGAGAGAGAGAGAGAGAGAGAGAACTGAGTACAAACTTTTAACGGAAGCTGGGGCATTTAAAAAGAACCCCAATGTGTCTGTCGAGAAACCAGTTCAGTTGTTGCCCCTTACACATTCGTATTCATACTATACAGTTTATAAACTCTAAAATAGCGAAATTAGGTCTGACAAGTATTAAATGCTTATATTATGATACAGGGCCAAACTTAATATTTAAGTTTGTCCCAATTATTATACAGCATAACATATTTATGCTTAGTTGTGTAAAGTTTTATACTTCAGAGTATTTATATTTTCACTATGACGGTAATAGGTTTTATACTTAAACCTAAAATGTGACTTTAGGAACAAAATTCCAATTCGGAAGTTCATTATGCAAAACCTGGCAGAGTGACACTTTACACTCACATTTTATCTTTTTTTTTTTTTTTTTTTTTTTTTTTTTTTTTTTTTTTTTTTTTTTTTTTTTTTTTTTTTTTTTTTTTTTTTTTTTTTTTTTTTTTTTTTTTTTTTTAAATTCCCACAGGGTTTCCATCTTGGTAATCTGGTGTTGTGTTGTGACACTCGAAAGGGGGAGGGTTATTACATAACCAGTTGTGCCACATGGTTAGTTCTGAGAAAAGGTTTTAGTTTGTGCAGTCTGGATAATGAAGCTGAGTTATATAAATATTTATAAATGTCTGTTTTGAGGTCATTTTTATGTAAAGCTTCTAGTTCTTTCTCCTACTGATGCAACCGTTGAACGTAAGATGATTGGTTGATTGTCACTTTTGAGAGATGTAGGAGTTGTGAAGTTTAAAAGAGTTGTGTTTTGGTGTTGGATTTGTAATGCTTAAGGGAGTTGTGGGATGTGGATGGTGGTCTGATAGCAGAGTAAGTAGGGGAAGTTGTGGAGTTTTGGTGTGATGTTTGTCGGAAATACGGGGTGATAATGTTGCTGCTCTGATTGGCATTTGAGGAAGATATGAGATGTTGGTGTTGACTGTTTGTGGAGTTTGAGGGAGTTGTGGTTTGGTGTTGGTGGTGGTTTGATGGTGTTGTGGGTTGGCTGTGTTGTTGATCTAATTGTATCATTTAAGGCATGTTTTTGAGGTATTAAAGACTCAGAATACTTCATGCAGAGAGTTTGCCTGGCTTTCCACACACAATATGAGACAATTGTGGGAGAATTTGTCATTGCGTCATGCGAAGTCTTTGCTTATTGGGTTGTGTACATGGCATTCAAATGTTCAGCAGATGCTACATGACCAAACCTGTAATTGGTCAATACAAGGTATGTAGTATGAAATTTTTAATAGCACCACATGCAGTATGTGAGCTTACACAGTAGTGTTTTGCATCTGAGATGGTAGTCCGATTATGGAATTTGAGATGCATTGGAAGTGTTGGCCTGATTGTGGAGTTTGAGATGGTCTTGCGTTGGGGTTGTTGGTCTGGAGAATGAGATGGTCATGTTTTGCGATGGTACTCTGATTGTGGAGTTTGAGATGCTCATGTTTTCTGGTGGTACTCTGATTGTGGAGTTGTGGATTATACTGGGTTTGTGATTGGCTCCCAGGTCATCATAGTGACCCAGATGCCTGTCTGCTTAGCTGGGAACATTGACACCCTCAAGCTGTGTGTGTGTGTGTGTGTGTGTGTGTGTGTGTGTGTGTGTGTGTGTGTGTGTGTGTGTCTTTGGTTGTATGAATAGGTTTTGATTTGAACTGTAGCTTTGTTGACAGAGGACACAAGGGCAGCAGTACAATCAAATGAGTTCACATGAAATCAGTCTGGAGTGTTCCATCTCTCTCTCTCTCTCACACACACACACACACTCTGCTACATTGATCTCATTAAAAACACAAAAATGTCCATGAACATGTGTAAAACAGAGAGACAGCAGGACCATCCATCAGACTGTACTGCTACCAATAGTACATCCCTTTTCCTTTCATCTGCACTGCTTTGCTCAGTATAGTCAAAGATGTAACAAGTGCTCTATTTGAGTTATTGTAAATAATTTTAATCTAAAGAACAGTTCATAAATTCATATAATTGGACAACACTGGAGTTTTGTTGTTTTGTCTCTTTAGTTCTGCTTAGATTCTCAGTGAAACCATGACTAAGAAGTGAAAGTACAGCCCTAATATGAGGATACTAACATATATGTTAGGAGAATCATATAGGAATCACATCCCTTTTGCACATAGGCCCCAAATTGAGAGGACCATAAGTGAATATATTAGTATTTTCTTCAATAGAATGGCTGCGTTTAGGCTTACCTAATCTTGAATCCCTGTTCTATCAATCGTATTGTCCGGACTGTAAATGTCCGGGCTGGAAAATGTAAATATAATAAAGGAATGAAGAAAGAACTATCTAGATCCGTTATGTGGCATTTTGAGTAGTCATTTTTTTAAGGGATCTTTGAAATAATATGATAATTGTAGGTCTAGAAATACATTCTACTCAGAAATACTGGAGTGGAATTGCAAAACAACAAAAATGGTCAGTTCCCATTGACTAACTGCATTAAATGTTTTAGTTTTACAGTGATTATATTACTGTTAAAACTCTTATCAAATTAATTTGCTTCAGTGGAGTTCAGAATGTAAAAATGTTGCCATGAGACCATGAGCACTGGTCCAGCCTAATGTAAATACGCCTTCTGTGCTGCCACTCATATGTATTCACAACCAATAAGTAATATTTTGTTTGTAAGTCATTAAGGTGATATTAATATTCCTATATTTCTCTACAGAGCTCAGGAATGGAGGAGACTGTGTGGGAGCAGTACACTGTGACTCTACAGCGGGTATGTCCTTACTCCCATTCACTTGTCTAAGGCTCACCGTGCTTTATTCTTTTGTATTATTGCTACTCTGTTTCCTCCATTGCAACTGTCTTATCAGTTTACATGTCAGGCAGGCATGCTGCGAGTCTCTGCTTTCCTCTTCCTGGCTCTCTCAGAGAAACAGCTCCATTTATCTGTCCTCTTGCCACACAGGATAAGCTTCTCTCATCTTCAGCATGAGAAATCACCCAGCTGGCCAGAGCTTTGCACAAACACCCAAGTAAACACACACATGCACACACAGCCATTTCCTGACCAACTACTTGATGTATAATACATCCAGGAAGTGGTTAAGTGTGCTGACATGTGCAGCGGGTGTGCCACGTCAAGGGGGATCTTGTCCTATCTCAGGAACGTCATGACCAGGGCTGAGGGAGGAAGCAGTTGCAGGATGCAGTTTGAAGTTGGGGAGGTTTGGACGGAGCAGGAAGCTGGCAGAGTTCACAGTGATTTCCCATGGCAGCTTTTAAAACCCCCTATTTATCCGACTAATCAATAGTCTGCACTTATCATGGTGTTGCTAGACTTTCAGGTTTTGCTCCTCTAAAACCAACTTTACACTCACTCTCACTTTATTGACCAGTGAAAATGTTTTGAGTCAAGACCCTGTCTCCTTCCACACTGTAAATACATACATAAATGTCTTGCTCAAGGGCATGATGGAAGTCTCACTGGAACTAGTCGAAATTAACTTTTTCTCTGAGCAGATATTTTAATGCCAGCTGCTTAAATATGAGGAACTTTGATTTAAAAATCACTAACCCCAAATTTACCCACTGGTATATACAGTGGTAGTAAATGTTCTAGCTAAAGATCTGCCACAATTGTACCATTTACCATCCTCCCAATCTCACGGTCATGTTCTCTGCTGACCTAATTAAGCTTGGAGAGATTAGTTTTGGTCTGGTTGAGAGTAATAGACAGTCATTATGCCGTATTTCCCAGTGTACAGCTCTAAAATGATACTGCAATTTGCTTGCTGCAGACAGTAAGGCAGTTTGTTGGGAGCAGGGCAGTGATAGAGTGTAGGCCAGAGCTGGGTTTTGTACCGATGCCACCTTGCAGTGGGTTTAAACAGGAGATTAATGCTGCCAGTGTGTTCAAATATTGCCTAAAGCGCAAATCTTGTCTATCTGCTTGACCATCACACAGCCTAACTGCCTCACCATTTCTGTTTATTAGAATCTTAATGTCTTCCTGTATCACTGTCTTAATGTTTGTGATCTATGACTTGAGCAGGAGACATTAGGAGAGCTTTAAACTTGAGAGCAATTTCCTTCTGCTCATATTTCCTCTCTGTCTCTCAGGACTCCAAGATGGGGTTCGGAATTGCTGTGTCTGGTGGCAGAGACAATCCCAACGTAGACAGTGGTGAGACGTCCATCATCGTGTCTGATGTCCTGCAAGGAGGCCCAGCTGATGGCTTACTGTTGTAAGTCTCCTTCTCTCTCTTTCTGTCCTCACACTTCAGAAACATTAGACTTCTCTCTCACACTGGGGCAAATGTCAGCCCCAGCCTGGTCCCTTCAGTTTGCTCTGAAATAATGTTTTTGTGCTGTTTGGCAGTGAGAATGACCGGGTTATACAAGTCAACACCATTTCCATGGAGAACGTGTCTCATTCCTTTGCTGTGCAGCAACTCCGAAAATGTGGGAAAGTGGCTAAAATAGTAAGTTGGCTTCTAACGACCCCTGTGTAAAGCCTGCTTGGTTCTGGCACACCTCTGTGGCTTTTTCCAAGCATCATATGTGTTGAAATGTAATTATTATTGGATTAACGTCTATGTTTTCTTACAGACAGTGAAAAGGCCTCGCAAAGTTGCCGTCCTCAAGCGTCCTCCTTCCCCAGACAGGGACAGCCGGGATTACAACCTGTCCAGCTACTACCCCGAAGATAACCGCAGCACACATAGTGACCCAGATTCGGATTACCCCAGGGGCAATGGTGGACTGGGCTACCCCCGTGGACCAGACCGTCACCGTGGCACCTTGGAGCAGGAGTACCGCAGCCGGGGCCGCAGCACAGACAGATCACCCAGCCCAGATAGGAACTACAGCAGGGATGGGAGCCGGGGACGGAGCCTGGACCGCAGTGTTAGCCCTGAGCCACGTTACCATGGGCAGCAGAGCCGTGGCCACGGGGCTGGTTACGGAGGTGGGGGCAGTCCTGCGCCAGGCTATGACTCAAAGAGATATGACCCAGACAGGATGATGAGGAGTTACAGCAGGGATCGGTTGCAGGAGGACCCGTCATCACCTAGTAGGGGGCGTGGGAGAGATCGGGGCTACCAGGAGCCTCTGGAGCCACCCGTCAGTGTCCTGCTTGTGAAAAACAGGCCCAGTGAGGGTGAGACATCACTCAAAAATGTTACTTAGGTCCAGTCCTGGAGTCCTATGAATGGCAGCTAGTTAGCTGAGGAAGTGAATTAGGAATATAGTCCTCCTTTATTTCCAGGCCTCTGGTAACAGTTTAGTGTTTGATGTTTCTCAGATTGAACAGCAGCTAATCTTCAAGCTCTTTGTAAGCTAGATCAGGTGGGTTTTAGCGGGGAAACTGCTGAGCTATGCAGTGGTATGGCCCTAGGGAAACAGTTCTTTATTTATGAGGATCAGTTTCAAGAAATAGGTCTACGGCATTTTTTGCAAAGGTGGTTATTATGCAAGAACTCTCTCTGGTGTCCCTTGCATCTGGGTAGAGACTTTATCTCATCTGGCACTGAGGATATTTTAATCTGATTTATTTTGGCCAAGCAATTGGCAAGAAGCGAACTCATCTTGTGATTCTGCTTGTAACGCCCTGTCTCCTCTCATCTTTTCACCAACGGTTCACAGCGTGTAGTCTGAGAAACTGGCCACGCACTCGGTACCACTCCGTCTCATTATGGCTATAGAAAAGGCCAACGATTTTTCAGTCCTCACTGGAGATCTGTGTGCTCTGAAAGTACACTGAAGGTTGTGGAGAAAAGCTGCTAAGGTGCTGCTAAGATGCTTACATAAATTGGTTGCGTGCAATAAATGTTTTCAGAATCAGGAACAAGCAGGTGGAAATGCATGCAAATCATATAACACAACCATCATATAATATAACCTTGCACCTCGAGAGAAAATAAAAACGCCAGACTCTATAATGTCATAGCTGAAATGTTAACCAAGAGCTTGCTGACGTTTTGTTAAGGACACAAATATAATATGCTACATTAAACTTGGCAGCCAGAACATGGGACTGGGCAGCACATGGAAGCTTATTTTATTGGACAAAAATGTATTTATTCATTTAGCATAGCACTGGATAATAGATGATCTCCGGGGAATGGAAAGCTTTATTGAGGCTGTTCAGTCAGTACTCTACATTTTGACTTGATTTGATTGGCTTTCAGTCCCCGGCTGTTTGCTGGACTGTGATGGCGTTTGCCTTAGGGTGTGCTAGGCTGTAGTCATGTCAAGCCTTTAATGATGTAGTTGAGGTCATTGTGGTTGAGGTCAGGATTAACCAAAGAGTGAGTAACTGAATTTTCAGTCTTTTCTTACAGAGTATGGTCTTCGGTTGGGCAGCCAGATTTTCATCAAAGAGATGACCAGCACAGGACTGGCTGCCAGAGACGGGAACCTGCAGGAGGGCGACATCATTCTCAAGGTACATTTACAACTCAGTGGTTATTCTGCCACATGATTGCAGCTCAAAGTTTTTGACAAACATTTCATTATTGTAACATTTTGAAGGCAAAACACCATAGACAGTGCACTATACAGCAACATTCACATTACTAGCTTCATGATTTGATTTGATTATGATTTGACAATTTCAAATCAGATGTGTATCCGATCTAGGACCACACACGAAAGTGGCTGAGGTCTTGGGTCATATTTTTGTGTCCAAACAGTCCTGAAAAAAATCCTGTCTGTGTCACATCAAGGCAGAAAATTGATTTTGTGTCACTTCCTCCTGGTAATGGGCATGTAACCTATAATAATCAGCTAAGATCTGAGGGGGTGGGGCTGAACAAAACTATGACCCATGTCTACAAACTGTTACACCTCTCTGTGCAAAATCTGTAATGGAAGATATGAAGTATGACCTGAATATGAGAAGCATGCACATATACGGATGAAATTACATGTGTAAAATTATCTGGGAATGTGCTGTTTATAAAATTACAACCTTGCCATTGCATTCACACATGATTACTTTTGACACAAAATTAATTTCACACAGCACTATCACAGATAGACAGTGTTTCCTTTAAACCACAGATTATGTGTCCATTCTTTTCTTCTAGTCTTCTTTCTTTGGGTCTTTTATGGATTTTATAGATTTTTAAGTTGATGTAAAAACCCTCTTAGCAAACAGGAATATCTTTTTAACTAGTTTGTTTGCTGTGGGACAGATTAACGGGACAGTGACAGAGAATCTGTCTCTGAGTGATGCGGGGAAGCTGATTGAGAAGTCTCGGGGGAAACTGCAGCTGGTGGTGCAGAGGGACCACAGGCAGATCCTGGTGCGCATCCCGGCCCTGGCAGACAGCGACTCCGAGCCTGACGGTGAGTACACTCTCTGGAGCTGATTATTGATTGATGTGATCTATTTGGCACTAGTTTATACTGGACCAGCTATTTCAGTAGCTCACGAATGCAGCTTTATAAGCATCATTATAATAAACTTTTATTCATATAGCCCATTTAATACATGGACTGGAGCTATAATAAATATAATAAAAGATATAATATAAGATGTCAGCACAACAGAAATACAAGTATTCAATGTGAATCGAATCAGGGTGCCATTTGATTTGATTATGAAATGGTTTACTGCAGACAAAAAACATATCTTAACAAGTGAAAATATCTTGAACGTGGGCAAATGTATATATATTTTTTTATATAATATAATTTTTTTATTATAAACCAAATGTAAGATTATACAGCCTGATTTTAGATGTTTTAAGATTTCTTTCTAAAGCAGATAATTTAGCTTCTGTCTAGAAATAAATGTTTAAAATTAGAAAGATTTTTATAAATTTTATATATCAATTTTAATCTTGACAATTTCAAGATTGAAATAAGTAATATCTAGAAATAGGTTTACCAATCATATATTTGGTTAATTGTAATCTTATAATAGGAAATACTAGCTAAATTTGTTGATATTCTGGATCTTCGAGATATTTTTACTTGCCAACAAGTCATTTTTTGCAGTGTTCTCAATGCAATCTTGATTCTATACACAATGGATTTTTTTTTATTTTAAAGCATAAAATAAAATGTTGTACCTTGGCTCCAGGTAAGCAAAAGCCCTGTTTCTCAGCAGTCTTTTTCAATTTTATTATGACTCACTTCACATCGTATGTGAACTGTGTTGTATTTTTTTCACTGAAAATTGAAGTGTAAAAAATTCGATTAGGGACGTCAATACAGAATCGTTTAAAGAGAGAATCAAGGTGCTTCGAAGAATCAGTATTTTTTTCTAACCCCTAAAAAAATACTCTGTCGAAGAATGGTGAAGCGTAGCATGCAAAGCTCCAGGGTCTGATTATATCACGATACTAATGCTAATTATAATCAGTTTGTGCCTTTGATATTCTAATGAGTGTGTTTTAAATAGATTGAAATCAGCATTCTTAGTCTGAGATGTTTGATCTGTTCAGCCGGATGCATCATAATGATTTAATATAAAACAGACGGATCAGGTTAATTAGAACAGGTAAATATCATACATGCAAATGCGAGATACATTTCATGAAATAAATGAATTTTACGTTTGTGTATTCATGGATTCTCAGTATCAGTGCCTGTCCATGGACACAATTTCAATTATTTCACCTGTTTTATGGTTCTCATTATCATTTGCTTCATTATTCTTGGACCCCCTGAGCAGGTTGATAGCCAGAGAGCTGCACTGATCTGAAAATGTAATGGTTCTACAAGAGCAATTCTATTTCTGTTCTTCTTATTTTACAGATAATATGTCATACTTTTAGCAGAAGGACGTCAGAGACACTGCAGCACACACTGTCTGGTTACCATTAATCTTTATTATTGACTGTGCCTTAGCCAAATTGTAAAGCTTTCAAGCCCATGCACTTAATATATTTGTGAAGCCCCGAAGTTTGTGCACATATCTTTTTGCTAACTTCAGTTTTTAATATCCGTCCTAATCAATAAACTATTTTATTCATTCGTTGATTCTGTGTGGTGACTTATTTTACTTTTGGTAAATAAAAGCCAGTGGGGGAGGGTTATAACTTTTTGTGATGTATATAATTTTTGTGATGTTCAGAGTGTTTATTACTGTTGCAGTTATTAGCAGCAGAGATGATATAGCATACTGTCATAGCCAAGCAACACCGATGTGAGTACTATACTGTAATATGCTCACTGCAGTGTGTGCTGTTTAGCACAATGTAATATCCAAGCTTTTGTTCTGTGCCTGGCCTCTGGACTGTGGGTTTGCCAACATGCTCAAAAGTCATGTTAGTTTTGGGGTCAGACATGTTTCTAAAGGCAGAACAAAGCTTTGGGACTTTCTCAGAATCTCTCGGTTTTTCAGTAGGGGTGGAAGTCTGATAAGTAGGGCAGAGGTCATGTGACTAATATATAGCATAGATTAAATATGTGAAGATTACTACTGGTTAAAAGTGTGTCTCTGTTACCCGTGTATCGTGAAAAGAACTCTGTGTGGTTAACTGTTTGAGATTTTCAGGCAGGTTTTAACCTTTGCCAAATCACAGCTGTTTTCCAGCAGAGATGATGTGTGTTTACATGTTGTAAGCCTCTTAGTGTGTAATCCCTAATTACCAGGCTACAACTGATCACATGATTGGATTAATCATCATCTGTGTGTGTGAGTGTGTTTCTGACTATCCTCTATGGTGTCCTGTATGTGTGTTTTTGTCTTTCTGTTAATTGTTGTTGTGTGTGTGTGTGTGTGTGTGTGTGTTTGAGGAACATGTACATGTTTATACGTACAGTAGTGATGTGAGGTAAATAGCCAGGCGTGGCAGAGGAGGTTTTGCTGTGGAGTGACTGTTGGTAAAGATTTTAGCAAAGATTTTATATCCTATCTCTCCCTTCTTGGAGGTTTTTTTTTTTTTTTTTTTTCCATCTGTGTCCTACAGGCTGTAATTTCATCTCCACCCTACAGATGGAAACACTCATTTTTACACATCTCTGAATTAAAAAACTAAGCAAAGAACTCGTTCATATATGCATTCTCATTTAGCAGCTCAAAAAAAAAAAAAAAAAAAAAAAGTTAAATCATGTACAAAAGGGATGCACTGATCCCATTTTAGTACGTTACTGATATTAAGATAGTAACACTCTTACAAAAAAAACAATCCAACTCTTTCAAGTTATTTTCTGCTTGTATTCGGTAAATATCCTAATTACATTTAGGGTCAATGAGGCAATAAAATATTGTAGACCAATATTATTCAACCTTTCAGGACAAGTGTCTCATGTTGCTTGCCAATTCAGAATGCTCTGCTTCTTACATATTCAGAGGATCTAGTCTAGACAGCTCATATGTATGTTTTAGGGGTGTGGTTAAAGGTCAAACATGGGTTGCATTTGTTTGGATTTTGCATTTCAGAAAGTCAACGCTAACTCTAGCTTTAACTATACCGAACTATACCTTTTAGCGCTTGTAACAAGAGACATCAAAAAGCAGCTTTACAGAAATCTGGATGTAAATTTAGATCCCTGATGAGCAAACCAGAGGTGACTGTGGCAAGGGAAAACTCCCTGAGAAGGCATAAGGAAGAAACATTGAGAGGAACCAGACTTGAAAGAAAGCCCGTCCTCTTCAAGTTTAGGTCTCTACAAAGTGTGTCTCTTCAGTTCTCTACTAAGTATGTTATAATCATGTTCAGTATGAGAATATAATGAATGAGTCTTGTGATGAACACAGGACAGTCTTTATGATTACTGCAGCAGTATTTAGGTACAAGTCTACAATATCCAGGTGGGATTATTCCCTGAGGCAAAGGCCTCTGTTTATGAACATAAAATCAATCAGTGTATCATGTTGGAACATTTAAAATCTGCCACTTTAGTACAATATCTACCTTAATACTTATAGTCAGTGTCTGACTGGTGCATCCCTATGGTCACATATTAATGACTAAGCAGTGGACACATTATTTCTATTCCTGTATTTTCCTATGTAGTGCTCCACTTAGGCTTGCACAGATGCTCTTGGCTGGTATCTATGGCTGTGTGTGTGTGTGTGTGTGTGTGTGTGTGTGTGTGTGTGAGAGAGAGAGAGAGTTTGTGTGTGTGTGTTTGTGTGCGTGTGTTTTGTGCCAAGTAACAGAGTGTGTTTTAGGCACGCTGCACTGGCCACCACTGGCACTGTGAGGAGCTGAGGAGTTCTCTTAAAGCAGCGGACATGCTCTTAGGTTCACCAGCAGCACCCAGCCACACAGTAACTCCCTCCCTCTCTCTATCTCTGTCTCTCACCCTTTTCTTTCATCTGATCAGTGCCCTTGTGTTTCTCTTTCTTTTTGTCACGCAATCACTCTTACCTTGCTTTGTATCTCTGGATTGAATCTCATGCCTAACTCTTCTGGTCCAAATATCTGCTTCATATTGGTGCCGTTTGTTAACCCGTCTCTAATTAACAGGAACTTTCTGAACTACCCTGGAAAAAGTAGAGCTTTACAATATGATAATGTTTTACCTGGAGATTGCTCGGAACAAAATAGCTCTGCTGTCCAAGACAGTTCACTGTATATGTCTGTGTCTCTCACACGTCTCCTCAGTGGGGTAACTGGTGTCTTGTTTCATCAGACCTGCCTATCTTACACACACACACACACACACTTTCTCTGTTCTGCCTCTTTGTAACTCATTTAAGGTTCAATACTGCCAAAACTTTACTGCCATTTTCCCCTTTTTTTGATTATTCTTTTCCCAAAACGTCACGACTGGCAATGGATGTGCTGGCGAAGCTGCCGTCCTGGTTCCTCATCTTCCAGTGTGTTATGACGAGGCAGATCTTGACACATTAACACAAAGTGAATAACTCTAAGAGCTGTGTGTGGGAGCGGGAACGCTAAACTCTCTCTCGGGGGTCGTCTGGTGGAGGGTTTTAGAACTCTAGCACTTATGGAATGTATCTGAATCTCTCATCTGCTTTTGCTTTCAGATATCTCTGAGATGGAATCATACAGATCATACTCACCACAAGAAGACCAAAGGTCACGGCAGTCAGACATTTCCTCCCATTCCTCCACTGAGCTGCCACGAGAAATTGCCAGGTATGCTCATTGCTGGGACCCTAAGCCAAGGGCTCACCACAACCCTATTCCAAACAAACAAACAAACAAAAAATAAGGAGTAATAAGTAAATACCCAACCTTTGAAATAAGGAGGGGGACCCTTCAAGGAGATATGAACCTCCAGGATGAACCTCCACTCACCTCCTACCTCCTGTGCAGTGTAGACTGGCATAGAAAGGTCCTTCAAGGCTACTTTGGATAGTTAGATGTTCTTATATTATGTTGATTTCTCGATTTTGAAATTTTCAGTCAGGAATTTTCAGTAACACAGCAGTTTGGAACTTTCTCTAAAAGGAAAAACCCCAGCAGTCGGGTTCTACATCAAATTCATTCAGTTTGTTTTCATTTTATAACCGTGATTGAAGCGTAAGATATCAGAGACTTGAAACTAAATTATAATATCCAACAATTTTAAGCATTTCAATAAATGCTGCTTCTGAAACCTTTCTAGTTGTTCAAGAGTTTAATCTTCTGGATAAATCTTGCTACTCATTTCCAGAGAGGAGCCGCAGAACAGGCTGGCCAAGATGGGTACACCATTATCTCCTTACAGGGTCGGAGAAGAGCCACCTGCAGTGCAGGTAGAGCGAGAAGATCCACCACAGGAGCCTCCAGGTACAGTCTGTTTCTATAAACACAGGACAGTGGACAATGCAAGTTATTGCTGGCATTAACAAAAATCATATATAATATATTAAAAGAAACATTCTGCTGTCTCATTTTTCTATTATTACAGAATATATACTTATTGAATCTACTGCTGTTAAATGCAGTTATACATTTTTATAATTAGATTACAAAGGATTTTGGGTAAATCATTTTAGACTCTGTTCGTAGTACTACAGATTTTAAAGTGCACTTCCTTTATTGAAATGTTCACAAGTGTCCAGCTTTGCATATAAGAATCCCTGGCCAAATCACTTATAGCAGACAGAAGAAGAGATGTATGTCAGGCCAAATCTAATGGCATCGTCATGTGTATTGGTTTCCAGCGCCAGTCAGAAAAACACCCAAAATTCTGCTGCGACCGAGTCCTGAGGATGAGGAGATGTATGGGTGAGTACTGTAGGTTTAGTGTACAGTCTTACTGCCTCATATGTAGATATGCAGTTCAGATGTATTTGTTTTTGGTTGTTGTTTTTTTATACCGTCACATCTTCCTGCCCGCTCCCAGTCCTGATCGTACCTGATCCTGCTCACTCCCTAAGACGCCCTTGATCAATCTCTCCTGCCCCCATGAGACTCTTGACTAATCCTGCATGGTTGCAAAGACTCTCTTTACCAATCCCACCTACTCTGGAAGACACACTTGACCAATCCCACCCTCTCCAGCAGACACTCTAGACTAATTCCGCCTGCTCTCAAAGACTCTCTTTCATTGGGTCTCGCTCCCAGTCCCCACGCACACCTCTAAAACAGAGACACAAACTCATACAAACAGATTCTCTCTCACATGCACACATACTGGCAAGAATCTATACACATGTACATAAGTCTCATACACACACACACGTTAGCAATTCCTGCTAGTGTAAAAACCCCATTAAATTCCAATGGAGTTTAATAAATAATCTCCTTCTTCCCATCTTTCCTCCTGACGACACCATTGTCATTCTCGTACATATTCATGAGGCAGAAACTATGCATGTGAAAGGTTATTGTTGTGCCTTATAGTTGTTGATTGAAAACCTTTGTCTCCGTGCCAGAGCTCTTTACATTTAATGAGTTTCTACATAGTATAGATGATTAACACATGCTAACAGTTTGGGAATTTTTCCATGACACAGAAACAAGAACTGGCCCAAAAAGGAACCAACAGGACATGGGGTTCTTTTTCTAGTCACAAATAAGGCATCACAGAACACAGTGTGACACCATTGTTAGATTTAAACGGAGAAAGGAGACATGCTTGGATTAACACTGTTTCTTTAGTTAATTAGCTACTAAAGAATGGGAAAAGGCTTATCAAAGAGTTTCCAAATTTTGTTTTGTAATCTCCATCAAAATATATCCCATGCTGGTAAAATAGGTAAGGGTCTAATAATAGCATTAAGCTAAACCCTGTCAGACAGGTTAATATGACAAGTTGGCACAGCAATAAAAACTGATCCAAGTCGAGGGTTGTTTAACATATTAAAAGGCTCTGTAAATTTGACTGTCCGTATGCTCTGATAGTATAGAATAGAAAGCATTTCTGTTCATTTGTCTTGTAAATACACTTGAAACATTTGTGCAGGTTGAGAAAGAAAACACAATGTTGCATGTAGATTGCACAAAAAAACATACCATCAACATACCATACTATTCTTCTTTTCTTATTCTGTTTTTTGGTGTTTGTGCATATTATGTGAGTTGGTAGGTATAACGGCTTGGCATGCTCCTGAGTACCAGTAGGTTTTGTTAGCTGAACAGATAAGAAAGCCATACAACTTGGTACTGGACCAATGGAAAAAGCAGTATAGTGCCAAAAGTGTACACACTTGATTATAAACTTGTTCATTCTTAGTTGGTCGTCCTTTGTTCAATATGCCATAAAGAGACTAATGCATGCAGATGACCTAGTACTAGCTTTCCAGTCTTCTGTCTTTGCTGGATACATGGTTGTGCAAAGGACTTGATGGAGCCACATGATGCAGTCCTCAATAATAGCCTCCTCCACCCCTCTCTCCCTCTCTCTCGCTCCCTCAGGCCGAATACTATGATGGTGAGCTTCCAGAAAGGGGAGAGCGTTGGCTTGCGGCTTGCAGGGGGGAACGATGTGGGCATCTTTATCGCCGGTGTTCAGGAGGGAAGCCCTGCAGAGGAGGAGGGCCTTCGTGTTGGGGACCAGATCATGAAGGTGCAACTGCAGCCCTCATATAAGCAAAAGAAATACATTTAAATAAACAATAAATCAAATAATGTTTGGCCATGCAGTCAGTCCAGCTCCTTAAATCAATAAAGCAAACATAAAGCAGCTGCTGACGCAAGCTCCAGGTGCAGATTTTTTTCTGTATAACGTAGTAAAAGAAATATGTTGAAAAGAAATATTGTGTGTTTTGTATAAAACCGGTTGTAATTTCCACCTGCAGGTGAATAATGTAGACTTTCGAGGAATTATACGTGAGGAGGCGGTGCTTTTCCTATTGGAGCTCCCCAGAGGCGAAAACATCACTATACTGGCACAGAGCAAAGCAGAGGGTGAGTCTTCTGCCTTCCTCACATAGACACTGTTACACAATATCATTAAAAATGTTAGAATGTGACAGACATGGGAAAGTCTTAAGAAACTTGTCGTTTTATAAAACTTTACCCAACACTGGAGCAATACGGTGAGAAATAATACCAGTTATTTACACTTTCTTAAGGCTTAGTGGAATCCATTTACATTGCGATTCACTACATTGGTAATACATAATCAGTAGTTCTCTCTTCGAAAGGACAGATTTCACAGATTTGATTTTATGAGGAGTCAATACTGAAATTGTGCCCATCGATATTCAGACCTCATTCAGACATAACTACAGAATTAATCACTTAAAGATAACTTAATTCAAGTGTAACCATAGTAGGTGAATGCTCGGTCAGCTTATCCTTCAAACTGTGGGCACGTTTTCTGCACAAGAGAACACATCAAATTAATGAAAATATTGGTATTATTTAATTACTTCCACAACTCAAAATAGCAAGAAGCGGGATGAAATAGCCTACATCCCACACATATTATGACCTTATGACCTCATTTTAGTGTCTTGTGGCATCATAAAGCACACAATTAACTGTGGGTGCATGATATAAAAAAAAAATTAAATGCAAATTATTAGGATATACTGGATCAAATGCCTGATCAAGCTGCCAAATAATGAAGGTGGAGGCAATAATTGTTAAATTAAACCAAATTTTCAGTGATTAATGTGATTAAATAGGAATATTCACACAACAATACAATGGTAATATCCTAGATTTCTATTAGATGTTTCAGTGCTTGCTATCTCCTCATTCATATATCATTTTAGTCTTTTTGTGTTCATGTAGACATTTACTCCCTTACCCGTCTCTTTTTACACTTTCTGTTTCTCTCTCTTGCACAATGTGTGTAAGAGTAATTACAAGACCACCAGCTTGTTCCCCAGCAGCACAAACCAGTATGAACCAGTTCTGGCTTATCCAAGACCACTCTTTATGTGTACATGTGCACTCAGTTCTCTTCTCTACCTTTCAAAACATGTTTTCAGATACATATCCAAATCTTCAGTAGTAAAATATTGAATCGTTATGGCTACTGTTACTGTTACTGCTTGAGTATTGTTCCCTAAGTACAGTTGTGTGCATGTTTATCTGAGAAATGCCTAAGCAAGCATGACAGATTTAAGAGCAGCCCAGGCTGTTTGTTTAATATCTAATCAGGTGTGTAGTCACCCCTGTCTAATGGCTGTGTGGTTCATGGTGAGTTATTGGATTTGGAGTCTTGCCCTGCCTTATAGCATCCTACCAGGATGAACAGCACTGACCTTTGCTGTCAGCTCCTCCTTTTTTTCTCTTTCTCTCTCAGCCTGTCTCTCTGCCTGCTTGCTGTGAGACGAAACTTATGAAGGTCTCACGGACAGTTAAAGAAATCCTGACTAGAGCTGCTCAGTTCTGCTTTTAGACATTTATTGCAAACCTGCTCAAGTTGTAGTCCTGTCTGCTTGCCACTGTATTGTCTTGTATGTATCTTGTAGGTGTTGAAGGCATTATACAGTATTTTGTCCTATCATATACATCAGGGGTCTCAGAATGAATTTCACTGTTGATAAAATTTAATTTACATATTTTATATTTACTTTTTAAACTTGTTTAGGTTTTCAGCAAAGATCATGCTGGGTAAGGAGCCAGTTTCACAAACAATTAACAACAAATAATAAGCATTTGAACTTATAAATATAAGAACTTTATATTGTAGAAAATGAAAATTTCGTCATGTTAAAGGTTCTCATTGGCCACCACACATCCCATATTCTAATTTTAGTCACCTAATGTTCACCGAAACATGAGCTTCGTAAACTGAGGTGGTGTTAAAAGTGCCTCTGTTTGTGTCCTAGTTTACGAAGACATCCTCGTGTCTGGACGAGGAGACTCCTTCTTTATACGGACGCACTTTGACTATGAGAAGGAACAGCCACAGTGCCTGGCCTTTTCACGAGGGGACATCTTCAAAGTGGTGGACACCCTGTACGACGGCAAGCTGGGAAATTGGCTGGCTATCCGTGTGGGCACAGACAACCAGCTGCTGGAGAAAGGCATCATTCCCAACAAGAGCAGGTGAGCCATGTGGTGGAAAGACACACAGACTACCAGAGTAGAATGGATTTTTAATAATTGGGTTTGGGTTAGAACAGGAAAGCCCCTTTAGCCCACTCACCTTCTCCTTGTCTCCTGTCTCTCCACTTGCAGAGCTGAGCAGATGACTAATGTCCAGCACACTCCTAAAACCCCCAGTAGTGACAGAGCTGACTTCTGGAGACTCCGTGGCCAGAGAGCAGCTAAGAAGAAGGACTTGCGCAAGACCCGGGAAGATATGAGCCTCGTCTCCACCCGCTTCCCCGCCTATGAACGGGTGGTGCTCAGAGAGGGTAGGATTCTCAGAGACAGACAGAAAGAGAGGCAGCCATAATGAAGCAGAGACATGTTTTAAAAGTAGGATATTGGAACGTATCAATAGCTCACAGGTCTGTGGAAAATAATTAAACTGTGAAAGATTGATACAGAATGGCATTTGTGAGGCAGTAGGTGCAGGAGCTGATGCTGATTAAACATTTAACAACCTCGTTACAGCCAGAACCATTCACTGACACCCTGAGGGCAGAACTGATGCGTAGTGTGTGTCGCATTCTCCCCATTAACAATACGCTAATGCAGTGAGTGAGTGAGTGAGTGAGTGAGTGAGTGAGTGAGTGAGTGAGTGAGTGAGTGAGTGAGTGAGTGAGTGAGTGAGTGAGTGAGTGAGTGAGTGAGTTATTTAAAATTTAGGATGGGTGTATAACTGTCTGCACAAATCAACAACATAAAAAGAATACACAAACTGCAATTAGCATGATTTATTTGCAGATATTAGTAATAAAAATAAACTTTATTTCCCAAATCCTCTATCAGAGAGAGCTTTTTTTAATTATCACTTGGGTTCCGTTGTGCAATCACTTTGTTGCTGTACTTAAGTCTGTTTTTAAGTATCATTACTTCACTTTTGACTTCTACATACAACATTTCAAAAGAAAAATTCTACTTTCTACTCACTACATTTTCAAACACTACATGTTTACACTTATTGTGACAGCTAGCTTTTTGCATTCAGCTAGTTTGAGAGATTAGCAATAAAGCTGTCGTGAGTTAGTCTTAGGTAATATTTTTTCCTTGGTGAATCGGGCACTAATTTACAGTTACTATGAACAATATGTGAGGCAGACATCAGTATCATTTCCTGTACTTTTACTTTCATACTTTTATAAGTACAGAGTGAAGAATTTGAGGCTGTATTTCAACTATTAACTGAGGATTTATTTAGATGAATAATTGCAGGGAGATTGACATTGACAGGGAGTCCTACTGTACTGTATGTGAAGAGGTCAGGTTCATAATGTTTTATAATGCTCTTTAGTTTATCATTTTCTCTAACATCTTTCTATCTGTGCTGTAGCTGGTTTCAGGAGGCCCGTGGTCCTGTTCGGTCCTATAGCCGACGCTGCCAGTGATAAACTGGCCACCGAGCTGCCGGAGGAGTTTGTCATTGCCAGTGAGTAGAGCCATGTAGATTTAATAACCTCTCTCGGTGTGACAGAGTTGATCATATTCAACTTAGAGAGGGCATTCGTTGAGGATAAAGGCAGCCATTAGGAGAGCAGCATTTTGGTCTCAGGTGTTTTGTTCAGCTGTACTTCCACATGCCTGAAATACACACAGAGGAGGTGCATTGATACTATAGAAACACTGTCTTTGCACAGGTTGTTAAAGGAGCAGTATGTAATTTCTGGACATCCACATCCTCTTTTGAAGCTACATGTGCTTTGAATTGTCTTTTAAGGAAAAGGGGCATAGCTGAGCAGTTTTGTTCCAGCTGGAGAACAGAGCTAGTTTCAGGGAAAGAAAAATCTAAACAGAAGCCTGAAATGGAAAAACTATCCAGATCCGTTGTATAGCAACGTTGCAATATTTTTTTAAGGTATTTTTTTTAAATTATGTGATTATTACAGGTCTATAAACACTTTTAACATAACAAACTACACCTTTAAGGAAAAAAATCACTCCCATATTTCATACATAAGAATTTGTTTCATTTTAAACCCTGTAGCTAGCAAGACCAGCTATTGATATTTCAGTGACTCCTTCTTCAAATAGACATGATTTTCCATGATTAAAAGTGACTATCATTTACTCTGTTCTGTGATGTCTGCTTATTAGAAACAGAACCTAAAGATGCAGGGTCAGAGAAGTCTTCCGGGGTGGTGCGTCTCAACACTATCCGACAGATCATTGAACAGGTGATACATATATCTAGCGTATGCACAGTGAACCTTGCACTTTGTGCACCTCACCTTAAACTAAACTGACCATAAAAGTTATGTTCAGAGTATTCACATTTTCATGCTTCTTTCGCAAATTACATTTTACAGTTCTTAATTTCTAATATAGTTAACTGTTTATCATCACTGAATCTAAATATCAGTGTGTTCTGTCCTTTTTTTTTTCCTCTGATTCCTGCTCTCCCCAGGATAAACATGCTCTGCTGGACGTGACCCCCAAGGCCGTGGACACACTAAACTACACGCAGTGGTACCCCATCGTCATCTTCTTTAATCCAGACAGTAAGCATGGGGTGAAGACCATAAGGCAGAGGATCATTCCTAACTCAAACCGCAGTGCCCGCAAACTCTATGACCAGGCCATCAAGCTCAGGAAATCCTGCTCACACCTCTTCACCGGTGAGTCCCAGAGATATGTATGTATGTATGTATGTACAGTACTGTACTCTCTGTGTGTGTGTGTGAGAGTGTGAGAGAGAGAGATAGATAAGAGATCTGGAGAGAGAGAGAGAGAGAGAGAGATCTGGGTCAGATATAACCATCTTTTATAAGGAATAAAACACACCATGGCATGTTGTAATAGGAAAATAATCAACAATAGGTTGCTATGATGCAGCCACACACAAAATGGAGTTACTCTTACCACCCTAAAGTTTGTTATAGCAGCTATAAATGGTCATCCCCTTACCAGCAAGGTAATAAGACAAAAAAAAAAAGCAATTTGTCATGTTAAGTAGAAACCTGAAAGACTTTCCATTGTCAGAAAACGTAGTTACAGCTTTACAGTTACAAAGTGCTGACACTGGAGACTCTTTCCAAAAATGTTAAATAATGTCTCCTCACAGAAAACTTGTCAACAATTACAATCATTTTTTTTTTAAATCAATTTAAGTACAGCGTCCACCATACAAGTCCCTCTGTAAGTTGCTACTGAAACAATAATGTATTAGAACGAGCGCATTAATATTAAACCTGTGATTTGAATTACAGATGACATTATATATAGCACTATTGTATAGGGCATAATAACAATTCTGTACATTTTATTACAGCAGATGTGTAATAGGGTTGCACATTAGGGATAAATTCACAGTGATAAATTCAAATATTTACAATATATTTTTTGTGAATCCATTTATTTCTGTAAAGCTGCTTTGTGACAATGTCCATTGTTAAAAGTGCTATACAAATAAAACTGAATTGAATTGAATTAATACAGTTAATATATAAGAGCAGTACTGAACAGATGTCTTCTCCATTTGATATTAATTTATTTCTGATAGCTATGCATCAGAAAAGTAAAGGTTAAATAAATAGGTCAATAGGTGAACCTGCAGAACAAGGTGCTCAGATTGAAATGTCTTGATTTCTCTCTCTCTCTCTCTCTCTCTCTCTCTCTCTCTCTCTTTCTCTGCTTATTTCTTTACTGTGCTAGTTGTTATTGATCTGAACGCAGCCAATGATGCATGGTATGGCAGTGTGAAAGACTGCATTCGGCAGCAGCAGACCCAGGCAGTGTGGGTCTCAGAGGGGAAGGTAAACACCAAACACTATTTCTCCGTCATCATTCAGTTCTCCATCTTATACTTTCACTATCCCCTTCTTTTATATTTCCTTACTTTATTTCATTAACTCTAATTGTTGGTGTTAATACATTTTCTTCATCACTGCATGCCTTTTGCTTTTCTTCTTACTATTGATTCATTAGTCATATTAGACCTCTTTTGTTTCTTTCTGTGCTGTTTACTGTTCATCGTTCTTTGATTGTTCTCTATAGCTTTATTTTTGTTTGTGTGTGTCTGTGTGTGTTTGTGTGGTTTGTTTTTTGTTTGCGCTCCTGTCTGTACCCAAGATCCATCATGTGTCTCTTTTAGCTGGACGGGACGGCTGAGGGAGACCTTGATCTCCACGACGACCGCATGTCGTATCTGTCGGCGATGAGCGCTGACTATCTGAGCATGGACAGCCGTGTGACCAGCGACTACGATGACACGGCAGACGAGGGAGGAGCCTATACGGATAATGAGCCTGATGAAACGCTGGAGCGTCAGCGAGTGTCAGCCATCAGCAGATCCTCTGAGCCGGTCATGCCAGAGGAGGTCAGAGAGTACACACACACACACACACACACACACACACACACACACACACACAGAGAGAGAGAGAGAATACACAAATGGAAAATTATCCTTGGATACTCTGAGGCAGATTGAAGAAAACAAACATCACACACACAGACAGCTGTTGTGACTGTGTAGTCAGTATTGACTAAAGAAGTTAAAAGGCACACAGGCCTTCAGTTCTACATAGCTTTTATTAACTGACATACACATATATACAAACAGCTCCCATTAGACAAAACACAAATAATAAATTGATCAAAGCGCAAAGTAATATACATTAACGCAGTCTCTTCTGCCCCCTACTGTTTAATGTTTTGAATTACAACATTCTCAACTTACAGCCGATGCTTAGACATATCAAGACTATTTCAGGCATTCACAGAATTGCTTTATTATCTCGAAATATACTCTGTGGAAGGGCTATTCACCTAAAATTTGCAAAAACCCTTTACTTACAAAAGTCTGGATAAACATATAGCATTAACAGTTACCTTATAATGCTTAAACATTAGAGATGGCTGCGAGTAAGACCATTTGAAGTGATTGTTTTGTTTCACAGTGGCAATTCATGTAACCACTTAACTAGCACCATCTGAACAGATGGGAAATGTTTTGAATTTGAAGCAGGGAGAGTATTTTGTTAAACAAACTATGTTGTCAGTTCCCTAATTTGACCAGAGAGGGTAAATAATATGAAAAACCAATGAAAATCTGAAAACTTTCCTCTTTCTGAGCATGTCTCTAGCCATATAGCTAGTCTCTAGTCTCTGCCTTCAGTTAAATAATTGACATAAAGAGTTTCTACGACTAGTTTTTAATGCGTTTACTGGCTCTGCTATAGTATTATTTAAAGTAGTCGATTTGCTGGGTCTGAATTTGGACCGCAGTTGATGAACCCTGCTATATGGTCATCAATTGTGTGTGTGAGAGAGAGTCCAGTTATCAGAGTGAAACCTTATAAACACCAACCTGTCCCTGAGTAGTGTGTGATCTTGTGCTTGCCCTGTAGATCCTCAGGAAGTCCAGCCCAGAGATCCGCTTCAACTCCCGCATGGGTGTGGTGAGCAGAGAGTCACCGACTGAAACCAGCCCTCCTGTAATGTCCACCTTCCTCCCTGAGCCACCCAAGGTCAGCCGCTCAGCCAGCCCTGCAGTCATCCAGGTGTGCCATGTGTCCCACAGAGCAAGTACACCCAGAAGAAAGTGTGACAGTAATTTCAATTTAGTTTAAACCTACAACAGAAATGTAAGTTCACACTGTTTAAATGTAAAAAGGGTATAACGCACTATGCACTATATGCTACAATATCAGACTTAAGAATGAAGCTTCAGGAAGGTCAGTTGTTGGGTTAATGGATGATAAGAATATACATCAAATTTACAATATTATAACAATTGATGCTTCTGCCAATGTGAAAATGTTCATATTTGTCAGAAAAGGTTTGGTTGCCTTACCAAGACCTTTACTGTCTCTAATGCTGGGTGTATCTTTCTCTCAGGTGAAACCACTGGCTCAAGGCGAGGCCCCACATGGACACTTCAATCAACCACGAGATCCAAATGCCAGCAACCCTGCCATCATCGAGCACCATCATGTCCCAGACTCGCCCAGCATCGCCAAGCCTCTTCCACCTCCCGTAGCACTGAAGCCCACGTCTGTGCCCCGACCCCCCAGAGGCCTGATGGACAGCCCCATCAAGGACCGGGAGCCTCCAGAACAGAGCCCTGAGGACCCTTCCCAAAAGTCCTTTCTGGGCAAGCTGAAAGCCTTTGAGAAGATGGACCAATTTGCCAGAGCACAAAGGGTGCTGGAGCTACAGCAGGCCCAGGATGCCAGGGTAATGAGCATGTGTGAAAGTGAAGTAAATTTGGTGGTAAAAATGTGAATTGAAATCTGAAATTCAAATAATACTCTGTTTGTTAGTTGGAGATTGCACAGAAGAACCCAGACATCTACGCTGTCCCCATAAAATCTCCGAAACTGGACCACAGCAGACCACAGCCTATTGGGTAAGAGGACTGTTTCCCCTAAGGAGTAAGAAATGTTTCCATGACCCAAAAAAGAAACCTGCTTGGGGACCGTGGCATCATGTCCACTCATTCCAGTCCCTGTCCCTGATTCAGTGGCAATAGTGGTGTGTTAAAGGCTATTCTAAGGCCGCATTCACAAAGATATCTGTCAGAAAAAGCATAGACACATACAAGTGGATGGTTGTAAGTCTGTTTGTCTTTGGAAAACAATTTTTAGGTTAAGTGACACTGACAGTGTGCCATGCCAAGGCTCAACTTGTTCAGCCATTGACATGATCTATCGACTGTAATTAGTTTCTCCTCCATTTTTTGCAATATCAGTGTGAATAACTGAAGCCCAGCCCCTGACCGTCTCCTAATGGAGGACACATGGCCACATTAGAGTACATTCTGTTACTCTGGGGAACTTTTTACCCGAACCATTGATGTATGCTGTCAATGTATTTCCGTGGCAAGAGACACATTGTTGACAGATGCTCAAAAGTCATAGTGATTGCAGCCTATCACCTTGTCTAACCATGTATCTCTGTGCACAGATCCAGCGCGAGGCCGGAACCTCAGACTCCTCCCTCCAAAGTGCCCTACTCAGACAGATTTTCAGCCTGCCCCAGCAAAGAGGACGCGAGTGAGGAAGAGTACCGGCAGTGGTTAGCAGACCCGACGAAACACAGCTACTATCATAACAAACAAGAATATCAGGACACAGAGCTGTAGAGCTTGTCTGCTTGAGCTCCACACACTGTTCCACCATTCCACCACCAGGGCTTCCTACAGCTGCTCACGCCCAAGCCTTTCTGCTTATTTTTTTTTCCTGATCTTTTTTTTTTTTTTTTTCCTCCAGATTTAACTCCATGTGAACAAGATGGCATATCTGTTAAAAATATATCTATATATTTATGCCAGTTCATTTTTGTCTTTTGTGTGGAAGGAAGGAGCTACTTTTTTCTTGCCTATGCAACCAGTTTGGTTTTTTCAGAGCTACTGAAACTTCTTGCCATGACTCTTTGTCTTTTGCTACATGACAACCTTAAGCCTGGCGTGCACAACAGGCCAGCTTTTTTGTTACAGTTTGTTATTTTGTGAGCCCGATGAAGCAAAATGCCTGCAGAATGGTCTGAAAAGGCCACTCTTTGGAGTGTACACTTCTCAGCCTTTGCATTCCATCATTTCCGATCACATAAGTGTATGATTATATAATACAATACACTGGATTTTGTTACAATGTTTTGAAGTGCCTTTTACTTTCTGACTAATACGGACGTGTGGGGACTTGACAATCCAGACCGCTGGACAATAAATATTATTCTGCTGCTCACAAGCTTCAAGGGCAAACAGGGAAAAGACACCAAAACCCTTAATACTGTAATACTGTTCACCTGCCACCCCTGTCTTTACTGTTAGCAACAGCCAGGAGTAAATTCAGAGTCGTGTTTCCCACAGCTTGGCTCAGGTGTGTGTGTGTGTGTGTGTGAGAGAGAGAGAGAGAGAGAGTGAGTGAGTGTCTACTGTGTTTGCTATATGTTGCTATATGTTGTTTTATTCCTCACAGCATTTCTTTTTTTTCTATATTTCATTCTGTGTTGGTCTGCTGTACCTTCACATGTTGGTTGAAAAGTGCTTTTATAATTCATGAACAATGTTTTGATGGCCTCCAGTCTGTGTACATATTATACAGTAAATGCGTGCACTGACTGGACTTTAACACCAAATAAAACAACTCTACTGAACTACAGCTGTTGGAATCTTGATTCTTTTTATCGACGTTATCGAACGTCCATATCTAAAGGATTGTTTAAAACTGAGCATCAGGTCCTGCTGGTATAAATGAGCTAGAAGGGCTAAGCCTTCCCTCTCTGTTAAAGAAAAAAATATATATAAAACTAAGGCTCAAATGGTTTAAAGTAGATGTTTTACAGTAAAGTACAACAGCACCACAAGAGGTTGTAAGTAAAAGTACACTGAATATATGATGTGCAATAAGCCTATTCTTTAAGCCTGCTTCACTGACACATCCATGACAAGGCAGGCAAGCATATCTATTCAATGTGTGTGTGCCAGTTGAGCTTTTTTTTTGGAAAAATAGAAGAATCTAATTGGAAAAGGCCTCACTCTTGATTAGGTAGCACACAACATACTATATTTGTCCTACAATCAATATTAGCACTGATTATGAGTTGTTTAGCTACAGGCTTAACTGATATACCCTTCTGTCTTACTTATACTTTAATAAAGCATTCCATTAGCATCTGAAAGTGATCAGTTAATACCATAAACACGAGCATTTAGGTATTTGGTGAACCACCTGTTTTATATTTGTCCTAACTGCATTGTTATTCTATAACTTTTCTGTGTCTGTTTTGTCTAGGGCACTAACGGTGAGTAAAGTGTTCAAAAACTTGACTGGCCGTGTACATTCATCACAAATCAGACACGTACGTTTAGTTTAAAGTGAATTAAGGGGTAGGATTGTTGCCAAAGTGTTCATTTCAGTATTACCCTGGATAATACTAGAGCTGTGAGGCACCAATGCTAACCGTTCCGCCACTGTGCTGCTTATCAGGAAGATGTAATAAAGTGGCCGGGGTGTTTTGTATACAAGTTAACTTCATTAAAATGCCATTTTTATTAATTACAGGCCAAAACAATGCATTAGTCTCAAATCATGTTAATCTCTGCTTGATCGTTTCCTCCAGTGTGGTATAAATGATGGAAGCAGATTCTGTCGTGGAACGTGTTGACAGTATTAGGCCCGGTGAGCTGACTCTTCTCCAGCGATGTGTTGAAGCCGTTATCTCGAAACATTCCTCTTTTCAGGATGTGGTCTGAAAATTTGCGCCGACTTCCATGAAAGGTTGTCTGAAATAACATAAATGATAGAACAGTGTGTCATGACACGCTTGTTTATAATTAGGTACATGTATGTGAAATATATATTTTACAGTACACTCAAGATAGTTACCGGCATTTCATGAACTGTAGGTTTTTTGCTGCCGTATATATGGTTTGTTGTCTGGTACAGTGGGTGGACCATCTTCTTACTGCAATGGAAAATAAAGTGAGCAAGTTATGAGAGAGTTTTTTTTTCCCCACCAATTTCTGTCACTGCTAATTCCTACCCACTACTAGCTAGTTCTTCCTTATCACACCCCAGCTACCAAGCAGCATCCAGGAATGCTGAGGGTTAGGCTGTACTTCCTTTGAGGTGTGTAGCAACCCAGTGCCTCGTTGCTACATCACAGGGCAGCTGAACACACTCGGTGGAAAGCGCTAACCACCCTTTTCCATGCACATCAGCCTCACAGACACGCACGATTGGCTAGTGTGACTCTGATTGACAGGGAAGAGAGTTAGGCTCCTCCCACCCAGACAGCACGGCCGGTTTTGCTCAGTTGGACTCCTGGCTATTATCAAGACCTGACCAATGCTTTTCTGTTGCTCTGTTTTTTGCATCTTTGGAGCCCAAAGATGACTATGAAACAGATGAAATGAGGATGGTTAATCTTCAGTTCAAGCACTGTGACACTGAAATTTCTTAGCCTAAATATACTATTACACAGGGCAAATACAGTATTATAATGTAATCAGATTTCTAACCGTTAATAATTCTACATGAATCAATATTAGGTCTTGATTGTACTTCTCACTAAATGGACTGCTTTATTGATTCAGGTCCGTTAGTAATGTAAAGCACCACCATCTACTTATATTCATTACGTGTTGTCTGTGTTGGAACCTCAAGGTAAAATTTGGTGGGATGATGCCTTCATGATATTTATCCCTACCAGTGAAACACAGCTATTCTCACAAGCAAACCTTATCCAACTACTGCTGGCTGTCCACTGTAGCCTATATACAAATATTAAGATAAAGCTCTTGCACCCTTTTATTAGATACCCTTCACGTTGTTTCACACATTTTTGCACATGTAGTGGTTTTATTTTCACATGTGATTTTAGTTTTACACGATTCATTTACTTTCACATGTTAATTTTTCACATGTAGGACATGTGGCTTCATTCTTCATGAATCTTTTTTTTTTTTTTCCATACTGTGATCACATATAATGTATAATATAAGACATTATATTTGCTTCAATTTCAGGGGGCAACATGGCGAAATGTACCGTCACATGTTTCTCACATGTATTACTCACACAATCCCATGTGAAAAACGTATGATTGAATGTAAAATGTATGTGATTTTCCTTTAAGGGTAGCTTAAGCTAGTATTAATATAGTAGCCTAAGCTAAGTAAGAAACGTGCGTACAGGTTAGGCATTAGAAAGTGTGGGACATTTTTAGCTAATTGTGGTGCAAAGATATTTTAACAGTGAATAATATAATATATAAATCACGGGTGGACAGTATTTGAGTAATCGTACTTTGTCACTATACTTAAGTATAATCTTGGCATATTTTGGCAAATACTTGACTTGAGTATTATTGAAATTGAATACATGCACTCTTACGTATTTACATTTCTGAGAAAAACAAACATACTTTTTACTCTATACTCTTCTGTACACTATACATCAACTGAATGAGCTCCTGCACATTTTTTGTTTACATTTCAGTTTAAAGCATCTAATCAAGCTTAAGAATGGAAATTAAAGAAAAATGAATTAAATTTAAAAAAAAAAAATCTATCAAGAATCATGACAATTTGTAACCAACCATTACCTTCTACACAATAAAGCTATATAGCTAATTCATGTGTGTGTGTGTGTGTGTGTGTGTGTGTGTGTAAGGGAGGGAAGGAGGGAGGGAGAGAGGGAAGGAGGGAGGGAGGCTGGATTAAACCCCTGGACTGCAGTGTTGAACTTGGGGATGAGTGCCCTGGCCCTATCTCAGCAAAAAGCTGCAGTATGCGGTATGCATCTACATTTTGCTTCCTTTTTTCAACACCGTCTAATCTGAAAAATCATGTTCAGCTAAGTTGAGCTATTTTGTTAACATTAAGCAGCTATATTTAACAAAGATTTCATTGCTGATGCCTAATGATGAATAGAAATCAAGTCAAATTCTAACGTGAAATATTGCAAATTTAATCAATTTACCAGTTGATTTAGAACAAAAATTAGTTTTAGCTTAGTAATAAAACTTTCTTTTCACATGAAAACATGACTAACTTTACTTTTTTAACACGAGTACATGAAAAAGTAACTACTTGTTTTACTAGTAAACTTGTTCATTTGAGTAGATTTTTATTAAGGTTGAGACACATTATCTATACTTCTTACTATACTACTATACTAAGTGTCATTTCCCAGTACTTTCTCCACCCATGTGTATAATCAAAGTGAAAGTGAAGTGCATTGCATTTAACCCATCCAAGTGCGTACACACACACACACGGAGCAGTGGGCAGCCTGTTTTGTTTTTTTGTCGCGGCGTCGGTTTTGTCGCGGCTGGGGGTTCGGTGCCTTGCTCAAGGGTCTCACCTCAGTCGTGGTATTGAGGGTGGAAGAGAGCGCTGGTCATTCACTCCCCCACCTACAGTCCCTGCCGGACCTGAGCCGGCAACCCACGACCTTCACGTTCACCTTCGGGTTACAAGTCCGACTCTCACCACGACTGCCCCCTCGTATAATATATCATGTAGCTGCTGAACAGTAAACAATACTGAGGCTAATGCAGGTTAGCCGGATAAACCTAGCTAGCTAAGCTGGGATCATGCAGCTCACCTGTAGCCTTTAAAGCCCTCGGGATTGTTGAAACGTTTTGGCAGATTTTCATTCACTCTGTAAACGTCGCTTGTTTTCAGGTCGGTGTTTTTATCAGGCTGCTGCTGGTCCATGTTTATCGCCGCATCTAAACACTCAGCGTCCATGTTTAATGTTTTAATTCAACTCTAATTAAACTGCAGCGCAGCGCGGCTTCATTTTCTCTGCTGGTTGCCATCAACAGTGTAACCAAGTGACGTCATAGGCGCGCTAGAGGCCTAGTACGGATGAGAAACTACATACTAACGTACTAAGTAGTATTGTAAAAGAGTGCGCTGTTTACTATTACAGCATACTGTTTAGTGCGAGAGGCTAGTATGCGGGTTTGGTTTGTTTTGTTTTGTTTTGTTTTTCTTTCGCATAGGAAAAAGACCATGCTGCAGGAAAGAGCTGCTTAACTGTCTTTTATTTATTACTCATAAGTTGCTAGAATGAATTTAAAATTAATAAAGTATTAACACACACATTAAAGGGAAAAAAACAAACATCATTAAGTGTCTTAAGGTGCTGTGTCAGATATTTTCTTATATATATTATTATTATCAGGAATAATCCAGAAAATAGAGTTAAAAGTAAAAAAAAAAAAAAAAAAAAAAAAAAAAAAAAAAAAAAAAAAAAAAAAAAAAAAAAAAAAAAAAAAAAAAAAAAAAAAAAAAAAAAAAAAAAAAAAAAAAAAAAAACTCCATGTAGTCCAAATAATTAACTATGAAATATTTATTAAAATCCAAACTTATTTTCCATTACTCAAAATAGTTTAACATACTGTCACCTAATGATGATGATGATGATGATGGTGATGATGATGATGATGATAATAATAATAATAATAATAATAATAATAATAATAATAATAATAATAATACAGAATGTTGAACAGAAAAACCACAGGCCGTACAGTCTCAACATTAGAAACTATTTCTCCCATATCACCAGTAATTGCCATTTCATGCACTCATTCATTTAAAAGAAATGCATACATGCAGACAGTAAAAATCACATGTGAAATGCAGGCTGATGGTCTTCATGATCCTCCTCCTTTACTGGACTCCAGAGCTGTAGCTGCAGAGTCAGGTAGCTCAGTGCCTGCCACAGTGCATTATTACTCACGGTACGAGTTTGAGGCAGGCCTAGCGCGTACCAAAAGTAATAATGAGCTGGGAAGCAGGCCAGTTTCTCTGCTGTTAGATCACCCTTCATCTGCTCAGTTGATCAGGGGCCTCCTGCTACAAAAAAAAGAACAAATGATACAAATGGTAATCAGCCGAATGGCTCTCAGCCAGGTCAAATGGGACAATTCCACTATATTGTCAGTAATAATAATAATAATAATAATAATATGATTGACTGCTGGCACACCCAGGGTCTATACCCGCCTCACGCCCAGTGTTCCTGATATAGGTTCCAGATCCAGCGGATGAATAAACAATACTACTACTACTACTACTACTACTAATAATAATAATAATAATAATAATAATATTGACTGCTGGCACACCCAGGTTCTATTCTCGCTTCACGCCCAGTGCTCCTGAAATAGGTTCCAGATCCAGCGGATGAATTAATAATAATAATAAAACTAATATTAATACTACTACTATTACTACTACTACTACCATTACTACTACTACTAATAATAATAATAAGGACTCCTGGCACACCCAGGGTCTATTCCCACGTCACGCCCAGTGTTCCTGATATAGGTTCCAGATCCAACGGATGAATAAACAATACTACTACTATTACTACTATTACTACTACTACTACTAATAATAATAATAATAATAATAATAATAATATGCTATATTAAAATGTCAGTAGAAGCTGTAAGTTTATACATTTTTCAGTTAAACCCAAACTGCAGCATATCTGATGCTTGTTCGGAAGAAATTCACAAAACTAAATATTCCTGAACATGCAAAACATGCAAACTGATGTTTAAAAAAAAAAAACAATAGCCAGTGAATAGCTAACGCCTGGATTACCACTCGTTGGGAATTAGTGTGCAATATTAAAAACTGCCACGAGGAGGCGCACCAGCGGAAACTCAATTACTGCATTTCAGTGAACACTCAAACTTTCCGCAAAAAACCTTGTACCATTTTAAATAAAACAATTTCTTACTCTTTTTGTGTTAATAATGACGTCTGTGTGATTAAAAAGTTCAGAAAAGGCAGTAAAAACTCACTGTTATTGTACAGAAGGCTACTGTAAACCAGGCTTGTTAGCAGGTCGCTACTGTACCTCAGCCTGCGTTTTCTGCGGCTAAACGCTTCCCACTGAGGAAACTGCCAGCAGGAGTTACTGTACCTGTCCCGCTGATTCATGCTGAAGCCGGGTAGAGCCGAGTGTGTGGAGAGTCCCGCTGGAGGAATGCTGTGGAGTTTGGGGTGAGGTTTGGGGTGAGCTCTGTGCCTGGAGCTGGACTGCAGGAAAATGAGACGCCTTTCCCAACGATGAGCTGCTTTTTATTCTGCCTTCCTGTGGAAGCTGGGAATCGGACGGTCATTCCCAAACCGGAATTCCTGTGTGTGTTAGGGACTGATAAAACTGCTGTGGAGAACAGGCTCCATCCTGCCTGAAGCACCTCACACAGTTTTAATCCAACAGCAGTGTGTGTGTGTGTGTGTGTGTGTGTAAAACAGCCCTCTCACACTTAGAGGAAGATTTCTAAGAATTATTATTTTTTTTCTGAAATGATTAGTGGACATTTTTTTTAAACACAGGCTTGAACCTACCCCAGAGAAAATACCTCCAGAAAAGGGCTCCTAAAGGACTCAGGGCTCCTAAAGTCTCTGTGGAGGAATGGTTCTTCTTATTATTATTATTCTTTTTATTTTTGTGTGGCCTCCTCTTAAAGCTCACCACACTTCCCAGTTCTTTCACAAATGTATAATTCATAACAAGTAGAATTCATAGCTGAAGTAGTTAGACATGCAAGGAAGAAAATGTCACAACGTGCTGTTACATATAGCTGAAAATCATCTAGACAGAGTGGCGTGATGTGGTCTGACATGAAGCGACATTACTGTTACCACCTGGAAGGTGATTATTTTCCAATAACAGCATATCCCAAAGTGTATTATTCCTTATACCTCTGACAATGCTTTTTTTTTTTTTTTTTTTCAATTATTAAAGAATGCCATCTCATGCATTTTGTTTGTTTATAGTTACAGTTAATGTGGTGGAATGTCCATGAAACGAGTTAGTTCCTGTGATCACTTACGTTTTAGCAGCTATAAACAGTTGTTGACTCACCAGCATGTCTTTTTTTCTGTCTTGAAGTTAAGAAGACAAAAAAAAGCCACACGCATCTTTTCATGTAAAACATACTGACTGTTACAAAGTACTGACACGGAAGACTCCTTAACTCCATGAATATTAAATAGATGTCTACTTACAGAAAGTTTCACCATATCAGCAATTATATGTCTTTGTTAAATAACAATACATTTTTTAATGCTCTTATTAATGGGTTTAGATTATGTGAAGGGTCCACTATACAAGTCCCTGTGAATGAGCTGATACTATAGAAGCGATAATATATTAGAATGAATGCATTAATAAAAACCTGTGATTTGAATTAGAGCTGGAACTAATGTCCGAGCTGCTGTTATAGATAATTAAGAATAGATACATATCACAATGAATTTATATATAATATAAATTATAATACTAACACATGTCCACAGTGATGAAGCTTTCAAAATATGGGGACTAGTCTCAGCTTCTATTTGAGCTTTAAAAGTCTAAAATTATGATCTTGAAACATCACCATTTCCCATGCATATTTATTTGCAATGTATGTGTGTACAAATACACTTTATCAGGGGCACCATCCATACAGAGGCACTTTTCTGGTATATGGTTAATGACTGTAGTTGATTTGCTAACTGATCAGCCCACCAGGACCAAATATTATTTCGGTGATGGATCATTCTCGTCATCAGTGACACTGAGTTGGTGTAGTGAATATGCGGCAGTGATATGAGTGTAACAGACACAAGAGCAATACTGGACTTTTATTATTTACCTTGTTAATCCATCTTGTGGGTGTACATTTAGAAACTGTAGCTCTTTTTAATGCTTAATTATCAGTGACCCTTAATCAGCATCAGTTTCTGACCACACAACTGCTGTTGGCTGGAGATACATGGTTGGGAAGCTCATTCTCAACACAGCTCAACACACACTAATATGTCACTCCCATTCACTATCCTTGTTGATCTGAGAATTGTCCACCACCCAAATACCATCTGGTCAGTTGATGTCCTGTAGTGGTTCCTTTCCACTGATGGATGAGGTAGAAGGGGGCTGACTCATTGTGCATACAAACAAATGGGTTACAGTGAGTAACTGACCCACAAAGTGCAAATGGTCAATGAGTGTGGATACACTGTTACAAAATAGAACTGTTCAAAGGTTCTTTAAAGGTTTCTTTGGATAATTAAGGATTTTAGCTTGAAACTACTTCTGATAGGGTTCATACAGTTGTTGGGTTTCATATTCAGCCCCTGTCCCCATAGAGAACATCTGAAGAACCCTTAAGGGTTCTAGATTTAGCCCTTTAGGGCATACAACATAAGTGTAGGCAGCTCCAGAGTCCCTGGCTGGATCCTGAACTTAGGGTACTGTGAGTGTCAAGTTTCCATGCATGTTCTAGTAATGTGGGTTTCCTCCAGGTTCTCTGGGTTCTTCTGACCTCAAACATGCTGGTAGGTGGGTTGACTATAGTAAATTGCTTCTAGGTGTGAATAGATGTATGCCCAATGTTCCCAGGATAGGCTCCATATCCATTGGGACACTGATAAAGATAAAGCAGTTACTGAAGAATGAATGAATGAAAGGTAGGTGTATCTAAGGAACTGGCAGATGAGTGCACATACATTGGGAAAACCAAAAGAAGATCAGTTGACTCGAGTACCATCAGAGACACTTTATAAGCAATGGACCTCACATTAATGACATATCTGTTGTCATTGCTAGTTGTTGCTATGACAACAATGAAGGTAGGAGGCTAACTCATCTACAGGATTTTTACTATTTATATAGGAATTTCCTGATGAAGGAAATGATTAGGCAGGAAACATATAAGTGGAGCCTGTTATTATTTATTTATTTATTTATTATTTTAATAGTCCCAGGCATATTGTATAAGAAAAGAGAAACAGGCAGTTCTGACCCTACAATTCTTTTTGTCAAACATAATATTTGTGTATAATTTGTGGAAGAGCATTAAAATCTAAAAACTCCACGCATCATAAAGCTGTCAGAGCGAATGATGCTCATGACAATATGGCGACCCGAGTGCTAATCTTATGTGCTTGTTTCCATCACAAACTACGTGTATCCAGCCATCATCTAATGTGGAAGAAATGTGGCTTTTTGGAATAACAGAGCAGGAAAGTTAAATTTATGTCCAGAGTGCTGCACAAGGAGTGGAGAAAAGCAGCACAGCATTTCCTGTGCAAGAGGAAGCAGGAAGTGGCTGGTGGATGGAGATACAGGAGCGTGCACAGTCCGAACAATACAAATCTTACCGAGTCAGGAAGCGGATCTGCGTCAGCTCTGACTGACAGATTTTAGAAAGGCCAAGCAGTGCCAAACCCGCAGAGGCCTGAGAAAATCACAGTTTCTTGCAAAGTCCAGCAAGCGCACTGCTTTTGTTCTCATTTTTGACTGAGAGCAAATTTCTTTTTGTTCATTGGGAAACGGTTTCATGAAAACGTCCAGCCTGTGATGCAGAGTTCTCCCAGAAATACAAAAATGAACTCTATGAAGAGAGTAAGCCAGTGAGTTTCAGTGTGACATGGAGAGATTGTGGGAGGAGTTGTGCTCAACTGAGAAGTGTCAGACTTCCACAATGTCACGGTTCCAGGAAAGTGACTCCTCTGCTCACAGGCATTGAGATGAATTCATCTGTTTACTGCAAATTACTACCTGACTAAATGCATTAATCAGCAGCAGACATTTGGGCAACCCGACCCTGACCCATCCTCACAAAAAGTCATCACGTTGAAGTTGCCTCAGAGCAGACATGGTCCACACTGAAACTATTTTTTAATTTTTAATTTTTCTTTTTTTTAGAAGAACAATGCTAGAAGAGGTCAGCAGTTAAGCATCATCAAAGTCATGTATAAAATTGACTTAGATGAACCTCTTGTGCCTTTTGCATGATTTAAATGGCAACGATTTGGGTTGATTTTTTTTCTAAATGTAACAGCAGATTATTATCTTGCAGAAACACTTCCTGACCTCTTCAGGGCGAGCTGTAATGAGTGAGTCTGGCAAGCACATGATTTCAGCTCAGACATGCATGATACAGCCACCATTTACTGCCACCATTATTTAAAAAAAAAGTTGTGTTTTTTTCTTTACTGTTTTCTAACAGTGCCCGCATTCGATGGTGTTGTTTAATAGTGACATATGTTAGCTTTTATGGGTACAAAAATCACAGTTTATGAGAGTTAAAGTTGGGAATAGCTCGTACATTTGGTAGACATTAATCAGTACAGAGCAAATGGCAATTTAAACATTATATACAAAAATATCCCTGTTATGGTGCAGTGTCTAAGCAAATTTCTTTCACCAGAGGTCTATAACTGATCATATAACAATATATAACAAATGACTTACAGCTACAATGAGACACACATCAGCATATATCAGTACAGTAATGCCTGATATATCTATTTACATCCATACAGTGTCCCTCAATGTTGCATTAAGATCATTTTAAATGAACTTATTTATGTCTTATTATAAACCGATACTACTAAAAACAGTTCTAGGTGCAGTGTTCTTTGGCCTGATGAACAGAAACTCCCACAATTAGGCAGGAAATGAATCCTGCGAGAATGTGGGGGGGTTGGGGAGGGATACAAAAGTCTTGTGATATTTGGGTGGGGTTGCAAAACATATCTTTAAAAAAAAAAGTATAAAAAGAAACAAAGCTATTCAAACTTGATGGGCTTGTTTTGAATTCCTCGGCTTCTGAGAGGCATTGCATTCCACAGTTAGAAAATAAAGCTCAAGACAAATACAGGAAGTGATGTAAGAAGTTCTCCTCTTTATCTGCCCTTCCCAGTCTTCACCTGCTGAACTAATTACATCCCTCTAACCCCCCTTCAATTGTAGGACCCTGCAGGAGGAAAACATTCGTCTATGAGGCCATGCGTCTGTCACACACAGCAGGTCAAGGTATGTGTGTGTGTGTGTGTGTGTGTGTTAGTAAATTACATTAAAACATTATAAATAGTTTTTGAATAGTATTTAAAATGAAAATGGAATGTTAAACATAAACAAGCATCATTTACCAACCAATGCATCGCAGTATCAAATCAATCTTTCGTTTCAAAAATTAACGTATCTTTTGAAGGACAAAACACATTGATTGAGTTGATAGACATAAACATTTGGCCTGAATGATTAGAAGCGTCTTTGAGAGCAAACCAGGGTTTTTTACAGGAACATTTTTAAATCCCACTCCCACAAAACATTTCATCAATCCCATCTGCACCAACAAAAAAAACTGATCAATCCCGCTTACTCTTGCTCCAATTTTGCCCACTCCCACAAAAAACTGGATCAGTCCCAGCAACTTCTGCCAATCCTGTTCATTATCCCAAAAATCTGATCAATCCTGTCTGCTCCAGTAAAAAAAATTGACCAATCTCATCTGGTCCTGCAAAATGAATGACCAATCCTACCCACTCCCACAAAGTTTGACTAATCCCAACAACTACCACAAAAACATTTGAACAAGCCCACCACTCGCACAAAAATTTGAAATCCCACCTGTTCCACAAAAGGTTTTACCACTCCCACAAAAAAAGTTTGACCAATCCCACCTACTCCATAAAAAAACTCCTGTCTGCTCCCGCAAAAACGTTTGACCAATCCCACTAAATATAAATATTTATTGACCAATAAATATTGACCAATTCTGCCCACTTTGCAATAACTTTTGACCAATCCCACCTCCTCTCTCAATAACTTTTGACCAATCCCACCTCCTCTCTCAATAACTTTTGACCAATCCCACCTCCTCTCTCAATAACTTTTGACCAATCCCACCTCCTCTCTCAATAACTTTTGACCAATCCCACCTCCTCTCTCAAAAACATTTGACCAATCCCTTCCAGCTCTTCCACCTCTTGAACGCACCCTCTGTTAGGATCCTTGTATAAAACTCTTACATCACTTCTTGAATGTCTGTTAAAGCAATATTTGTAAGTTTCAAACTTTTATTGTGATTGAAAGTTTGATTCTGTGATTAAGTTGCATTAAGTTTTAATAGGTTTTACATAAAATAACAGCTTAAAAATGAATAAAAATGCATTATTCAAATATATGTATTAAAATATTAAATTCAGTGCCTGCAGCTGCAGGATGTCCCACAGTGATCTCTGCTCACGATGAGCCTTTACAGCTGCATATAAATTAATTTGTAACACAGTAAAACATACACTTTCAATGCTCTGATCTTCAAACACACATTATAATCTCAACTGACTGCTGTATATTTAAATGGATTTTTCTATGGAAGCCCGTTTCCACTTAAAAAACCTCACAGACAAATTATTATTATTATTATTATTATTATTATTATTATTATTAATAATAATAATAATAATGAGATACTCATAAATCATAATTCAGAAGTGAAATGCATAATTCAGAAGATCTAATAATGAGACAAAAAGTTATAACATATCAAGTCATAACTGAGACAAGTCACAGTTTTGAAATACTAAGTCATAATTATGAGATAACAAGACAACAAAATTTTCACATACTGTTAGGGTATGGTTCTAACATAAGACAGTATCTCAACATTATGACTTGTTATCTCATAGTTATGACTTAGTATCTTGAAATTATGAGGTAGTATGTCAGAATTATGGCATGGTACCATAATTATGGTGTATAATCTCACAATTATGGCACTGTATCTTGATTAATAGTATCTCATAATTATGACATAGAATTCTCTGCGATGGTATCTCAGAATTATGAGACTATACACAAGATATTTTTAAAGGGGTTCCATAGATGGTAATTACTTTAGCCACCTGAATTTTACTTGTTTTCTCTCTCAGAAAGCATTCATGAGTCAGGCCTGTGTATTTATGACTTATAGACTATGTGAACTATTTCATGCAGCTTGAGATTGGATGTCTGTGTATATAGACCACCATGTGAACCTTCAACTGTCCTGTGTTGCCATCTGCTGGCATATATATATATATATATATATATATATATATATATATATATATATGTATTACAAAATATAGAACATAGTTTTAAATATATATTAAACAGAATAATTTATTATTAATAGTAATTAAGATTTATATGACACTCAATGTTGACACACAGCAGCGTATTTCACAATGGCCTTTAATTTGATTTGCACATAAAAAGGTGATGCATTTTACAATGGTTCTGTTTTGAAAATTGAAGTAGAATTAAGCTCTATTATTACTAATAAACAGGGAGCAGCTGGGATCAACACTGACGTTACAAGGCTCTGATATCTTGGCAGTTTGGTGTTTATGAGAATGTCTTGAGGGGAAGAGAGAATCAGAAAATTCAAAGCACAATACGCAGAATGCACGCACACACACACACACACACACACACACACACACACACACACTCAAACACGCAGCTCAGCACTGCAGTACTCTTTCTTTATAAATGGAGATAAACCACAATGTTAGTCATTCCGAGCTGATTCAAACAGCAGCCCAAAATCCATCAAAAATGAGGTAACTATTTGTTTTAAACATCAGCTCAAATTACTGCAAAATGATGTAGATCAAAAAGAAGCATCTTGATTTTCATTAATAAAAGGAAAAGTTTTCCAAAAAAAAAAAAAAAAAAAAAAAAAAAAAAAAAAAAAAAAAAAAAAAAAAAAAAAAAAAAAAAAAAAAAAAAAAAAGAACTTAGGAGCATGAAGCAAGTGGCCATGCACGGGTGGCGAAAATAAAACCTTTTAATTCAATAGAAAATGAATAAATAAATAAAGTAAACCACAGGCACGAAAACACAACTGAAGAAGCAAGTTCGCCCATCAGGAAGTGAAGGCAAGAACTTGCTGGACCCCTAAGACTGGCACAGACAAAGAGACAGGGCAAGCATGCATGCGCAGAAACACAGTACCAGCTGGAGAACATCATCAACATCGAGTGAACGCACCATTACAGCTACACGACACACGGCTATGGCCACGGCCACTGAGCCCACAGAGAGAGAGGGAGGGAGGGAAAGATAGGACAAGAAGGGAAAGTAGAAAAAGACACAATGTAAAGAAGGAGAGATGGATGGAGAAAAAGAAAGAGATGCCAAAGAAACAGATTCAAAGTGAGGAAATGTAAGATACAGGAAGAGGACGACAGGAAGAAAGAGACAGGAAATTACAAAGAATACTAGCGCTTTTCCACCAGACAGTGCGGTACGGTAACAAATCACCAATTCCAGATTTTGTCAAGTGAATTCTCGATTCTGATTGGCCAGAAGGTGTTGATTAAATTTGTACAACAGCAACTCACACGTTTATATTAATTCGCTTGTTCTAATACATCATAAATAATCTAGGACTAATAATAAACAGCTTTTTTTAAGTGTTCTTTTTGAACAAAAGAAAAACATATAATCCTTGTTGTGTTGAAGCTTCCTGTAAGGAGATATTTATTAACATTTATGGAAGGAGTCTCCAGTGTCAGCGCTTTATAACAGTAAGAAGACTTTGCATTTAGCAGCCTTTGGGTGACATCACCATGTATTTTTTTTGTATTATTAACTTCAAGAGCAGAAAAAAGAGAGGCTAGCGAGGGATTGAGAGAAATAAGACAATGCAGGATGTGCTGTTATAGGAAAACAATCACCTTCGGGGCTGCTGATTATTTTACTATGAGAGCATGCCCCCCAAGTGTTTTATTATTCACTACATGCCTACAGTGAATGTGTCTGACTGTCTGACAGTGTGTCTGATTGAAACCACTTTAGTTGAATTTTAATGTCACAAAACAAATAGCATTCTCTTGATTTTTACTAAAATTAAATGTTGGCACCCTTTCCTTTGATGGGGTCGCTCACTGCCATTACTGCTGCCCAGCAAATGTACTCTGTTTCTTGTGTAGCAGGAGTCATCATTAGGCAGACAAGCGACAGCGTCACACACTTATCGAAGTATCTAATCATGGTTATATGCTGCTAATTAAACACCACCTCACAACCTCCAGAAAACTCCACTTACTATCACAGCTAGCCAGAGGAAAACAAACACAGACCCTCAACTAGTAGATCAGAATTTGGATTAGTAACTGTACTATATGGTACTGCAGTGTCAAGTGCAAAAGCGCTATTAATGAGAGAGAGATAGACAGAGACAGAGACAGAGAAAAGTGAGAGAAAGAGAGGAGATGTGGCGAACACACACATTACAGAGAAGAAAGTGAGCATGAGTGAGTGAGTGAGGTGGCACTGCTTTCATCTCTGTGAGGAAAGAGTGACCGACTGAAGGACTGCAACTCTAAAGCTGCCTGCTTCAACCACTTCACTCACAGATTTAGTCACAATAAACACCATATTGTATATGATATACCTTTAAAATAACAACCCTCCCCACACCCAGCCACCTAACCCGCCCACTTAACTCGCCCTAACGTTTTAATGCCTTTCAATCTTCACAATCAATTCTGACCTGATAAATATGTTCATAAAATGATTTTCCTAGGGATCCTCAAGCACCTTCTGCAGGCCAGAGAAAGACAGCAGCTAATGGATCATTACTAGTATGAAAAGCTTGACCAGCTCGACTAGAAGCACGTCACGGTCCTGTACAGTATCTGATTCTGAGGACTCGAGTTTAGACCTAATGGCTCTGGTCGGACAGCAAGCAGCTACTACACAAGGCTGAGAGGTCTAGGCTCACACGAGAAGCAAGCTCTGCAAATCATTAATACACGGGTTATTAAAAAAAAAAAAAACAAAGAAAGAAACAAAAAGATCTCAGACAATAATCCGAGCAGGTGTGTTTTTTGCCTCTGGCCCGAAGAAGAGGAGATTCAGAGTTTGTGTTAAGAATGGATCGGCCTGACAGACGGCCTCACACAGCACCTCTCTGACTACGCATTAAAGAGGAGGATGTTTCACGCAAGGATGCTTGCCCTGCCACTCCTGTGCCAGCCAAACGCTTTTAGGGATCTGCAAAGAAAAGAACAAAAATAAAAAAGCAAAGAAAAACAACAACAAAAAAAAAATTATACAAGATGTTAGACATGTGGTATTGGAATACCGTAATTTTTGGACTATAAGACACTTTTATTTGCCCACAAGCAGGTGATGTGACTTTTACAGCTTATTAAATACAACGGAAATCAAAACGTTTTGACCATCCTATGTTTCATAGGAATCTAGGTAAAGAATAGATATAAGTAATCTTAGAAATGTTTGTGTGGTTCTATGAACCTGCCTGGGTTCTTCGTTGACCCCATGAGAACCTGTTGAGAAGGGCTCAGGAAAAGATAGCTTCTATGCCAGCGGGAAGCTATTTATTGCTAATACAGCCATATACGTCACTATGTGACTTTGTCGGAGGGTCTCAGCCTGTGTGAAGTTATCCAGACGATGCGCACCACACCTGGGTGGGAGAGTCTTATACTCAGTTACGTCTAACAGTCCAAAAATACAGTACTAACCCATGACAATACTTCGTCACCGTTTTCCTACATTGAGTCTCACGCATGCGTCAATTCATCACCTAGCAGGTGATCAAAAAAAGTGTCAGTGTTAATATTTCCTGTTGTATCAGTCTATAAAGCAGTGAGGGAGAATTTACAGCTACTATTGCTTTACAGGAAAAAAAAAAAAACTATGGACAAGCTTTAATATTACAGCGACAGAAAGACTGCGTTAAAAAGCATGCAGAAGCAGCTGCAATCACATCAGTACTATTAGCATCATAAATCACAATATGTGCTTTTTTTATTCTTTGCCTCATTTAAATCTTCATGGAAATGTCTTCAACTAGTTTGCCTTTCCAGTCATGATAAGAACTGCATGCAGAATGTTGACTGTGGACTCTTTTATTCTCTCACCACGTCGTAAAATTGATTTTGTTTAAAGCTCTTGAACTACACTAGCTTGGGTTAGTTGCTGTCTCAAATCAGAGAGCACGGAAAATGTAAAGCTATTCAAAGCTAAATTTGCTATGAGCATGCAGGAATTCATGTAGCTAGTTTTTCTTTATTATGATTATACACTTTTAGCTTGAATCTAACTGCTCGGGGAAAAATGTTGTATAGTTATTAGTTAAACAAATACAAAGAAATAAGTACCTGAGTAAACGTTAGACTAGACATTGTTCCTTCATGCTCACTCATAGAGTATTTACAGTGATATCATTTAGGATTTTAAACACTGAAGTACAGAAACTGTGATAAAAATTGAAAATGTTTTTTTTTTTTTCATACAATCTGATATTTGACTGAAGCCTCACAACACTTTTATTGCTGACTGTCAATCTCTTCACCAAATTTAAAGAATTCGACTCTTAGCTCAAAAAGAAATATTACCTGTGGCTCAGCCATAGACAGACATATAAACATACATGGATTTTTTTTTTTTTATACAAAAACAACCACAATACCCAAAGATATGATATGAAATGTAGATTAAGCAGCGTTTTCTACTAGCACACCTCAATGGCGGCTCTATTGCCTTCTCATCCTTAAGGACTCTTATTCACACTGAGGGAGAGAGATGCAAAATAAAGAAGCCTATAAATACTGCCACAAATAGTCTGATATGCTACATGATATGTTGCACATTGAGTTCATTCCACTTCCTGTCCTACAGGATGGAGGTGGTTTTGCAGACAGCTCATCGTCCGTCCAGCTCTCTCTCTCTTGCATTCTCATATGTAAAAAAAAAAACTTTTTAAAAAGCAGAAATGGCCTAAAGTGAACATTATACATCATCCTCCTGGCCTATAAAAATGGCCAGAGGACAGGGATAGTCAGAGGAAGGCGCTGATGCTATGCGTGTCGTTTTATCTCTGTGGGTTAAATATAGGTCATGGCACCTTTGGAGTTGGCGTCGAAGCAGAGCTTGATGTACGACGTGGGCACGTATCCCTCCTCATCCTCGTTCCTGCGCACTCGAGTCCAGCCATCGCCTTTGTCCTCCTCGATTACGTACAGCATCTCGCCTTCCGCCATCGGGATGGTGCCCTCGTTCTGACCTAAAGCGTGAGAAGAGATGAGAAAGTTAGAGGACATGTTTTAGGAATGTACACAAACAACATACTCAAGATACTGAACCGTCATGTTCTGTTCACTACCTAAGAGATGTCCATGGCAATAGGTGACTCAGCCAGTACAACTGTTACAGTTGTTACAAATGAATGCACTAGTGCTGAAACAGGTGGAGCTGCACAATGGGTGTGTGGTGTTCAGAATGCCATAATGTTTACAAACTGAGCATGCCGTAATATTTTCAGACCTCTTAGGTTCCAAATGGTGCCTGCTTTGCCACCTGCCAAAAGTCCCTCATAATCCAGATGCAATGCTATTACAGTATTTTACTAACTTCAAGGTTACCAGGTCAGCACTATGTGGCCAAAAGTATGTGGACACCTGACCTTCACACCCATTTGTGGGTCTTCCCCAAACTGTTGCCACAACACTGGAAGCACACAATTAGCTACAATGTCTTTGTATGCTGTAGCATTAAGATTTCCCTTCACTGTAACTAAGCAGCCAAAACACGTTCCAGCATGACAGTGACAAGTGCGGTCTGTAAAGACATGGTCTGGAACTGGAACGCCGACTGGATCTGAAGCCTCCTCATTCAACATCATTGCCCAACCTCACTAATACGAGTGTGATGGCCATAATAATATATATCAGAATCCCATTAGGATCTGAGCATGACCAGTTAATAAGTTAAAAAAATGTTTAGGCTGCCTTTAATTTCTTTAATATAACTGCAATTCTGTATCAATTGGTTACGCCTGTGACAATAATAGTGACTACTGTAAACCTTTTAAAAACGTTTGCCTTGCAGTGTATATAATTAGATAATTAGATATATGGAAAATATTGTTCTTTGTAATAAAAGTTGTGCAATATATATTTTTGCTATGAAAATGATTTGAGAGTTTAGTGATCAGAGGTAAGTGCGCTGAAATCTCAGCTTGCACTCTGATTATGAAATACACCGCAAGTCAAGTACTGTCCTTAAGTATGGTACTTGATATTTTGCAACATCCTTTTACTGAGCTGTACATGCATGCTTGCTCTCCAAGATGCTGTTTGTGCTATTGTTTTGGTCATATTTTCTACTTCTAACACTAGCAGTCAAATCATAGGGTTCCTCATATATCTCAGAGTTCCTCTTTTAATCTCTCTTCTACTGTAATCTGACTATCTGGTCCAGCCAGAGAAAGATACATTTCCGGATTTCTGTAAAACTACTTTATAACAATGACTGTTGTTAAATGATCTCTATACAACTTTAATTGAAACTGTGAGTAGACAGTTGGGAAAGTGTCATATGTGGGAAAAATGGTATTGTTTAGTAAAATCCTCACATTATTCATTTTGCCCTGAAAAGAACATAAGGGTTATGAAAGCTCACTGAGGTCCAGCAGCCTCATGGTCACTGATACCCCTACAGCACTGACTCAGTGTCAGCCGCATTAGTATTGTAGGGTCAGCTGCTCATGAATTGCTCGTTTAACAGGTGAGGATTTTGGTAGAAAAAAAATCTCAGAGATTAATTTTTTAAATCACCAAAGGTGATCAAAATGTGCACTCCATCCTCTAGGACATTTCTGCCGCTACCTTCGAAAGGGTAGAGAGCTTTGCATGTTCCTATGGTGGGTAAAGGTTCTTCATCATCGAACTCATCATCGAACTCAGTGCTGCGGGACTTGAACTGCACCGTCTCCGTGCTGGGGTCTTCCGTATAGCTGCCGTCCGGACTGTGCACAGAAGACATGTAATACATACAACAGTCTAAATGAATACAAAGTTAATAAGGGCGAGGTGACAGAATACCACAGGGAGGCAGGCAGGTTTTGTGTGTGTGTGTGTGTGTGTGTGTGTGTGCTTCAGGAGTACCTCTCTCTGTTCTGGGCACAGCTGTTCGCAACGTTGCCCGTGTTGCCCTGTGATTCAAAAGGGGCGCTTTGTCTCCGCAGAGTGCTGTCCTTCTCCAGCAGCTTCCTCTCCACATCTGTTAGCCAGGTCTATGAGGAGACAAGAAGAACATGAACATTAGTCAACCCTGTTACTGGAATATGTAAGGAATAAAACATGATGTGATGGGGTAAATAATCAGTGATGGGAGTTACTCTTCCCAGATGAAAGTTGATTATTTTCCTATAACAGTACGCCCTAAAATGTCACATCATACTTTTTAGCTGTTTATGTTACGTTACATTTAATGTGGTGGAACGTCCAGGAAACAAGTTAGTCTCTGTTAGCCACAGTTCCTGTTTATGGCAGCTTTTCCACATCTGCCACATGTAAATACTTTAATATTTATGCCTAAAATTAATTTCTGGGGCTGTATTAAAATTCTTAAAGTTAAAAGTAGCTTATAAAAAGCTTAGTTAGATTCTAAACACTTTTTAAAATGGGCAGATTAAAAAGAAAGACTTCCAATTTCTTTAGTATGACTCACAAATCAGTTCAGCATTAAAAACAGCTCCTAAATCTGAGATCATTTAGAACTAGTCTAGAAGATTCCGATATCACCGAGACCAAACGACGAACAATTCTACAAAGCCAGCAATTCAAAAATTTAACATCTTTGCATAAAAACAAACTCTAATATGGAAAAAAAGAAAATTACATTTGTATGATTTCTCTGAACTTAAGGGGATCCAATATTATATATATATATATATATATATATATATATATATATATATATATATATATATATATATGTGTGAAATGATATGAGACTCACCTCATACTTGTGTGCCTCAAGCTGGAGTTTCTCGATGCTCTGCCGCACCTCCTCTAATCGCGGGTCCACACTGTTGGGGTCACCCATGTGAGGGTTCTTAATGTACACTTCCTTCATTTTATTCAGCGCGTCCCTGCGGTCAGTGAGAAGAGAAACATGGTGTAGCATTGGTGCTGGAACAACATAATTTTATAGACAATCCTGGAAGAACACTGGACTTTCACTAATGGTTCCAAATTAAATCTGGAGCTGACAACAGCCTTTAAGTTGAAATAAATCTGCTTTGTGTAAAGTGTGTGAGAGCTTGTGTGTGTGTATATGTGTGTGTGTATGTGTGTGTAGACATACCTCTGATCCATCTCTTTCTGGATATCTTTGCTGATGTCATTAAGCTTGGCCTGCAGTTTCTTTCGCCTTTGCTCTGGGGGTAAATGACTGTAATCCTCCTGGACTGTTCCCTAAACACACACGCGCGCACACACACACACACACACACACACACACACACACACACACACACAGTGTTCAGGAGAGATGAAATTAGAGCTGGCCTGAATAAGCCAATTTGAATACTCAGGTATCTGTTTGCTAGGTTGGTATTATTTCACTATTTAGTATTCAGAAGCTTTGTCCCTTTTTAAGCCACAAAACCTGTAACTTAATCTACAATAAATATCATCAGGAAAAGACATCTTTAGCTGGAACATTTTTTTGTTACTATATAGAAAATGTTAAATGATTTTTTTTAAATATAGCTGCATGACATCATTATAGCAAATGAAAAAATTGTTGGCAAATTTCTGTGGCATAAGGAGAATAAAATTCATGTAATACAGCATTGCCACCTACTGGATATATTTTAAACTTCCCTTTTAAAAAATCACTTAACATTATGGTTAATTATGAATCATTACTTTTATTGTTTTTAAAGGTGGTTTTGAGAGCAAGTTTCTGGAAAATTAAGTACATAATATTTATTAGTAGGTCACACCTAATCAACTAGCTCTTGTTTTCTAAAGCAAATGCAAATTCCTCGTGCTGTGAAAGCATAATAACCTGTGAAAGACATACTACAGACTTGCACAAGCAAGTCTACTTGTTAAATCATCTCTGAGACACTGAAAATCACCTACTGCATTGTTTCAGTTTATAATGACTCTCACAAAGTAGTATGATTTTTTAAAAAAAGGCTCAAGAATAGTAAGACAGGTGAAAGTAGACACTTACACTTACCAACTTCAGGGAGAGCTGCATACAAAGCAAACAAAACACAACAGAGAAAAACTCGAATCAATTCAGCCCTTAAACGTTTCGCAGCCAGAAACCCCCAGAAGCAGAAAAAAAAATCTTCACGGATCCCCTTATGATCACAGCATACATTTATTTTATGACTATTCTCTAACCATTCAAATATAAGGACGTCTTTTGGCTAATATGTAGAATCATATTTAATTATTGACCTATTAATGCTTTATAACCTTTAACTTTCCATCCACAGACACCAATGACCTGTACATCAGAAATTTTATCATATAAATAGCATTTTCTAGTTTTATTAAAACTGCATTTTGATATCATTTATCCATTTTAGATTACTGACCTTTATGTTAAACCTGTTTAATCATTTTGACTATAATGACAAAATAATTACCATTGTAGCTTTGAGAGTAGTTAATACTTATCGCTATCACTGTAGTCTCATTTAAAAATAAACCAAATCCAAGGCTGGACAAATGATACATTTTTAGTTAGCCCAACATGCAAGTAAAAGGTTGCCCAGTCCAATGTTTTGTTGCCTGGAAAAGTAAACGTCTAGGGTAAAAATGGCAGCTAGTTTGAGTCTGATGTAGCACATTGTGTTTGCACCCTCAACACAAAGTCAGCTTTAGCTTTGGTCGTGAGCTGTGATATTTTCTCTTCACACCTCACATAAAAGTTTTAGTCGATTAATTGATTCTGACTAGCGTCTTTATTATTCTCGACTAAGTCTGAGACTTACATGACAGCTTGACACCACACTTTATTTCCTGAAAATGTCATCTGCGCAAGCTAATTAATCTGACTAGTAAAAGCTGCTGTGTGTAGTGAAGCAGGTGGTGGGATTTTAAATGAGTAAAGCACTTTACACTTGCAACATTGACGTGTATCACACCACTGCGAAGCACATTTTGGAAAGCAGGGGTTTTTTTGGTTGATGAGCTAGCCTACTGAGCCTACCTGTCCAGCAGGCAGCTATGAATAAAAAACTACTAGCCTGTACACACAATTTTCTCGTCCCTAATGATTTGCCCAGTCTGAAATAGAAATGCTTTGCTTCTCCTACATGTTGCTGAATCACAGGGCAGATAGGTGACACATAAGTCATTACTGCAGTCGCTAGTGTGAGTACACTCGATTAAATTCAAATCTTTATGCAGCTTCTATTCTATTTGACTTATTCAGCAATTCCCATCATTTCCAGTGATGTCTTCTTATTTTTCTTATTGTACACTCACTGTCCATTTTATTAGCAATACCTGTACACGTGCACATTCACGCAATTATCCAATCAGCTAATCATGTGGCAACAGGTCAATGCGTGAAATCATGCAGATACAGGTCAAGAGCTGTGTAGTCGAAGTTAAAGCCTGTGTCCACTGTAGGCTCAGGTTTCTGCTCTTGGCTGACAGGAGTGGAACCCGATGTGGCCTTCTGCTGTTGTAGTCAATCCGCCTCAAAAATTCGCCGTGTTGTGCATTCTGAGGTGCTTTTCTGTTCACCACGGGTGTAAAGAGTGGTTATTTGAGTTACCTTAGACTTTCTGTCGGGTCGAACCAGTCTGTCCATTCTCCTCTGACCTCTGTCATCAACAAAGCATTTCTGCCAGCAGAACTGCTGCTCACTAGATAGTTTTTGCTTTTCACATTCTCTGTACATGTCTCAAATACATCTAGCACCAACAACCACGCCATGGTCACGTTTTGATGTCTGATGTGAACATTAACTGAAGCTCTTGACCTGTAACTGCATGATTTTAGGCATTGTGCTGCTGCTGCAGGATTGGCTGACTAGATAATAGTATGAATGGGCAGAGGTAGTGTTGTTTCTATTAAAGTGGCCAATGAGTGTGTGTCTATTTATATGCATGCTTCTTTTTTATTTTCATATTCATTTTACTTTTTACATAACTACGACATTCCCTCAGGTCCTCACCCCACGCTTGAGGCTTCTCAGGCACTGCATCTTGTGTTTGGAGCTCATGAAGTCGTTGAGGCGCTGTCCGAGCGGCTCCTTGCTGTGCGGGGGCGAGTGCGGCCCGTTGACCAGGCCTTCTGGAGAGGGCGACGTGGGGGGAGGGGGAGGCGGCTGACGGGGCGATGCTAACAAAGACATAAGCTACACGTGACAGAGTGATGGAGCCACAGTCACAGATGGAGGAGTGGAGAAACACAGAAGGAGAGAGAGATGGAGACATAAGGACAGAGAGAAACACCAGAGAAACCCAGCAATGAGCTGACAGGAGGAGCGCTGACAAAAACGTCAGAGTCCACTAACGAGACCTGTGCTTATTTCACGTGTTATCAAGAACGAATACCATTCTGTCAAACTACATCATCTTTCAATGTACATTAATATGTCAAAAAGGTATATATAAGAGAGATTTCTTAAACAGCGAAAAATTAATTAGTCAAATGAACAATGAATACTTACAACATGGAGGATGTTTTTTTTTAAATATAATAATAAAATAAACCCTACCAATGACGGTGGACACTGCAGTAAGTGAAGCCCTGATCAGGAATTGTTGAAAATACTTACTATGGTTTTAATAATTTAAATTAATTAATTAATTATGAAAAAATTGAATTATCTATGATAAATAAAATTAAATTTAAAATAATTTAAATAAGTGTGCTTTTAATGTGTTTCTGTTATTCAAAGCCTCTGTTTCTGATAAGTAGCTTTTGGCTTAAAATAGCATTTTAACTGTAAGAATTATTTTTGATATTTTACCCTATTCAGGTTCATTTAAACTAGACATAAGGTGGCAGGAAAGAACCCTATATGAGGTTTCATTGTCAGCCAATCTATATGCATGGAATGAATTTTACTTCATTTGTAAGTGATTCTGGGTAAAAATGTGTGCTGAGTGAGTGATGTGTAGTGTTACGGTGTGTAGTGTTATGATTTTAAGAGGAATGGTGATCTGTTGGCACCTTTCTTTCACCAGATGGAGACATTTTCCAGACAGCTGATTAGTAGAGCTACTGTAAGAGCTTTAAGATCCTTAAAGAAAGGATTGATGGACAGGTGGTCAACCGTTTTTAAATGAAAACTCCAATTTCTCTTTAACAATATTTGTGCTTGTTTTTTGTGTTTAAACACATTTTTTATGGAACTTGTGCTTTAAAGGTAAGTTACAGTGATACTGCGACATATCAAGTTATAGCACATTTAAATTCTTAAAAGCACCTACTACAGAGCTTCTACAGAGCACAGAATGACTTTTTTTTGGTTTTTCGGTCAGTGTCCTGTAGAGGCTTGAACAAATTTTGTTTTGTGCCGTTGCTCACATTATATTCACTCATTTCACAAAAGAATCTCGCCTAAATTATTTTGAAGCATGTTAAAAAAAAAGGTTTTTTTTAAAGAAAGAAAAAATTATTTTTGCAAAAAATGTTAGCATTTTACAGGAACCTTTTTTTGACCTACTCCGGTGGTAGGGTGCTAACTAACAGATATCATGACCTGCCCTTTATGACTTTATGACAGATCAAGTCATTGAGCTGCTGGAGGAGTGAACAGCTGAGTCTAAAATGTCAGTAAGGATACAATTTTTTCCCCCTTTTTTTTTACAAAGCAAATGCGTTCATTCAGCTGCTGGCTTTTGGTCTGCATCAATTCTGCACGTCTGTAGAACCCAAACACCAGGACATTCAGCCATGTTCCGTACCTTATTCCTTTTAATTAAAGGCCACAGCTTGCTCCGGCTCCTGCGCCGACTCTCTCCACGTGCGTTCAGGAAGCTGGACTCGGACACGGCTCTCTTCATGGATACACTGTAATCCTCAAACTCTACATCACCTGGGGGCTCAAAGCCTGACTTGTACGTCTCTACCACCTGCTTTGTGTCCTGAGGTTGAAAACATGGATGGACAGAAACGAACACATTTTATATTTTGTTCAGCATTTCTGTGACGGCATTAGAGGAAAGAGATACAAAGAGAAGGATGAGTCCTAAATTAAGAGGCTACAGGAGATAAAATGAATTACATTTGATTATGAAAATGATCTGATATCAGGTAAACGTTATGCATACACAAACCATTACATCTTTACTGGGAAAAGTCTTACAATGCAGACTGACAATGATTATAAACAGACTATAAAGTGCTATTAGTGCAAAAATCTAGCAGACTGCAGACTACATTTTATTAAATAGTATTGATTTTCTTAACTGGAATTAATGTGAGGTCTAAGGCCAGAATGCAGTATACATTTTTGTCCCCCTAATCCTATAAAGAGATTTCACATTGCCTTGACACTTATGCTTTATCATATTAACAAGCAATGCACATTTTTTTTTGATGTAGTCAAGATACAGAGACCTCACATGAAGGTTAATCAAGTCAAAGGTTCAATAAAGAAACATAAAATGTAATATATTTACAGACTTGAACAAAGCAAGCTAAATATAAGATATATACGCATGGTGGAAATCTCAGTTCTTAAACTTCATTCAGGTTTAAAATCAGAATGTTATAATTCTATGAAACATCCAAAGTGGAGACGCTGCAAGAAAAGTCAATGGGAAAGGAAACTATCTGGAGTGTCTTTTAGTCTGAGCTTCTAAATCTGAACTAATGGTGCAACTGTGAGTCATGTGAAGCCACATAGGAGCTTTAGTCCAATCACGGCCCATAAGCCACTTTAAATCTGCAGAGAAAGTGAGTCAATTAGTGCTCCGATGTGGCCTCTCTCCATCTGTGACACTTGGCCAAACTGCAGCCACGTGAGCGCTAGCTCAGGATTTAGCCGACAACACATGCAAACACACACGCAGACACACACAGAGACACCAAAGACATCATCTCCATGGCTGCTAGCCACAACTGTTAAAAAGCTGGGCATCATGATCATTGCTCATTAGCTTGAAAGTGGGGCAGGGGCATTTAGAGTAATGAAGTCAGCACTTTTCAGTGCTAAATTATTAATATGCCTGCTAAGGATAGATTACTTAAATCCTGTTGTTGAACAAAGTGAAATAGAAAATTACTGCAGAACACTGTCCTGCTCAGTTTTCTTAATATACTGCACCATGGTTTACAGATTTGCCCCAAACCAGATGTTTTTGTTTGCAGTTCCTGCTTTGGTTCTAGTCTTCACATTCGTTCTGTCATAATTCTGTTGGTTAATTTTAGAGGTGCACAAATATGCAAGGAATAAAATGCAACAGGGAAAATGCTATAGAAAAATTATCCATGACAGGGTGGTGTGAAGTGAACCGATGTGAAGCAAAGCAAATGTTTTCCTATAGCAGCATGTCACAAAGTGTTTTATTACTCTTACTACTCTTACTCTTATATCACTAGTAAAGAAGGACGTCATACTTTTTATCCACTAATAGTTACATTTAATGCTGTGGAACATCTATGAAACAAATTAGTTCCTGTTATCACTTACATTATAAACAGGCATTATAAAAACAATTATAATTGTTATAAACATTTGCTCAGTATTGGCCTTTGCAGTACTGATATTGCAGAAACAATCTGCAATATGCAGATGTATACGCAAATGCCAAATAAATTCAATAATCCACAGTTTCCACTAGTTTAATGATTCTATAAATAGAGGAATTACTGTCCATATACCATTTTGGGCTCGATGGACTCAGCTGCTTTGGTCATGCCATCCAGACACTTATTAACGATGGGCAGCACTTTGCGCTCCACCTCGGCGTAGCACCTCATACTCTCCCCTATTCTCTCAATTCGTCTCTCCTCCATCTCCTGGATCCTCTGTAACACAAAGACACCTTTCCAATTAGAGGCTTCTGGAAGGTATATCCTCTTTAGATCCACTAAATATCCTATGAAGACTTACCTGAAAGATGTGGGGGATGAGGGTGTAGTAGTGCTCATGTTGGTCTTTATTAAACTTCTGCAGGTAGGACAGATACTCGTTCTTACTGTCATCAGCTATTTGATGCCTTATTTGTGCCTGCTGTTTAGCCTGAGAGAGAGAGAGACAGAGCGAGAGAGAGAAAGATAGATTGAGGGAAGTGCTAAAAGAAAGTTTGCCCAAAAAGCCCAGCATCCTTTGTGCCACTGCAGAGTCACGCTGTAATGTAAAATAAAAAGCCACATACAGTACAAACAGAAATACAAACATGTACACTGGTATCCAGCAGATAAAAAAATACCACATATGACTTCCATTGTGGCATAAAAATATCGTCTGATGCTGATCTACCAGACAGGACGAGTGCAGCTGCACAGACAGAGACGTCTTTCACAGGGCTCCATCCACAGATCAGTCAAAAAGTGTGGAAACTGGAAACACTTTAACACGCCAGACACAAAACCACCAGCTCAAAGAAGAATCACACAGTATCACGTTATTTCATGCAGCCTATTTTAAGCAACAAGGCTATTTTTCAAAGCAAAATAGCCTTGTTGCTTAAAATTCCAGCAGGCCACGTTAATTAAAAGGAAATTTTTACTAAAATATATATACACACACATATATATATATATATATATATATATATATATATATATATATATATATATATATATATATATATATATATATATATATATATATATATATATATATACACAGAATTTTCCTCTTACTCCAAATGTAGTTAGTTTTGCACTGGAGCTACGAGGCTAATGTTGTTAACAAGTGAGATTACTACACTTACTCCATAAATTCACAATTTTCCATTTAAAACAGAGTACATACAGAGAAAAAAAATTATTCAGGAAACTCAGTTTGTGATCTCATATCTGATAAGAAATTACTAGTAGTGGATAATTATATGGTAGGCTTTTAGCCACATTATCTGTATGCTAAGCTAGTTACCCATCTAACATAGCTAAATGAGCTAGCTATGTTAGTCATGGACAAAGTCCTGGGTTCATTTACTAAGATTATGAATAAGCAATCTGAGACTCAATATTGAAACTTTAAGTGTGAGCCAGTTTACAAACATTTATCTAGCTGTGCGCTAATGTTAAATAGAGTTAAACACAGAAATCTTGTACAGTAGCAACTAGCAACTTCAATATATACAGAAATAACTACATAGTGTTGGTGAACAAATGCCTGCTCTTCCTCTCCTCAGTCAGGGTCCGGTTCACATACAGGACCGGATTTTATGTAATAATATTAGAGTGTGTTATTGATGATAGCCTGATGCTAAACTGGTAAAAGCTGTATGCTACCATTACATGTTAGCTATGATAACCTTGTAGCTTCAGGGCAAAACTAAAGAAGTTCAGACACCAAACATGTTTTGTCTGGTCGACTACATTTGACGTAAGGGGGGGAAAGTGTGTAAATTTAATTTTTTTTAATTAAAATTTAATTAATAAAATTTAATTCAAACTGCTACTGTAATCCATACAAGGGCTGCAACAAGTAGTCAACATAATGAACTAGACTGATTATGAAATTTCACTGACATAGATTTTTTCAGTTGACGTGCTGTTTACTTAACCAGCAACAGAAATGAGTTGTTGGCTACAGTCAGAGACATCCCTTCAAACTGGTCATCAAAATAACTTCCTTCTGAAATAAATCACTAAAATAAGGGAATGATATTACTAAATGTAGTGAAATGTACTAAAAGTGCTTTTTATCATTTCTTCATGATCTTCATTGCATATTTACACACTTTAGGCTTGTGTCATCCAGCTGTTAAGCTTGCTTTGTAAATTAGAGTCTTTGTAAATCAGGATACTTAAGCATAGAGTGGATGTCTAAAGGATCCAACATTACAGACCCAATTCTTTAAACCTCCAGAGAACCTTTTAAAAGTAGCAGCGCAAAGTATAGCAGCAGAAAAAAAGAAGAAATTGAATTAGGAGCAGATAAGGACTGCAAAGGAAGAGATACATCGTACCTGTACTCATTATAACATACACAGAACACATACACACCAAGAAGACAAAGTCAAAACGGTAGTCAAGATACGAATCACTTTAACATGTTTCAGCACACAGATTCATACAGCATGCACACTAACAGAACACAAACACCGAGGCACACAGCACAGAAAATGGACAGGAATTGGCCGTCTGTTCTCAGAGCAACATTAGGCTTTTCGCATTATGCACCATTTCAGTGGCTTAATTTCATAAATTGTATATCAGACAAATGTATTGTGCTAAACAGTGGTTATAATAACCACATAGGCATTTTTTTTTTTGCTTGCACCAGTGGCCAGAGGGACGTAATACAGCAACAGGGCCAGAGATTTGGACAAACAGAAATAATTTTGCGACAGACATTTTATGTAGACGTTGAGGTCTATGGGCGTACACTAAACAGATTAACAATTCCCCACAGACAGAGACGACTCGTGGTTATAAACCTACCTTGAGTGAACACCGCTTTGAGCCATGTTAAAAAGACAAAAACAGAGTCGATTAGTGTCAGAGCACTTTGTGGCGTAGAGCAGAATGTCAGAAATATGCGTATGGGTCAGCCGAATGGCATGAACTACACCTGGGATTCGGCCTGCTCACAGATCACAGATAGACTGCACATTCAGAGATTTTTGTAATAAAACTAAGCCTATAACATTCTATCTGTAATGTCCAGGATTTAATTAAAGGCAGCAAGTTGGCAGATGGTTAATATAATTGCAAACTAATTGCAATACAGCAAAATTATTTAATATTCATAATGGGTTACATTTTAGGTACCTTACTTGTTCCACTTCATGAACCACTATAAGATGCAATGGACCGAACAGGCAGTTTATTTAACGCTACACTGTTGAGTGTCCTGGTATTTACTGCCAGTGTGAATCAGTTCAGTCATATGAATCAAAAGGACTCATGACACGGGCTGTAAAACTGTCCACAGCTCGTTAGGCTCCAACAACTGTCCAATTTCCCTGCAGGAAAGTATGGCACACCTCCAGAGGAGACGCTGTGGTTAGTGGGCGGAGGCGCAAGACTCTTTAGGATGCAGTGGAAGGGGTCTTAAAAAATGCTGAGCACATCACTGACACTCATCCATCCCAAACGCACTGCAGAGACCCAGGGCTGGGATGCAGAGAACAAGCAGGAGAAAAAAAGAGTAAGCCGGAACTGGACATACCTTCTCCACATCGGCCTTGGTCACGTTAATGTCGGCGTCCATCTTGTCAAAGTAATGCTGGGCACGGTCGGCTTCTTTGCAGTCTCTCTCAAACCGACGTTTGCTCTGCAAGAGACCGGGAGTAGGGTTCCTTATTAGTGCAGGATGAAGACTGATATTTCAAGTTGCTCATATTGTCAAAGCTTTCTTTAGCATTAAAGGACTAGTCTGTAAGTTTTAGAGCCCTCTGCTGACTGCCAAGCAAACTGCGATTGCAACAGCCACGCCTTCCTGTTTCTCCCAATTGACCCTGCCTTTTAGGCAAAAGCAGTGAAGCTAAGCCACTCTGCCTCGACTGGGGTGGAGCCAACTTTCAGGCCAGAAATATGAAAACAGACATCTAAAAAGAAACCAATTAGAACTACTGGCTTGCTAATCACAGTTTTAATAAGGTGTCTTTAAAATTATATGCTTATTATAGGTTTAAAAAGAATTTTAAAAATGACACATAGCACCTTTATACCCAAATAAACCACATCCTGGACTAAAATCAACTCTAAAATATGGAAATAATTCACAGAAACATAATCAATATGGCTAACTGAGCTTGCATCTTTAACCAACAAGCATATTAATTAATAAATAACTTAATAATTATTAATTAGTAATCAAATTATGCACAGTTCTGGTCCAACATTAAATAGTAATGATTCTTCACTTAAAACTCTTGGACTAGTTTTAACTCACCGACTCCAGCTGTTTCCAGGAGTTTTCGATATGCTGCTGAGCTCTTCGGCCATCGTGGAAATGCTGCAGGAGAAGAATCATAACAGTAAGCGTGGAGTCGTCAACAGTATCATATGTTTACAACGATAAACCTTTTTAATTCACATATTAGAAAAAACACTCAATTAAATCCAGACATATATTTCAAAATGAAAATGGGGAGTTTGAAACATCTATTATTGCAGTAAATAATAAATATGTGTGGGGAATTTTAATATGGTAAAAGCTGCCAATTAGCTTTAAAAAATATATAGCGAGGTAAAATTTGACAGAAACATTTAAAACTGATATTTTGAAAAGGTAAATAAGTACAGCAACAAAGTGTTTCTCCTTTATTACTGTACGTGACTGGTAGCACCATTAAAGGAAAACTCCACTAGGAAATACATTAAATGTGTTTAAATTAAAATATTTGTGATGTGTTTATCAATTCTGGACCCACGGCTAGGCCAATTAGTGATCTACAAGATGACGAACAAGTGTGATGGCGTCGATGGAGGTGTTAGCATGAAAAGTTGAGCCTCGGGACCTTATCTGTTTGAGCCGAGTGTACATATGAGGAGGTGAAAGAGCTGTGCAGACAAAAACACTAAAGCACTGCTGCATTGCCCTCTAATGTGAGATGAATTCCCACTGGCACTAATATCTGCAGGTAGTTGAATGGCATTGTGGGTAATGTAGGAAACTGTCACCCAAAGTGAAAAGGCTGGTGAAAGAGGTTTTAAACTAAACCAACTCAGATGATAAAATACATCTGAAGTCACGGAAGATCACATAGATCACGCAAGATTATTATTATGCAAATCATTAAGAATGGATTTTCCCTTTAAAAAGTGACTCTTATATTTCATGACACAGCAAACAACAGACTGCAGTCTTTTAGAAACAAAGCTGATTAGATGAAATGTGAACCTGATGAATCAGCCAACACAGTATGGCCACAAAAAAGTACTGTATTCCTCCCAAAACAAAAAGCTCACCACTCACAAACTTCTCATTGTATCAAAAAACATTTGCTTAGGTCACCCGAGGTCACGGTGACGCGAATATCACGTCATGACTGACTCACTCCCACTCACGGGATGCCATTACACACAGTATGAAAAATACATAAAGAACACTTTCTTTCAGAAAGCCAGTCAGACATGAAAGGCAGATGAAAGCTCACCAGGGCGGAAAAAACGATCTGCTCTACATTTTGTTCAGTTCGCGCATTGTCATGTCTGCTCCTATTGTGTTAGTTCCAGTCATTTGGCTGTGACAGAGGCCTTGCAGGCCCAGTTAAGGAGGAGGGGCATCTTATTCCTGCACCCACTCCACTGACCCCAATACATGACCCACATTCAGCTCCAGCCTGCTCTACCGTAAAATCATCTACAGCATAATAACATATTTCACATTCTTCATCCAGGGATTTGCAGGAGGTGGGGAGCAGAGGAAAGATTTCTCCACAGGTGGGAATCCTGTACTTAGATAACCATAAAAATGTTCTAAGGAAAAAAAAAAAAAAGATAATAAAAGTCTCCTTGGGTCAGGGGTTTGATTTAATTTTTGGATGATCATCAATTTTGAGTGTCTCTCAAAAGCAAAAATCAAGGTTTCTTTAATTTCTTAACATACATGTGGCTAAAAGTTTCCTTTCAGGAAACTTTAAGGCTAAAAGGTAAAACATCATCCACAAATCCTAGACATGACAGGTTGAAGACATTGTGCATGTTTAGCCAAGGAGCTTATGTAGAGCTCATACATAATGCTCTCTAAATCAGTCTATAAGGCTATACAAAGAAAGTCTCTGTTTTACATGGACGAATGTGATTTTTGTGCTTTGGGCCGTATTCAGAGTTGGCTTAAGTGCACGCAGTGAGGATTTAATACCGAAATTGAGCACATTGGTATTCAGTCCTCAGATATAACTAAAGCAATATTCAGAAGTTAGAACTGCTCAAATCAGATGGCGGTTCCATAAAACAGGTGTCTCAGCTACAAGCAATTCTAACCCTGAACTTCTTGTGAGATATTAATGAGGTGATTATTAACCAGGAATATTCATGCAGCAATACTGTATATCAGTAATATACTAGACTCCTATTAGATTCTTATTTCAATGCTTGCTATCTTCTCACTCATATATAATCATGTTAATCTTTTTATTTCTCATTTCTTCTCATTTTTAAACTATCTTTTATTTCTTTCATGTTACATCATATTACATTTGACAGCAAAGAAAAAATGCTATTTTCTTCCTTTTCAGGCTTAAATTGTGTTGTTAAAGTGTGAGCTTGTGTCAAAAAAAAGTCAGTGGTCTAGACGCTATTGAAAAACTAGTCTCAGGCACGTCTGCCGAAGAAAAATCGGGCAACCTCAGAGGCGTACCTACACACAGGAATCATCTACCCGAGATGAGTTAACAATTTAACATGGTTTTAGGGCAAGGGTTCATCTAAAGTCAAGCAATACAAAAAGTATGAAAATTGCTGGCCAACGTTTCGGCTATGAAATGTCCTGTTCTGTCTTTGCATCACACCTCGAAGGTATTTTTCCAGTTTGGCTAGCGTCTGCATTTCCTTTTAATATGTTTACCTGCACTGTGAAGATTAACCATAGCTACATACCAAATGAATGCTTGTCCACCGGGCAGCTACAAATAAAAACGAATAGCCTGGATACGCAATCTATTTGCACCAGGAGCCCAGGCTACCGATTTGTCCACTCTGATTGAATCATACATTTTTTGACTTGGTCACTTCAGCAACAAAAAAGCAGAGAAGCACCTAGACATTTAGCCTTATCAAGAACTCCAAATTCTATGAACGTATAATCTGGAAACAGTCCCAAACCTATACACGCCTTCATACTTTCCCTATAAAGTAGTGTCCTTCCAGTCAGATTTTGCACTGTGTAAAATTTGCACATTTAAAACAATACCACTGAAATTTTTTATCTAAAAAAAGTCAAGTTTGTGTGCACGTACCGCTTTCCGTTCGGCTTTCAGCTCCTGGATGTAGCGCACCAGCTCTGAGATGATCTGTGTCGAGAGGTTCTCTGCGATGACCTCATGCTGCCCGGCGTAGTCATTCAGCTCGTTCAGCGTCATCAGAAACGCTCTGCAGGAGGTGTACCTGACCATATGTGCAAACACAAGACAACAGGCATTACACCGATTATTACTCTGAAAGCAACATGTTTTATCATCCCTAACACATTTGAGAGCTCATCGGCCAAAAACACAATTGCGTGGTGTTTTTAACATTAAATATAATTACTCAGATTACATTTCTACTGCCTACTATGGACTTAACTTAGCTACAATGCTGGTGAACTGAGATGCAGCTATTATAGGATGTGAGTGAAAACAAACTGACACTAAAATACATACTTGTACTCGTCCTCTTCTCTGGAGTTCTTCTTGGGCTGATATTTCTTAGAGAGATTTCTGTAATAAAAGCAAAACCTTAGACAGCAATCAACATGGTGTAATTCTGGGTATTCCATTAAACATACTATCATACTAACACTTTTTTAAATGTTAAACATTAATTTAAGACGTGCCAGTTACCAAAATGAAAAGGAATCCTTTCATTTTAAGTTCGAAAAAAAGATGGAATGTGCAGTTATAGGAAAATAATCAGTAACGAGATGGTGTGACGTGGCCTGAAGTTGATTAATTTCCAATAACAGCATGCCATGAAGTGTTTTATTTCTGTTATACCACAGCAATTCACCAATATTCTTTTTGCTAAAGAACAACACATCTTCACTTTTTATCCATTTTGTAGTTACATTTAAGGTTGTGTAATGCCCTACAAGTTAATTCTTGTTATTATATGTTATGTTGTAGCAGCTGTAAACAGTCAAGCCCTCACCAGCCTCTTTTTTTTTCCCCCTTGAAATTAATAAGATGTTATTACCAAGAAACTGCAATGCCTTCCGTCCTGAAGACTTTGGCATGTTGGAACAGCTTAAAGGAACAGCTTTATCTCTGACTGTTACAGTGTGTGCGACCCCGGAGACTCCTACAAAAAAATGCTCCACGATAAAGAAAACTTCACCATATCAACGATTACACGCATTTTTAAAAATCTGTTGAAGTGGATTGGCTGCCGTACAAGTCCCTGAGTAAGATTTTACTACAGAAACAATAATAAAAATATTAGAACAAGCATAGTGATATAAACCTAATCCTAACTATTATCCGAGCTGGAAAACAGGAAATTATCAACACCTTCTGACCAATCAGAATCCAGCATTTAACAGTGCTGTGGAATAATGTGGTTTAACATAGAGAAACTGTTTTTTTTTTGTCTTTCCTTATATGTTGGCTTTTTCTTTCACCCTTCCACCCTCTGCATATTTTATTTATGAAAGACATATTAATTAAAGCAATCGTGTCCTGCGAAGCAAACAAAGCCCAGTAGTGTCTCCACCATAATGATGTCTTTATCATGCGAGAGCTCTAATTCATAAAGCTGATGTTTGTTAGTGTGACGATACGAGTCTAGTTGACACACACTAGCACTGTGACATTAATTCAACTAAATGTGAAAAGGGGATACAAGGCACTCAGGGATATAATAAAGTGTGTTGCTGGTGCCGCCCTGTCCCTCACTCGCTCCTCTCGTCTGCAGCTCTGTCTATCTCCCCCCCCCCCCCCCCCCCCACTCTCTCTCTTTTCGTCTGGCTTGCTCTCTATCTTTGTGTCCCTCTCACCCGCTCTCGCTCTCTCTCTCTCTCTCTCTTCACACACACACCCAGCTGTACCTCCCCGTAGGCTGACGTGTTGCTAGGCAGATCGCCATCTTGCAGCTCCTTGTCAAAGCCATGCGGATGCTGCCGTTTATTGTCTCCTTACCACCTCACCAAAGGACCAAAAAGTGTTCTCGATGTTCTGCAGGCGTTCAATGAAGCGACAGGGAAAAAAAATACATAACTGAAACATATAGACCCTGAATATAATAACAACTATCCTGTGGCCTTTTAAACAGCCATTATTCCTGAGCTGGAGGCAGGTCGATGCCGTTTGTCTGCTAACAAGCGCATTGTGTCAGATAAATCTCCACTCATTTAGGGAGCTGAATAAAAGGCTTGAGGGAGGCGTCGTGAATTAAGCCTTTCTCTCAACTGAAGGCATGCACAAATACACTCTGCCAGACTTCATAGAAATAACAAAGCACTGACTGACAGGCGGCTATAAAAAGCAGAATTTCTTGTGTGAACGTGTGTGTGCGTGTGTGTGTGTGTGTGTGTGCGTCTTCACTGGCTAATACAACCCAAAATAACCAGGACCAAACCGATAAAACCAGCACAGGACTATCAGGATATGGGTCAATGCCATAGCAACCCACATAACCACGGTGATGCAGTGCAAACGTGTCCAGTTCAATATGTTGCGAAAAAAGTAAATAATAAGCAAGTAATATTTACTTAAATATTCATTGGCAATGACGAGTGTGTAAAGACGCAGAGATTTAACAAGACTAATTAGCCATGATAAAAGGCGCTGAACATCCTTGAAGAATTTGCAAACACTTGGGGTTTTAAGAGAAATATGTTAATGTTAAGTAGTTGACTAACACCAGTCAGATTTAGACATATGGTATAAATGTTATTGCCTCAATTCAGTGTAGGGCTGAATTTTATGGAGGGAAATAGGATACTGTGCAACACACTGTGATTGCAATATACTTTGCAATTTACTGAAACAAACTGCATCACAGTTAAAGTTGTAACTGCATTAACTTGAACAAAAATCATGGTTCATGCTATTGCCATTTTAGAACAGTCAAAATCTGAGAATTCCCATTGGGAATTCTGACTGAATAGAGCATCCTCAGTGGAAATTATGATTGCTCAGAGCACCCTCATTGGAATTCTGATTGGTCATAGCACCCTCATTGGCAATTCTGATTGGTTAGATCACCCTCAGTGGGAAATCTGATTGTTCGGTGCATCCTCATTGGCAATTCTGATTGGTTAGATCACCCTCAGTGGGAAATCTGATTGGTTAGTGCACTCTCATTAGGAATTATGATTGGTTCGAGCATCCTCAGTGGGAATTATGATTGGTGAGAGCACCCTCATTGGGAATTCTGATTGTTCAGAGCACCCTCGTTGGGAATTCTGATTGTTTGGTGCATCCTCATTGGGAATTCTGATTGGTTAGAGCACTCTCATTGGGAATTCTGATTATTCGGTGCACCCTCGTTGGGAATTCCTATTTGTTCAAACCACCGTCGTTAGGAATTTTGATTGTTTAGAGCACCCTAATTGGAAATTCTGATCGTTTAAAGCACCTTCTTTGAGATTTCGAATTGGTGAGAGCACCAGCACTAGGAATTCTGATTGGTAAGAGCACCAGCATTAGGAATTCTGATAGTTCAAAGCATCATCGTTAGGAATTCTGATATGTCACGGCACACACAATAGGAATTCTGATTGGTTAGAGCACTCCCTGTTGGGAATTCTGATTGGTTAAAGCACCTTCACTGGGAAATCTGACTGGTCAGAGCACCCTCATGAGGAATTCTAATTGTTCAGAGCACCATCATGAGGAATCCTGGCTGGTCAAGAAAAACAGGATGCAGTATATAAGATACTAACTGGAATACACCGATTTCTTGTTCATCCGTACTGAGGGGATTTGTCTAGAGTTCTCTTCTCTATAATTTTCTACAGTGAAAGGTGTTTCAGTTTGCTCTCACATGGCTGTCTGATTCTTCAGGTCCTCACACGACAAGCTGAAAATCAAATCTTGCATGCTGAGAAGAGTGTTTACAGTGACATACAATCTTCTCGTACCTTATTTGTTTGGCATAGCTCAGCTCGATTTCGGATCTCTCCTTGACAAACTTGGTGTAGCGCTCCACAAACTCGATGCCCCACTGCGTGTGCTTCTCCAAGTTATCAAACTGATCCTGAGGTAGGGGAAAAGAGAGAAGAGTTTCTGACAGCTGCAGATTCCTCTCATCCAAGGCTTTTACACCCAAACTAAAATCGATCAAAAATGGATAAAATTGTAAGAACATTGAACATGAACATTTTAAGTGATGGAATTTAGGACTGTAGAAGTTCATTTAACCCAATAAGAGGTGTACTAATGCTGGGGATGTGCACAATCTTATGAATTAATAATGACAAATTTCATTCGCATAGAAATTTTCATACATTGAACTTTTTTTTCAGTTAAAGTATTTTACAGGTCACAGCACCATTACAGGTTTGCGTTTGCTAGTCTTAATCTAGTGTGAGAAACATCAACAAGCTGTACTTCTGCTCACTTTAACAGTTCATTAGGTCACGGCTCCCTTTTTAGCTCCATTCCACAGTGTAGTCATATTATATTAGGCTAAACGTTTATTCTGTTCCCCAAATTTGACATCTTCAATATAATAACAGTAGCATGTCTGCTATTAGGGTGGTGCAAAGGCACAGCAGTTAGCATGTTTCGTATGATCTCCCTGTGTCCATGTACGTTTCCTCTGGGTTCTCCGGGTTCCTCCCACCTCCCAACAACATACTGATAGGTGGATTGGCTACTCTAAAGGTGTGAACGTGTGTGCATGGTGCCTTGCAATGGACTCGCATCCCATCCAAGGTGCATTCCCACCTCGTACCCCGTGTTCCCAGGACAGGCTCCGGATTCACTGTGACCCTGACCGGGACAAAGCACTTATAAAGACGAATGAATGAATGAATCTCTGCTGTTTCACAAATGCGCCACCAGTCTATGTGTGTGAACATGAGTAAATATGTTCACTGTTGTGTGTGAAAGCTGCCACCTCATCATTTCTCAGCATGACTGGTGTGCTAAGTGCTCACTCCAGCTCATGCAGTTGGCCAATAAGGCTGGATGTTGCACATTGGAAGGCTAAGACTCTAAGTAGGGATGAAGCACCGTTTTTACTCACAGGCCTCCCATGGATGATTCTGTTCACCAGAATTTGAATCAGATAATGTTTTGTAATCTCAGTAAGAATCAAAACAAGCAATTAGATAAAACTGAAGCCTTTGCTAAAGCAGGACATCATGGGACAGAGATCATGCAATATATATTATACAGTAGATAAACAACAAAGGCTTCACAGAAAAACTGGACATTGGACACTCAAGTAATTAGACATTACACTAAAGATTCCATAAGGCTTCTTCAGTCAGCTAGTCCCTCATGGGAACCCTTAAAGGTTCGATGTAGAACCCTACAACAGATGGTTCCATGTTGAATCGCTTTAGGAAGCTAGAATCATTAACCATTCAATGAACCCTTGATAAACCTTTTTTTCCAAGAGTGCAGGGGAATAATGAAGAGTAGAACTATGCTGTAAATCATCAAAGGTAAAAAAAAAAAAAAAAAATTCAACTGTAATTAAACAAATACTGAAATGTATTTGTACTTATTTTTATTTTATTTAATATTAAATTTAATTAATTTTTCCCATAAAACACTATAGAGAAGTAAGAACGAAAAATACACTTGACATTTTCTGGAAAATAAAAAGCCTTCCAATGCAAAAGGAAAAAAAAAGACGCCTCATCTTCACCTCACATATGCTCTGAGGGAAAAAAAAGGTTCTTCATTGGTTCTAGGGATAGTTAGGGGTTCTTAGATTTTTTTGAACAGGCTGAACCTTGGAACCTTCTCTGAAAGAGAAACACCATGTTTCTGAATGGGTTCTGCTTAGATAGTAAACACTCACATGGAACAAGGGTTCCCCAAGAGCAACAAACCAGAGAACCAATAACAGATTGAGATTTAACATTTTTTTCTAAGCACAAAGGAAAAAAGATTTCTGTAAGAGGAGCTGTTAGAGCAATGATAATGCTCTATTCACAGTACTCATTAAGAACTGTCTTAGTTGTTTGAATTTTACTGAAGAACACACCTTCGAAACTAATTCCACTGAACAAGTGGTTAAAACACCTCTTCACTAATTAAATCTGTCCCATATACTCGTCCAAGGTCTCATTACTCGGCGGTGATGGAAGTTTGGACTATCATCACCTGGGCAAGACTGATAAATACTGATACTGTAAATGCTGTCTAGTCTGTAGTATTCAGGACTAATGTACAACACTGTGTCCACTGGTACACAGTTATTTCCATTCCCACAAGACCAGAGATGTATTCAATGTCTTTGAGTGCAAAAAACTATACAGTACAGATTGCGTAATGATGGCTTTGGGAAACAGTGTTCAATTCTTGCCCGGGGTCAGGTCGAGGGAATAGCAGGAATAGCAGGGTTTGGATTAAAAAGGTCAGCAAATGCAAACAGATACAGCATGTATAGAAGATGCAGAAATACGTGAAACACCCCTGAATTCCTGACAGTCTAGCGGTCACGGGTCAGAATGTATTGACTGAAACAAAAAAAATAAGACTGAGACAGGAGCGGGTCATGTGTTCCCCAAGACCTATTACTGTACTATTATTATGTTGTAGGCCTGACACAGTATCACAAAAGAACATGAGGTTTGATTCTCTTCTACCTTAAATCTCATGCATATTTTGTAATCAGGATGATCAGTGCCATCTAAATGAAGAGCTCGTGAGCTGATTAATCACACTTGTGCAGCAAATATGCACTGCATTGATATCAGTCATTGCAGTCTTGCCTATCAGACCTCTACCTTGATAAGCGTAATAGCTGATGGAAAAATGGCATGCACGTGCCACAACTATGAAGAATACATATGCATATACACAGACATAGACACATCCATGTATCTCGTGCCCTTTGCAGGCGGTTAGGGCCAGCATTAACGACGGATTACTGCACACTCGGGTGGGCCAGCGCGTTGGTTAGTAACTCAGTAAGCCAGGACTGGTTAAGCTAGATCTGTCTGCGTGTAAACACACGGAGATTGAATGACTGAAGTGATGCACTGCAATGATTTTCGCTTCGACGCAGGTTGGCAGGACGGAACGGCGCGCGCCGCATGTATGCATGCACGACTCCTGGAAAAATGGGCGGATC
>CM040982.1:6353456-6404710 GCA_022985145.1 Pangasius djambal | reverse complement strand
GTCTTCCGTGGTCTTCCAGGCCTTTCGATGTTGTTGAGCTCACCAGTGCTTTCTTTCTTTTTAAGAATGTACCCAACTGTTGATTTGGCCACACCTAAGGTTTTTGCTATCTCTCTTATAGATTTATGTTGTTTTTTCAGCCTAATGATGGCCTCCTTCACTTGCATTGAGATCTCCTTGGACTTCATATTGGTAGCTCAAGTCGAACAGCTGCCAAATGCCAACTCAATACCTGATATCAACTCCAGATCTTTTATCTGCTTCATTTGTCTTGAAATAATGAGGGAATGGACCATACCTTGTCACTTAACTTCTTGTCAGTCAGTTGTCCAAATATCTTTGAGCCCCTGAAAATGGAGATACTTTGTTGAAAATGGCTGTAATTCCTAAATGGTAAATGCCATATTTTTATGGAAACTCTTAAAAATAAAGCTGAACGTCTACGCTTCGATCACAGCTTGATTGTTTTATTTCAAATCCATTGTGGTGGTGTATAAAGGCAAAATCACAAAAACTCTGTCATTGTCCAAATACTTCAGGACCTAACTATATGTACAGCAATACGAGACTATTCATTCATCTTCAGTAACAGCTTTCTCCTGGTCAGAGTCCATAAAAGACCAACAGTTCATAAAAACATTAACAGCAAGCATTGTCAAACTTTTCACAGCCAGGGTCTCCTTTAACTGTTTAAAAAAATAAATAAATAAATAAATAAATCCATGGACGCCTTCATTACAGATTTCTTTTATTCTTTTTTAGAATGATGATAAGGGCTACATGTTATTTGTTCTTTCTCTCCCATGTATTTATTGTCTTATATTTCAGCAAGCACTCGATATCCGAGAAGAAATGCCTGAGCAGACGGTCAAAAGGATGTTCACTTTTTTGGGAATGCTGAAATACAAACCACCTGGCGGCTTCTCTGATGTGTAAGTTAAAAAAGTAAAACAGAACGAGTGTTAATACTGCAACGGATAAACGTTTTTCCGTATTACAGGACAGCTGAATTTTCTGATCTGATTGATCAGAAGGTGTTGATTAATTTCTATAGCAGCAGGTCTGAAAGGCAAATCACATGTTTATACTAATGCACAGATTGTAATATGTTATCATTTCTGTAGTAACAGCTTACACGTGGACTTGAACAGCGGACGCTCAACTTGGACATAATAATTATAAAAAAACAAAGTGTAATGGTTAATATGGTGTTTTCTACGAGGAGACTTTTGTTTAGCTGTTTTGGAAGGAGTCTCCAGTGTCAGTGCTTTTTAACAGTCAGAGGTTCCCTGAAGTTTTCTGACACTGGAAATTCTTCTGGAGGAAGGAGTTTAAGCTTTATGGGTTGTCAGTAACATGACAAGCTGCATTTTTTGTCTTATTAACATCACATTGTCTTATTAACATCATGTAACAATGAATGGATAGGAAGTATGAAGGGTGGTTCTTTAATAAATAAAAAAAATTGTTTGTGCTGTCAAATTGCTGTGATGTAAGGGGAACAAAACATTTCGGGACATGCCGTTATTGGAAAATATAACAGCATGCCCCATTAGAAATGCTAACAGAACATAATGTCGTAAAGGTACATAACTCTAACATTCTAAACAGAGCAGGGTGCAGATGTTAATAGGGATGTTTTTGCTTCTCTTATCACCGAGCCGGAGTTTCTGCTGGTCTCTGTTTTCCAGGAGCAGTTTTCGGCAGGGCCTGGTGACGGGCAGTAAGCCGGTGGTGCACCCCATCCTGCACTGGCTGCTGCAGAGAGTTCCTGAGCTGAAGAAGAGGGCCTATCTGGCTCGCTTCCTCGTCAAGCTGGACGTGCCCACCGAGTTCCTGGCTGATGAGGTCATGGCCGAGGTCTACCGCCAGGTCTGTGCTCATTTTGGAGTCAGTGGACACAATTTTTCACTGAAACAGCTTGTGATACATTTTAAAGTAGAACATCTCCTGCGATTTTCAGTGCAGCTTGATTGGAAATTGAAGTTTTGGTTTTACGAAGGTAAAAACAGGAAATTTCAAACACGGCTAAATATACAGTACGTGCACAGATCATGTAAAGACTTGTACATGACAAATAGTGTCATTTGTACTAAATACGATCATCAGCATTAACTCTATTACAGTTTAAATATGATTCAGGTCAGCTCTTAAACTCCAGCAGTATTAATTTGGCTGGATAGAATATTTTCTTTTTTTGGTATCCTATAGAGAATATATTGCACTTTTTGTGATATTTTATACATATAGCATGTGATGCTTTTGTGATTTATTATCTATATAGTATGATGAGCTGGTAGATGTATTCAAGAATTACCATAAAGAATGTGAACAACTGAAGAACTTTGGGTTTTCTGCAGCTGAGATTCGACGGGTAAGAGAGTCATTTACTCTTTTCTTCTCTTTGTATTCTTACATTCACACGTTTTTTAAATATATTGATCAAAGACAAAAACATTTGCACTGTTTATACAGTATAACAGCCGTAATTAAAATTAAAATAAAGCAAACTTTTCTTGGCTCTAGGGAATAAAAAGAATGAAAATTGAGTATTATTTAAAATAAAAATTCTTGCCAGAACTTCTGGTAACTATAATAGCAAAAAATTGAGATTGAGTCAGAATAAAAAAATGATAAAAATGTGCTTTACATTTACATTTATGGCGTTTGGCAGATGCCCTTATCCAGAGCGACTTACAAAAGTGCTTTGAAGTCTCTATCAATAAATACATTCTGATACTGGTTCGCTAGGTCACAAACTAAGAATACCTTCAGTCCAGAAACTCTGTTGGGGAGGTAATATAGTAAGCACTCAAACAATACAAAGGTTTTTTTTTTTGTTTTGTTTTGTTTTTTGGCACTAATTAAGTGCTAATTTAAGTATTTTAGGAAGAGGGACGTTGTTTGAAGACTACCAGTGACTCAGCTGTTTGGACAATTAGGGGAAGTTCATTCCACCACCTTGGTGCCAGAACAGAGAAGAGTCTCGATGCATGTCTTCCTTGTACCCTGAGAGATGGTGGGACCAGTCGAGCAGTGCTACAGGATCGGAGAGAGCGTGGTGCAGTGCGCGGTGTGATATGCGGGGTGCTTTGAGATAAGTGGGTGCTGGTCCGTTTTTGGCTTTGTAGGCAAGCATCAGTGTTTTAAATCTGATGCGGGCAGCTACAGGAAGCCAGTGGAGGGAGCGTAGCAATGGGAGGAACTAAGGAAGGTTGAAAACCAATCAGGCAGCTGGATTCTGGATCAGTTGCAGAGGACGAATGGCGCTCACAGGCAGACCTGCCAGGAGCGAGTTGCAGTAGTCCAGTCTCGAAATGACAAGGGGCTGAACAAGCACCTGTGTGGCCTGTGCGGCAAGAAATGGACGAATCCTTCTGATGTTATAAAGGAGAAATTGGCATGAGCGTGTCAGATTAGCAATGTGAGAGGAGAAGGACAGTTGATTGTCCATGGTTACCCCAAGGTTGCGTGCAGTAACCGAAGGCGAGATCAGAGAGTTGTCCAGGGAGATTGCAGGATCCTGACATGGGGATGAATCACATGGGATGAACAGCAGTTCAGTTTTGCTGCTATTAAGTTTCAGCTGATGAGCTGTCATCCATGATGAGATGTGTGCTAGACATGTTGACATCTGAGCAGAAACATGAGTGCCTGAGGGAGGGAAGGAGAGGATGAGTTGAGTGTCATCCGCTTAGCAGTGGTATGAAAACCCATGTGAGGAGATGACCGCACCAAGAGATTGAGTATAGAGGGATTTATGTGAGTTTTTATATGAGTTTTTAATGCTACAGACATCTTTTACACTAAATGGCTATCTCTTATACTAATTCACATTTCAGTGTGTTGCATTTCTGGGAGTCTATTTAAACTGAATTTTTTACATTCTTGCAAAAAAAAAAGAAAGAAAAAGAACATTAGAAAAACATAGGGCACATCCCAGCGTCTATTACGAAGCCATTAAATTAATCAATATTATTTATTTAAAGGTGCTTTGAAACCCCTTTGCCTATGTCCTTGACCCATTCATAGAAATTGTTTGACCAAAGAATTTGTATGTTCTTGAAAAAACACTGATGGAATTTGTTACTGCAGGACATTGCGGCTATGGAGGAAGAGAAGGATCAGCTGATTAAAAGAGTGGAGCGTCTGAGAAAGCGGGTAAGAAAGATTTTGGTTTTAATCTTGTTTCAATAATAAAATGTCTGTCACATAAGGAATAAACTGTGTAACGTGAGACAGAGTGACATTTCATTCGATTTGAATATCCACTACAGTTGTGTTCAGCCTTAAAGAGTGGGTATTACTTCATTTGTCCACAAGGTGGAGTCTGTGTCTAACCATCAGCGCATGCTAGAGGTGGCCAGGCAGCTTCGGGTGGAAAAGGAGAGAGAGGAATCTCTGGCTCATCAGAAACAAGAGCAAAAGAACCAGGTACCTGTGGGGTTCATTTCTTTTGCTTAAACAGTTCTAATATAAAAAAAAATTGCTTTGAGTGTTGTGACTCAGAGCTTCATGTGGAACATCATGTATATCTGTTTGACATATAGAGTAACAGCTGCATCTTTCCAAGCCAAGAAGATCGGTTTTATGAAGTGTGTTACAATGGTTGTGCATTTCAGCTGTTCCAGGCTGAGCAGAGGAGGCAGAGGTGTCAGCTCCAGCTGAAAGACTTGCGACAGGCAGCAGCAGATGCCAAGCCTGAGAGTGAGTAGACCATGGAAAAAGTCCCTGTGTACTGACAGTGCAGGACAGAGGTCAAACAAACGTCATCTGCACAGGCGTCCCACTAAACAGACTCCTTTTAAGCATGTAAAGGCTTCATATGATGATATGTCTTTTATAGGCATCACACACGTTCCAGCATGTGACTAAACTATGGTGTGAATTGTAATTTTCCACATCGCTAGATTTTCAGCAGTTCCAATACTTCAACCTCAGATGACATGTACTTGCAGTTTTTTTCCCAGCAGTTTTTTGTCTGTGCTCATATTTTTCTCTAAAATTAGCAGAAGTGTTATTTTGCAAATGAACTGTCTGCACTGCATATATAGTGTGTCATGTGGGAGTGTGCTGTGAGAGCGTAGTGCCAAAAGGCTTCTCTGTTGCAGGCCTGGTGAAGAGACTGGAGGAGGAGATTAAGTTCAACTCTTACATGGCATCAGACAAGCTGCCTAAAGAGCTGGAGCGCATCCGCAGCAAAGTGCACTACCTGCAGAAGGCGGCGTCCGAGCCGGCCATGGGCCACGCCGAGCTGGACGAGCTGGAGGACAAGGTCACATTGCAGTACATGTCTTATCCAGGTCTTAGTTCATATCTCAGCACAACACCTACTGCCGTTCACAAGGAGTGGACCACATAGGCATCTACTCCTTAAACGAGCAGTTTGAGAAATCTTTTTCCTCTTTACCTCAAATATAGTCGATCCGTCAGCACACGTTCGCTTCATGAACTGTACACTGGAACTATCAACCTAAGGTTGCTAACAAATAATGGAAGTTAGTAGCCTCCAGTTTAACACTGCATGAATAACTCATCACACACTTGGCTCAAACTGTGTCAATGTGTTAAATAATCTCAATTTTGGTTGCATTTGATGTTCCGTTAACTATAAAAATGGACCCTCTTTCTCAGCACAAAGTATGGGGTCGTTCTGTGCACTCGTAAGAGTAAAAAAAAAAAAAAGTAACTATGTTAGGATTGATGATGAAAAAAATTTAGCTTTGACTTCATTTTTATGTTTATATACATTTCTATACATATTTATACCACAGCACTGTTGAATTCTCAAATCGGTTGGTCAGAAGATTCATTTCCCTTGTATCTCCAGTCCAATACTAAAGAAGCAAATTACAAATACCAAACATTTCTGCATGGATGATCTACATTTGCGGTAAAGAGGAAATTATTATAGAAAATTTGTTAGTTTATACAAATATATAATTAGCTGCACAGCATCCCGTTTTCCATTTTCTAATGCTCTCCAGATCATTTAATTTCCTACTCATGTGTTTTACACATTTTATTTTATAATTTTTTGGATGGATCCTAGACAAAAGTATTTTTGTTTTTCCTGGTGACCAGATTAAAGAGCTAAATCAGATGAACCAGGCGATGGAGAAGAAGATGGCCAGGACTGACCCAATGGATGATAATCTCACTCTGTACAGACAGCAGGTAGGAGCGTTTTTGTCTGTCCCTTTATTAGAGCTGTGTCAAAAGCAAATAATACAAACAATAGATTTGTGAAACCTTTTGACTTAAAGCACTTATAATGGACATCTATGTGCATCTGATAGATTCTGTCAAGATACACATTCACTGGCCACGTTACTTGGAACACTGTACTAATACAGTGTCGGTCCCCCTCTTTGCTCTCAAAACAGCCTCAATTCTCTGTGGCATGCATTCCCCATGGAAACATTTCTTTTAGGTACTGATCCATGTTGACATGATTGCATCACATAATTGCTGCAGATTTGTTAGCTGCACATTCTATGACTCTCCCATTCTACCACATCCCAAAGGTGCTCTATTAGATTCAGATCTGGTGACTGGTGAGGTCACTGATGTACAGCGAACTCATTGTCATGTTCATGGCGCCGGTTTGAGACGACCTGTGCTTTGTGACGTGGCAGATCATCATGCTGGAAGTAACCATTATAAGATGGGTATTAAATTGTGGCCATAAAAGGATGTAACAGTATTAAAATAGTCTGTGGCATTCAACCGATGCATGAGTGGTGTCTAATAAAGGGTCTAATGTTTGCCCAAAAAAAAAGAAAACATTCCTCGCACCATTACACCACCAGCAGCAGTTTGAACTGTTAAAACAAGGCAGGCTCACCATCTGCATGTTGGAGAAGAAATCAAGATTCTTCAGACCAGGCGATGTGTTTTCCAATCTACAACTGAAAAACCCAAACCAGCTGCTGCCACATTGGTTGACTGGATTATTGAATAATTGCATGAATGAGCTGGGGTTGAGGTGTTCCTAATAAAGTGTCCAACATTTGTAAAAGTGAGTGTGTCTGTTTTGTTCCTGTACTGGGGAAACATGGAAAATCCTGTACTTGGTATTTGCTATACTATAGATGTAGATAGGGTTTAGGTTGAAGCACATTTGGCTGGAATATTTCCTCAAAACATATTTCACATTTATAAGTTGCATCCCTCCCTTTTCCTGTATGTATTAAGACACAGCTTTGAACTTGAAAGAATGATCGATGTCTCTTATCTGTGTTTGTTTCACGTTGATAATAGCCAGATGTTTATCATCATTGCATAATGTTAGCATCATAAAATGTTGTCTTCTGTTTTAATGAATAGGTAGTACAGCAGCAGTGATTGGCTCTTTGATAGACCCTTCATGGTGGCACGTCAATGGAAACCCTTAAAAATGTACTGTTTGTTAGGCCTCCATCATAGCACGTAAGAAGGAGGCGAAGGCAGAGGAGTTGCAGGAGTCCAGGGAGGAGATGACCGCCATCACAAGAGAGCTGAACGCCAAGAGTCAGGCTGTGGGACAGGGAGGAGTCGAGATCATCCGCTCAGACGAGGTACAGCACAGCTACACACACTAAGACTACACTACATCACGAATATACCTCACTTCAGCATTCATTACAGTAACTTACAGGACTGACATGTGCGTACAGGATGGTCTCTACAAATTAGGCTCCAGAGTACTGTTGCAAAAGGTGCTAATACTGGTGCTGGTACAGAACTGAACATGGTACTAAGATACTGCAATTTTATTGGGGGAAAAAGTCACATTGGCATTACAATATTTATTTTTCATTTGTGTGCGTGTATGTGTATATATACATATATGTATATACGTGTGTGTGTGTGTGTGTGTTTTTCCCTTCACATATCTGTATCTCTTCACACTCCTAATTGTGCACATTTTCCTTTTTTTTTTTTTTACTGTTTAATCCAGTTTAGCAAACTTTCTCTGTATTCTCTTTCCTTATTCAGTTAAATTGGTCTTAAACAGATATTTAGATGCTTTGTGTGTTTTAATATTGCAGACTTGCTGTTGTTATTATAACATCTTAAGCTATTTTTCAGGGATATTTTCTGTGAAATACTGTATTAGTATCAAAGGTCAAATTGAAGTATTTAATGTGATATTAGTATTGAAATTGAAATTTTTGGAGTGTTGGAGCCTGGGCTTGTAAATCAAAAAAAGTGTGCTAAAAGGAAAAAGCCATAATGTCCAGAGTGGGTAACTGGGTAAACATTTATCCTAACTGGACTGCATTTAGTCTAAATGTTTGTCATGTGTCACTTGGTAGAATAATGTTACCAATTTCACTTTGCTCTTCTGTGTACTCTGTTCTGTCTGCCTTAAATTTTAAATGTAACCCTCCGTGTCTCAGTACACTAACACATGTCTGTACTGTATGTCCCTGATAAGGAATCTGCACATCCTCGTAAATAGCATTGTGGTGTTAATGTTCCTGTCTCTGCTCTCTGTCTGTATCCTCTCACACTGTTGGTCTGTCTGTCTGTCTGGGTGGTTGGTAGATTCCAGCTTGCCCTTATGCAGTGAGATGGGAGGCAGAGGAGATAGAGAGGCACAGAGGCTAAAATAGCCCCCACTGCGTCTTTCCACTTGCTTCAGTCCTATCATCCTTATTCGATAAGGCTCGCTTCTGCATGTGGCTCTTCCAACTGTGAACGGCTGCAACAGTACACCAGCCATGGATAATGATACTAGATAGTGAGAAACAGGGAGGTACACTAGTTAGGAAGGAACACAAAAAGGAGTAAACTGCTACAGAAACAGAAAAGTGAAAAAAGAAATCCTGTGTGTGTTTAGCTCTAGAATTCTGGACGGTTTTGCTCGTCAACGAGTGATTTATTTCCCCCCAAAAATGCAACTTTTGAAAAGTAAGCCCAAAATGGACTGCAAAGTAATGCACATCAATGGAAGTAACTCACAAAAATGGTGCATGTCTCAGTGCGTGTGCTTGTGCGTGTGTGGAGGATGATTAAGACAGCGCTCTGGGATGGGTTATGCCCTTGTATGGTCGCACAATGCCACTGCACCGTTTTAAAAATGGAGAGAGAGGGGCACAAGGGGTTCATAGCTGTTGTAATGAAACCGACCGAAATTTAATAGATCTGTGTAAAGAGAGCAAGCCTTTCAAACAGCAGCTGGTCCATATCTTAAAATCAGTGTGTGTGTGAATGTGTGTGCTCTGCCTTCTCCGGTCTGCCTTTTTTCTTTGTTTTGTTTGTTTTTTTTTACTTACGTACTAGTAATAAGGATAAGGAGCTCTGCTTTGCTTTAACTTTTTAGCTCGAGTTTTTATTTAATCAGCTAAAAAAAAAAAGTCATTTTTTATAAGAGGTGACCTGTATAACCAACAGTTAATACATGACTTTTGTAAATTACACAGTAAAATTTACATTTGATTTTACTACAAATTACATTAGCAGATAGTTTATTCTTTTACACACTACCATCAACGGTTCACAGTGCAAGCACTATTAATGGTACAGACAAAACGAAAAAGATGGAGAATTGTAATTAAATAAGGGAAAACATTGACGTGGCCACCAAGGTTTGTGTACATTGCATTCATTCATGTTTGTTTGAAATTGAAATGGGAAAACAAGGAAATAGCTTTTTTTTTTTTATTTGAGTTTTAAAATAACGCAACAGAAAAGTGGTCACCCTATCATCGGGAGATCGCGAGTTTGAATCTCGACAATGCCGTAGCCATCTGTGGCCAGGAAATCCAATTGATGAAATTTTTGGGGCACTGTGACACATTTCTGCATGAACACAGTTGACCTGGAGGTACAAGCGTGCACTTCTACAGGCTATAGTTAAGATGTGTACTCTGAAGCCTTATTCTATTTTCCTAAAAGATGTGATTTAAAAAGAGGATCAACATATGCAGAAATAAATTTTGGGTGATTGATATATTCTTAAATTGCAGCACCAGGAAAATCCTGATGATTTTTTATATTTTTTTTCCACTGCCATATCGTCCTCCTTTACCGTCACCCTCTTGCTATTTTTAAACCACACATAGTGATCCATATCAGCAGTACATCAGGCACTCTCTAATCTACCCATCCTGCTACTACTTACCTAGTAACTGCTGATACACATCGGGGTAATGAAGACCGTTCATTAATTGTAACCCCAAAATTAATCTGAAAAGATGAGGGAGAAAGCAAAGCAATACTTTACATACTTTTCATCCTTTCATACATTTTAGAGAATGTCAGAGTTTAACCAGATGCTCAGATATATTGTGCTGAAACTTTTGACAGGCAGTGTACATTTTCTGATAATGTTTAATGCATCTTTACTAACTGCTAACAGCTTCTGTTACTGATTCAGTCACAACCGTATCTTGTAAGTATTACGCGGACATGTTCATCTGATTCCTCTGTATTTTCTACACCTGGCCTAAAAAGTAACATCCACTCTATACCCTCTCTTTGTGTAGTTCATGTAAATGCAACACTTGCTAACAATGATTTATTTGCCCCCTAATGCCCCTGCATTTTTATTTTTTTTTTCCATTTCACTGTGACGATTACCAACGCATGTGGTGGCTAATTTAGCCACTGTCACTTGATGGCCATTTGTAACGAGAGAAAACAAGGGAACACTACCCAGTGCAATTGTTGCCTATAATCCCTCCAACCTTGTCTGCCCTTGATGTCCTGAAATACACAAAGGGTAAACTCTGACACACAAGCTCCACATTCCCTCAGCGACACACGACACACTGTGATTTCTGAGGTTGCTTTCTACATTTATAACTGCTGGCTGTAGTGACAGCAGGGTGGTCCAAGCGATGTCCTTTCGCAGGAACTGCCAGATGACGAAGGCGCTTTGCACCCCTGGCCACGTGCCTAGAGGTTCAAGTTACTTTTGTTACGGACCGAGGAGACATCCCTGAGGGACACCGCTCCACTGCCAGATTCTTCTTAAAAAAGTTTTTTTTTTTTTTTTTTAAAAATCCCCTCCTAACCCCGATCCTCCACCACCACCACAAATCAGATTTCATTCAGGCAGTATTTTTGAAATGTCCATTCTAACTATGTTGTATATTCTGAGTATGTAAGGAATAAAACACAATGTCTGCACCTCTCAGAATGTTTTATTCCGCTTGTACCACAGTGATTGGACAATGATTTCAATTTTGAATTTATTAATGAATGACATGTCATGATTTTTAACCCTTTATAGTTACATTTAATGTTGTGTCAAACATATTGAAACAGTCAGTCAATCAATCAATCAATAAATAAAGCGTCTTGTCATGTTACAGAGCAAGCAGAAAGTCCTCTGTCTTGAAGACTTTTCCGTGGTGGAAACCTTACTGACTGTTACAATGTGCTGACACTGGAGACTCCTTCCTTAAATGTTATGTAGACATAACAAGTATATAAAGCAGATTGCTTGGTTGAAGAACAAGACATTTGTGTATCTGTTAATTATTAAATTATACAAGTCCTTGTAAGTATGTTGTCACTATAGAAACTATGACATCATAGAATCAATGTATTAATATAAACCTATCAAAGAAAAAAAAAAATCAACATTTTCCGACCAATCAGATTCGAGAATTCACCAGCGCTTTGGTATACGTTTCGTTTAATCTCAAAGTAGCGAATGAGCGAATAATCTCATCTGGATGACTTCTAGTTTGACAGATAGTCACTTCTGCATGGAAGATGTATGGAAGACCCTCGGATAGGAGCCTGCGTGTGTGTGAGCCTGATTTTTATTCCTGTTGGAATGTTCCTCCTGGCTCCCTGCTCACTATTGTTATAGCACAGCACTTTTACATATTCTGATATGACGTGGTGGAGTTTATTTGTCAGTGATTTAATTTTTCCACATGCTTTCCAAATCCAAACTTGATCCAGACTGTCCTTCATTTTTGATTTGATTTTTGATTTGTTGGTTGTTATCTCTGTTTTGTTCACAGTTCAAGAGGTACGTTGCCAAGATGCGTGGCAAGAACATCGTATATAAGAAGAAGCGTCAAGAGATGGCAGAGACGAAGGCTGAGTTTGGCATCCTACAGAGGACAGAGGAGGTCCTTCGCCAGCGCCACACTGCTGCACAACAGCATCTGGTATCCAAAGGGCCCATCTCATTGTCCTTGCATCTTCACATTATGCCAGTTCACTCACATTGTTTGGTTTTACTTTGGATTGAAATCAGCTCCATCACTCCATCCAGCACTTTTACCCATACTTTTCTTTATTCCCATCTCTTCCTTTTCCTCTTTGTTCCTCCCATCCTGCATATTTCCATATATTCATTTATGCAAAGTTTGTAATTTTATTCAGTTTATTCAAAATGGGTGAGAATTTTAATCTAGGCTTAGAGCTGAGAAGCTGAAGGTTAAGGGAAGGTTACAATCTATGTGTGATAATCCAAGAGAATACATTTTGAGGCACTTTTACCACCCTGAAGTTTATTATTTTCCTATAACAGCATACCATGTCATGTATTATTCCTCATATACCACAGCAATTTGACAACACAAACACTTTATTATCTATTGAAGAATGAAGCATTGTAATTTGAATTAATTTGTAGTTACATGTAATGTCTGTGAAACAAGTCCTTTTTACACTATATGGTCAAAAGTATGTGGACCCAATTTTGGAACATGGCTGTAGGAATTTCTGATCATTCAGCCACTAGAACATTAGTGAGGTCAGGCCCTGATGTTGGGTGAGGAGGCCTGGCGCACTGTCGGCATTCCAGTTCAGCCCAAAATTGTTCAGTGGGGTTGATGCCTGGGCTCTGTGCAGGCCACTTGAGTTCTTCCACTCCAGCCTTGGCTAATCCTGTCTTTATAGAGCTCACTTTGTGCACAGGGGCATTGTCATGCTGGAACAGGTTTAGGCCTCTTAATTCCAGTGAAGGGAAATCATAATGCTACAGCATATAAAGATATTCTAGACAAATGTGGCTTTGTAGCAACAGTTTGGGGAAGGACCAGATATGGGTGTGATGGTCAGGTGTCCACATACTTTTATATATTGTATCACTTAGCAGCTATAAGACAAAAAAAAAGCAGCTCGTAGCATTACAGAGAAACAGTTCCTGTGTAAGTTGTTAGTATAGAAAGTGTTAGAATGATTATATTAATCATGAATAATACAATTGCGTTAATATAAACCTGTGATTTAAATTAGCTGCTGTTATTAAAAAAATTAATCAACATCTCTGACCAATCAGAATTGATGATTGGAATAACATTATTACATAACATAGGTGAGAACAGGAAACATAACATAACATAGGTGAGAACAGGAACAGGTTTGTCTGTTGGACAATCCAATGATGATTATAATGATTCATTAAACTTTGTAATGGTTTGCAAATAACACACTCCAGACTGTGCTGTTACGTAAAATGTTCAGCTTGGGTCTCATGCCGTATCATACCCACCTGGCATGCATTATTTTTTTTATAACAGCATGGTCTGGAGTGTGTTATTCCTTACATACTGTAAGTGATTTTAGACATCAGTCCTTTAAGGACCCAACAGCTCTGGGATTCAAACTCGTGACCTCTTAGTTTATAGAAAGAATCTTTGGAGCTACCACACCAGCCTAGTAAATTACACATAATTCCCAGCACACACTGATAAATGATATATCCAGCTTATTTCTGCTATATATTATTTAACTACATTGAGCACATTGTGATTCTTTCATCTGATGCCTCTGTCCAACGTTCTGTCCCTGACCCTGTTCCGCTCAAGCATCCATCCCCATTCAGATTTCACTGCGTTCACATGAAGTTACAACACCTTCCTGGAAATTACTTCACACCTTTGAACCCTCCCAGCCGCGGACCTGCTGATAGCCATTTTGACGCAAGAGGTCTGAGCCCGAGCTATTTGTGAGGGCAGCATTTGCTCTCTGGCTACGTGCGTGGCTGTTCTTAGGCGAGTGAGAGAGTTTTGCAGTGGGTTGTGTGAGCCTGGGCCTTGCCCCCTCTTGGCAACTGTCCTTCTGTTCCTTTCTCTCTCTCTCTCTCTCTCTCTCTCTCTCTCTCTCTCTCTCTGGAAAGCCAACCATCAATATGACAAACACACACATGATCCTTCACTTACACTCATACATGGACCACAAACAATGTCTTCATGCACTGTCACTAAGTCATTCACACACATGTACACACAGCACTGCTACAAAATCATAACACGGAGACATGAAATACGTGTGAGCTGTGTTTGCGTAGTAGCTGCTGAGAGTTTCAGGTGGTGTGTATGTGGAGCAGCAGGTCGCCAGACTGACAATATCTAGGTCCTAATGAGGAGGCACGCTGACAGGTATACATCTTAAAGATCTCTGACCTTAATGAACCTACATAGTGTGGTTGTGTATGTGAGATTACCACCACAATAATTTCAACACGTTTCCCTGAAAAAAGAACAGAAACCCTGTTTACTTATATTTGAAATATAAGCGATTTTTGTGGTTATTCTTCACCCATGCAGCTTAAGTTTTCAGAACAATACATTGGTTGGACATGCTCTCATGTCTGTCTTATCCTAAGACTTTTTGTTTGTTGAGTGTAATGGTTGTAATTTTAAATTCTTGTTATACAGCTGCATGTTTTAAACATTTACTGAAGTTCAGCAGCTGCCCTTAGATTTCCATTAAGTCAGTTTTGCGTTTTCCATTCTTTTTACTAAAAAGAAACATTCAAGTTCTTATCTATGGTTATCACATATACGCCCCTTCACCCCTTCCCAAACATTTTTTCCCCAAATTTGATCACCTTCTAATTCCCACCCACCATTAAGCTCCCCTCTGTCATACAACTGGCACCCACTGGGGAGCTATGTGAAGCTAGCCAACAGCATCTTTTCAAAATTCTGCACATGCTGCATCACAGAGCTGTGTAACAATCTCGTAGGAAAATCGCTTTCCACCCTCTTCCACATACATGAGCTCACAGATGCCCAGGTAGTGTCACTGTGACTGACAGGGAAGAAAGAGTATGTCATCTCTCACGCCTAGAGAGCACGGCCAATTCTGCTCTCTTGGCTCCCGCTCATGGATGTCTGCGGCATCGTCAGGATTCAAACTTATGATCTGCAACATTAAATGTAACTATAAATGGATAAAATATATGACGAGTTCTTAAATAAATATTTGTTAGCATTGGCAAATTACTCTGGTGTAAGACGAATAAAACACTTGGGAATCTGCTATTACTGGAAAATAAGCAACATTGTTTTATACTTTACACCAAACGTACCCAAACACGCATCGATATAATCCAGGCTCTTTGGCTCATATTATAAACAGTATCTGTCAGTGTAGTGTGTGAAGGCTCTCTGAAGAGGTGAGCACTGAGTGTGTAGACATGACTCTTCACAGAGTGCTTAACACACTCAGAGGCCTATTGTGTTTCCAGCCTTTCAGCAGCATCATACCTTTTCTGCTTAGTGCATGAGCACTGATTATACCTGCAAATGAGACTCAAATGACTCCTCTCAGGGGACATCGGATCTAGACTCTAATGTAACCATCATTTTTTGTTTTTCAGCAATCTCTGGAGGCTCAGAGAGGGATCTCGGGCTTCAGCGAGACCCAGGAGGAGCTGGAGAGAGTCTCTGCCATCAAAAGTGAATTGGACGAGCTGAAGGGACGCAGGCTGGACAGCATGTCTGAGATGGTGAGCAGATAATAAAAAGGCACATCTGAGATGTTTCTCTTGTCCTCATATTTCCTTTCTCCTTATACTCCATCGAGGGTTGAAGTTTTAAAACCATGACATTGTCACATATGCTGTTTATTGCATCAGTTTGTGTGGTGTTCCCTGGCTTCATGTTTTTGTTCATTAATGAGCGCTCTGGGCTTATGGGAAAATGCTGCTCCCCTGATGAGATCTGTAACTGCCCTGGCACTCCGTTTGCTTTGGGTTGCTACAGAAACTAGAAGAAAAGAACCGCTGTAATGCAATATTAAGACTTCAAGTTACACAAAAGGCTCCAAGTTGCGCGTAAGGACACAGCGCAGCTTAAAATGATACAAGTTAGTACCACATTTTGGATGTGAATGCATCATATGGGGGTTTTACTGCTGCATTCTTGCTGTACTTGCTCAGGTACACATGGGGTTGCTGTTCTAGCAGTCTGTCTTTGCAAAAAGCTGTACCAGCTGTTGTCCGTTTGTTTGCATTACATCATAACATGTTTTTTATATAAATGAAAACAAATATAAGCATCCTATCCATATCAAGAATTGTAATCCTATCCATATGAATAATTGTATATTAGTCTTTATTAAATAACAACAGTTTTTCTTCTTCAGTTTATTAGTAGACTGTGATCACGTGGCTCACTGTCAGTACAGGTCCCTGCAAATGAGTTGTTACTATAACATTAGAATGACAGCATTAATATAAACCTATTGTTAGAATTACAACTAACTATTGTCAAAGCTGCTGTCATAGAAAATTAATCAACTTCAGATTTGGAAATTCAACAGCACTGTAGTACAAGTCCATAATGAAGCAGGCCAGGTAAGTAGAGAAAAATTCAAACTGTACAAGACAGGAGGTTTCCAGAACTAATTGTGGTCATTTGCGTTGTTTCAGGTGAAGAAGATCAATTCAGCAATATCAGAGAAGAAGTCAGCTCTGTCTCCATTAATAAAGGAGCTGAGGCCTCTTCGCCAGGAGTGCCAGGTGGGAGACTAGAACAAAACTACAGGAGATTGTACAGCGCATACTGCCCCTGGGAACATAGTGTAAAATTACACAGATATAATATGTAGGTGTTACATTAGACATCCAGCAAAGTTTAAATGAAAACAAGACTAGGCAAGTGTAGTGTAGCTGGACCAAAGTCTGCTGCTGAGGCATTTGAAAAGTCAGTCACATCACCATAGCAACCACAGCAAAGCAGTAGAACTTGAGAGGGATCGGAGATGCATTGCTTTTTTCCCCCCACTATTATTTCTCTGGCAAATGCTTTTATATAAAACAGCTTACAACTGAAAAGCTTGACTGAGGGTCCAACAGTGAGTCACTGGCCAGCCTAAGATGTGAACTCACCTGATCACGATTGATTACCTTCTGAGCCTTAACCACTGAGCCACCACTGCCCACTACCCTGTCATTAATAGTACCATGATTAGCAATCATTGATGAAATATCAATAAAATCTATAGTTTTAATTAAAATTTAATTTCTACCACTTCTACCATGATTCAGTCAGTAAGCAACATGTCTTTCCTAGACCTTAACTCACCAGTTATTCATGCTTTGTTTATGCATATTGAGTTTCCACAAGACTAACACTGACCCAGTTGGAACACTGTAACAGTACTATAGTACTAACTGTACACTTGTGTAAGCATTTTTTCCCCCCATTTGTCTAAACCAGGAACTTTCCCAGGAGTATGAAGAGAAAAAAGCTCTGTATGACACTTGTGCTGCTGGTCTGGAAAGCAACAGATCCAAACTGGAGCAGGTAAAGTGGCCTATTGTTATAATCTCTCACACAGCCTTTTTCATGCAGTAGAGAGTGTCTTACATAAATAGGACTTGTTAGTAAAGTCTTTAAATGTGCTGATCTGGTTAGGAGGTCAGGACCCTGACAGAGGAGATATCACAGGGGGAAAACCGCTATCACCAAATCAACTGCATGAGAGAGGTAAGATCCACCCTCCTACTAAAAACCAGCCCTGTCCCTTACATCCTACTATTCTCTTACTTCACTACCCCTCTCCCCACCCTCCATCCATTCGCAGATCACTGAGGTTCAAATACAGCGGGCAGCAGACGAGATGAAGATCTATGTGTCTTCTGACCCACAGACACGGAAAAAATCCATCAGGTATCCAGATGCTTCACTGTTCACGCCTGCTTATTCATATGTAAATTCTCTGAACGTGGATACCAACAAAGCAACTCTGTCTGAGCTTATTTTAAGCAATACGTTCCCCACATGCCCTCGCTTTTCTTAACATGGAAATGTGGGACAGTTTTCTGTGTCTCTCATTTTAGCGATGCTTAGAGGTGCTCCACTACTGTGTCCTATTCTTGGTTTCTTCATTACTTTCAGTCGGGCAGTCATTAGAGGACAATAGAGGTCTTTTCATATAGAAATGTATTTTCTTTGAAGAAATCATTAACCCCTAAGGTGTGAGTCTGGCACCAAAAGAGTGGCCTAGAATCAGATTCTATGGCAGATTCAGAAGCTATGGTATATCTCACAGTACCTTACATATTAGATATTATTATAAAAGACCTAGATAGAGAAAGGATGGACTATTGAATTTTTCTGACTTTAAACCTAAATTTGAAATTGCTCGTATAACAATGAATATTATTGCAATAAAATGTGTCTCAGCTTGGTCTTTTTGTTATATCTGAGTTTTAGGGAACATTTCATTCAAAGCCAAATATTTATTTTACAGCATGGAGAGGGAACCGGTATCACTCTGTATAAAATACTTCATTAGCTATCTAGTTTCTAATAGGTTAATTAATTAATTGATACTAACTTATTGGATTCGCATCCCAAATAAAATCCACCATCCAATCCACAACTCGAATACAGCACATCACCCAGTCCACAACTCGAATACAGCACATCACCCAGTCCACAACTCGAATACAGCACATCACCCAGTCCACAACTCGAATACAGCACATCACCCAGTCCACAACTCGAATACAGCACATCACCCAGTCCACAACTCGAATACAGCACATCACCCATTCCACAAGTGTAATAAAACACATCACCCAATCCACAACTCAAACACCTTATTCCTCAGGTCACACCTCAAATATTCCACTCACTGGTTCATACCTCAGTCATCTTTTTCCCCAAACCACGATAACGAAACGATAACGCATTAGAGCGTGTGCATTAATTTAAACCTGTGGATTGCCTTGCAGCTGGAACTATTGTCAGAACTGCTGTTATAGAAAATTAATCAACACAGAAAGGAATGGAGAATAAACACATTTTAACTGCTCTTCTTTTCAGGGAGCAGTACATGAAGAACATTGCAGAGCAGGAATCTTTGGGCAAGGTGAATCCTTTGGCTTCTTAAGTTGTCTGTCAAATCCCGTAGCCTGGTAACCCCCTTCCCCGCTCTGTTAGCCAGACTTGTGTGCTTACTGCAGGTTGATGATAGGTGACAACAGGGGCTTGGCCTCTGCATGCTGTCATGTCACTCTACATCATGCTTCAGTTACACCAAAGCATGTGAATTATATGGCAATGATGAACAACATTACAGCTAGACCATCCTCAGAAGGACCTTCTGACATGACACTGACCTATATGCAGGATCACACAGTGAGCTTTGCGTGAACAAGGCGGAAGAAACGGGAGGAGGGAGAACAGGGGAGAAAAGTTTATCAATAAAATAGGCTAAAAGGTCATTTAGAGGCATGCTAACAATGCTATTGTTTTCCTCTGTCCACTAACAGAAGCTCCGTGAGGAGCAGAAGCAGGTGAAGGAGAGCCACGGGCCCAACATGAAGCAGGTGCGCATGTGGAAGGATCTGGAACAGCTGCTGGAGTGTAAGAAGCAGTGCAACCTGCGAGCTCAGAGCCAGGCGTCCATTGGTCAGGTGATCCAGGAGAGCGGAGAGGACCGTCTGGTTCTCTAACTGAGCCACACAGCGCGTCAACGTTTCTAGCTATTTTTGTGTTTATCATATCAAGGAATACTTTCAGCTTTGATGGAGCAATGTGTGTTCAGAGCATATAGAGAAATTTAATGACTATGCTATTAAAAGTTTCTCTTCCTCCCTCCCCCCTCATCAGTACAATACTCAGTACATTTTGGTCTTGCTTTTCAAAACGGACCAAAATCTCCTTTTTTGGACATAATTAACTGGACTTGGGAGATTTTTAGTGGAGATAACCAGTGGAGCGCTCTAAATCTGAGAGAGGGAGAGAGAGAGAGCGAGAGAGAGAGAGAGAGAACACATGTTCACAGAAGTGTTCCATGGATAAGGGCTTTAAAAAATTCAAACAAGTCCGTCATCTCCATTTTGACGCGTCTTTAAGAATAGCGCTACAATCCATGTGTTGGAAGATAACAGTGAACAAAGTGTTACACTTTGAACGCGCCTGCACACAGTTATTTTGGGAAGCAGCAGTCATGACCTTGGGCAGAAGAGCTGTCCAATTTAGGAATTCGGCTGGTCCTTCTTTTGTTTCCGTCACTGAGGGGCAGAGGTAATCAGCAGAGCAACATCTATAACTCCTCCCCTACCTGTTAGTGCACATGAATGAGTCTCTGACTCGGGACATTTGTATAATGTAACAAGAGCTGTTCAACTGTTTGTATAATAAAATAAATTGATAAGTGTTTTTATAAGCAAATCCCATAAATTTATCTTGTATACATTATCAGTTCAGAGGATTTTATAGAGGTCTTCCTCAGTATGTATACTAGCAGTGAGTGAACACAAGCTGTTGCGATGTCAGCACATGAACTTCTTTTATATCTGCACTCAATCCAATTAACACAAGCATTTAAGCATTACAGGTACTGTTCTTCTGTAGGTAAGTAAGGAATAAAACGATGGTGCATAGGAAAATATTCCACATGTTCCGGGGCGGCCTGATGTGAAGTGGATTATTTTCCTATAACAGCACTTCCCACAGTGTTTTATCCCTCTTATACCACAGCAATTTGCCAACCATTACAGTTTTTAATTTATTAACAAATGTCACATCATGCTTTTTACCCGTTAGCTGCATTTACATTTACGTATAGTTACATTTAATGTTGTGGAATGTTCACAAGACGAGTTACTTCCTGTTATTACTTACAGTCTAGCAGACATAAACTTTCACTTCCTCAGCAGCTTCTCTTTTTTCTTTCTCTTAAATTAAAAAAAAGAAACATCTTGTCATCTTACTGAGAAACCGAAAAGTGCAGTCTTCTTTCTGAAGACTTGGGTTAGGGTCTTCAGATGGTGGAAAACATACTGGCTGCTCCAAAGAGCTGACACTCGAGACTCTCTACATAAATGTTAAATAAATATCTTCTGACAGAAAGCTTCACCATATCAATGATTATATGTTTTTCTTTGTTAAATAACATGCTTTTGGTCCGTTTATTATTAGGCTTAGATTATGCAGGTCATCCAATAGCGATAAACCGTAACATTAGAATGAGTGTGTTAATATAAAACTGAGAAATAAAACATAACAAGGAGTGCTCTTCTTGGAAAATAATAAATGCCAGAGTGGTGTGATGTGGCCTCATGCAAAGCCCAAAGTTTGTTTGTTTTCCAATAACAGTGTGTGCCAATGTGTTTTGCTCCTCTTATACCACCAATAAAATTAGAGAATGAAATACTGCTGTGGTATAACCTGAGATATCACACTATAGTATACTAAAGTAATATAGGCAGTGCCATCACAGAGAGTTTGCAAAACCAATGATGATATGAGGTGAACATCAGAGAAATTTGTATTTTATGGCAACCTCTTTGTAAATCTGAAGTAAATATGCTTATATCATGGTATACTAAACCCCATGGTGTTGGCATCTACTGTTACCTTACCATGATTTTTTCAAAAGGTTTGACCCCATAGTAGTAATAATGACAATGTCTGAATTGTTACAGTAATGCAATGCTATAATATACCATCTTCCTACTAAAGGTCATTTAAAGTGCTTAATATAGTCTACATTTAATTTAACTGAAAGTCACCAAAGTTCCAGCATCGTAGCAGTAAACATGGAACATCCCTCTCATCTTGGAGTGGAACAAATGGAGACGTTGTCATGGGTAGGTATCCAGGGGATCTACTAACATGCAGTGGACCTATCTGATCAGTATTTGCTGGTCGAAATTATAGGTTGTGTCCTGTTCCTTGGCATTATGCATGACAGTCCTATCTGGAACAGCAGCTTTTAAAAATAGGTACCAGGGGTCATGAGGTCTACAGCGCAAACGCTACTGTGCTGCATGTTTCATACATTCTCACTTTTGCTCACTGGTTTTTATGGTGCCCTAGAGAGGGGGGTATGGGGGACCAACCTTGTGTTTGTGTTTACCAACTCACTGCCCATGGTTTTGGAATGGGCACATATGGGTGTGATGGTCAGGTGTCCACACACATTTGGCCACATAGCGTAACTCGCACAGGCTTTGCATGGCCTAGCCAATCTCCTGAGCTGAATCCCATTAAAATTTTATGGAGGATTTTGAAACTGAGTGTCCATCAGACAAATCCTCATAACCTTGAGTTGAAGACGATTTGCCAAGAAGAATGAGCCAAAATTGATCCACAATTCTACAAAAAGCTAATTAGTTTCTTATCGTAGAAGTCACGAAGCTGTAACTGCTAACAATGACTTGGCAACAAACTACTAATGTTGGTGATTTCTGGTGTCCAAATACTTTGTTTCCTATCAGTTTTGTTTTTTAAACATATTTTTGTTTATCTTATGAATACATACTGTTTTTTTGATAATAATTATAAGTACAAAGTCGAAAGAGTTGTGGCTGTGTATGTTGTGCTTGATCATTAGTAATGACCATCCTGTGCAAGGAACTCACCTGGAACCCCTGGAAGTGTTGCTTCTCTGCCAAGTCCTTTTAAAGGTCTGTATTTTATTGTTCTGTTTTAAACCAGCCAGTACTTGGTTTTGTTTTGGTTTTGGCAGAAGTTAGAAAAGAGCACTTTCTGGAGTGTCTTTATACTGACAAAAAAGTGGAAAACCTCTTTTCTCATAAGATATAATATAATTACCAACAGGTCAATCTGGAAGGGATGTACGCTATATGGTCAAAGGTATGTGGACACCTGAGTATTAAACACACATGTAGACCTTCCCTAAACTGTTGCCACACAGTTGGAAATACACAATTGTCTAGAATGTCTTTGTACGCTGTAGCATTAAGAATTCCTTTCACTGGAATGAAGTGGCCCAAAACCTGTTCCAGCATGACAGTGCCCCTGTGCACAGTGATGATTTGCCAAGGTTGGCCTCCACAGAGCTCTGACCTCAACTCCACCGAACACCTTTGGGATGAATAGGAACGCCAACTTCGCACCAGCCCAGTCAGACATCAGTGCACAATATCTTCTGCTTTTGTGGCTGAATGGGCAAACCACTACAACCACAGCTAGAAAAACCTTCCCAGAAGAGTGGTTTGGTGTTGGAAGCACAGTGGCTTAATGGTTAGCACTGTTGTCTCACACCTCCAGGGTAGGGGGTTTGAATCCTGCCTCCGCCCTGTGTGTGCGGAGTTTGCGTGTTCTCCCTGTGCTTCGGGGGTTTCCTCCGGGTAATCTGGTATCCTCCCCAGTCCAAAGACATGCATTGTAGGCTGATTGCCACTTCTGAATTTTCCAGAGTGTGTGATTGTGCCCTGCGATGGGATGGCACCCCATCCAGGGTGTCCCCCGCTTTAAGCCCTGAGTCCCCTGGGATAGGCTCCCCTGTGACCCTGTGTAGGATAAACGGTACAGAGAATGGATGGATGGATGGTTAGGGGGTCCATATATTACCTGGTCATTTTCTAGAAGGTAATTTTACAGCATAACCCTTCCAGATGCATATTGGTTAAAAAAAACTGTATATGATTTGTGTTTGCTTGTTTGCTTTCAGGAGGTGGTCTTTACTGAAATGGACCCTTCACTAGTGTCCTGTTTCCTCATAGTGAGGTAGGTAGGATGGTAAGTTGCGGTTTGGGACGCAGCCCCTGTGTGGTAGTCACTGAAGGCTGGTCGCACGAGCTCCCCAAACCCCCACCCCCCCTTTGCCCAATGAGCGGGCTCGGTGTGCGGCGCGTGCGGCGAGGAGGGGCGGCAGCGGCGAAGCTCACGCGATAAAACAAGAGTAAACGCGGCGCGAGGTTGCCTTTGACCAGCAGGACTCAGCGGAGACTCGTCTCCTGTCAGAGCGCGCGCATTCGGGCTGAGTGGATGTGATGTACTGAGCGAGGACGTCTCTCCCTCTCTCTCTCTCTTTCTCTCTCTCTCTCCCTCTGTCTCTCTTTCTCTCAGCTCCCACCTCTTCTGGGGAACACACACAAGACCCTCTCTTTTTTTTCTCCTCATTTTCTCTTTTTAACGCCCCCCCACCCGCATGATCCGTGGATAAGCTTCCCGGGAAATCCTCCGCATCTCTCTTCCGTCTGAGCTGCACAACTTTCAGGCTCGTGCGCCTTCTCAGCTCGTGCTAACGTGCATGTTTTCGGTGCACGCTGAGAGCCACAGCGCATTCTGATTCTGTCGTGGAGGAAAGGAAGGATTTTGTTTCTGCTCCGATCTGAGTCCTGACGCATCTCAGCCATGGAGAACGCTCACACGAAGAGCGTGGAGGAAGTTTACAGCTATCTGAACGTGAACGAGAGCACGGGGCTGGCGCTGGACCAAGTCAAACGCCAGAGAGAGAAGTGGGGTCCAAATGGTACGTAGGTGCTTCTAGACCCCGTCTTCACACACATTCTGAACTCAACACACTGCACACAGACACCACAGTGAGACGGGTTTCTTCCACACTTGCCGTCCGTCTGTAAACCGGCGAATGCTGGACGTCATGGCTTATGACGTCATAATTTATTTTTTTTTTCCTTTTACGTCATATTACAGCATTTTACAGCCGGATCCGTAGTGACGTTCTGCGTCCCACGTCACTGATTTGATTCTTTCCTACAAACCCATTTAACCTTCAAAATGTAATTTTTTTTAACCATACTAAAATGTTTTTTTTTTCTCTATTGAACATGAAAAAAATACTTGTTGGTGTATCTGCTATGCCCAGGGACGGGTCAGCAAGTCCAGGGCCCCTCTGCCCGCCTGGCTATGCGTGAACCAGTGCATGGAGCCCTGACCAGCTCACAACCTAACGCATATACGATTCATTTCCATTCCAAGCTTTATTGTCATATGCACAGTACACTGTTATGAAATTCTTACTTGGATGCCTCTCAGCAAGCAAGACCAGACACTAAACATACACAGTAAACATACAATGACAATACAGTAACAGTAAACGTCTAAAGACAGATGACATTAACATGTACAAAAATATACATTAGTGCAAAATTATGTAAAAGTTAGAGCTGATGAATATAAAATATATGAGTATTTGTGCAGTCTCGGCTCTGCGCAGAAGAAGGCCTGTCTTACTGTAGGCGACTGGCTCCTTTCCCGCTTTTCACCTCGCAAACTTATCACCCAAGCTGTTTAACAAGCTCTGACTAAAAGGCCAGCAGTGACAGCATGTTTAGTCTTCTTTGGCCCATTTTAGTCCAGAGTTTGTTTTTAATCTGATCCATTAGGGGATATGAACATTCTATCAACGTCGTAAGTACTATTTCGGGTGGAATGAGTTTTCTGGACATCTCTTTCTTAAGTAATGTTGTCATAGGACGCCTGCAGTAATTATGATCGATTCGCATGGGATCTCTGCATGAGAAATTACAGAGATGGGATTGTCTTCACAATGTACGCATGGTCGTCACACTAAAAATTCCATGCTTACTAGGTACACCTCGTTTAATACAATCTGATTGGTTTGACCTTGATTACAATGTAATCATTAGTTGATCATTAGTAGGTCACATGACCATAACATGTATGTAGGCCATAGCTGTGCAAGGAACTAAAAAAAACTTAAATAAAACACCCTGAAGCATTGCTTCTCTGAAAAGTTCTTTTAGAGTTTGTATATAAAATGATTGTTGTGCATTTTAAACTCGCTCGATGCTTGATTTTGTTTTGGAGACGGAAGATAAGATTGCTTCCTGGAGTAAAAAAGTGGAAAACCTCATTTTTCCACAGGATATAATTCTGTATGTATTGCTAGTGGTGTGTGTGTGTATGTGTATATATATATATATATATAAAATATGACGTAATCTTTCAAGACCTGTGCAAGCGAAGTGACAGATTCAGACAGGACTAAAATCCCACAATACTCCAGTAAGTCCACAATACACTTCCCATGTAAAACTAATCCACTCCAGATAAGGCTTTATTTGCGCTCATACCTGATTACACACACCTGCTGGTACGAGTAACCCCAGGCATGACAAGTGTTTTTGTGTGTCTTTACTGTTTCCCAAAAACATAGACGTATTAATATTTGTCTGAGCTGCAGAAAGTCAATATGAACCTTGAACTGTACATCCATTGCTGAGATGTGAAGAGAACATAAAGTCTAAATGAATTAAACTACACTAGTTTTGACAATTTTAATTCACAGATCTAGAGCCACATCCAGAAATATTGTACAGCACATGTTCAAATTTCAAAATCCTTACAGCAATAACATACAGACAGGGAGTCCACTCACTGTGCTCGATAGTGATGTTAACCGTTGTGCAAGTTGTCTTAGTTATTCTCAGTTATATGCTCTGTTAACCGGCCTGGAATTGAATGAGGTTAATCCAAATCTCAGTAACTTAAAAAACAATGATAAATGATGTCAGCTTATATCTAATTGTTTTATATATATATATATATATATATATATATATATATATATATATATATATATATATATATATATAATGAAAAGTGCTGTTTATGTAATGCAAAATGTTTCTAATATACATTTTAAGCTGAATTGGATTCCATAGGTGGGAAGGTCAGGGATAAACAGCTCAAATGGTTCAAAAAATGCACAGTATAGTGGCACATATTGGGCCTAATAGTTGAAAAGCTGGATTGTGTTCATAAAATAAATCAGTGCTGCAATCATCAAGGGGTTCAAGGGAAATTTTTACATTCATAGTTTTGTATCGTTTTGACAAATTGTTCTACAGAAGGTCATGAATTGCAGATAGTGGGAGAAATGCATGAATGTTGGTCTCCTCCATCCTCTGTCTGACACCATCTCTGCCTTTACTTTGGTTTCAAACTGAGGAACTGGACTCAGTGAGCTTTTCTTCTGATACATTTCTTACATTTCCAAATAAATCACTTATCGAGAAGTAACTAGAACAGTGCAGAGGTTTTTATAGTAAAATAGTCATATTGAGAGAGATTTACTGACTCAGATTTATTTGCAGTGCTTTCAGTAGGAAATAGGGCTCACAATGGATACAGCACAAACACAGCGGTTTCGTTTGTTATTCAAACGCCAAGTAAAGCTACGCATGTCTTCTGAGCAGGGGTGGCGTTACAGTGGCAGGGTGGGCGACTGCCACCCTCTCCATGGTACTTCCCATCCTTCCATTATGCTTACCATAATGCCTTTTACAACCTCGAAATGACTTTCACAACCTCTAAAATAGTGTCCAATGTTATTAAGCACAATTTGACTATATTACCAAAATGTCTGAAATCAGGGAAAAAAAAAAAAAAAAATTGCTAATTTTGAAATCTAATCAGTGGCATTTGACGTTAGATGATTTTCTATGTTAATGTCCATTGCATTACATTAGTCATTTTAATAGAAAGTCAGCCATGTTGGTTGCTGTTTTGAGGGTTGTATGGTTAGGGGTGGGCTGTGTATACTGTGTATCTCAGATAAAAAAATAAAAAGAAAGGATGCAGCCCAAGGCAAAAAGTGGTGTTGTCCTTACCACCCAGAGGTTGAGTATTTTCCAAACGCAGCCTGCCCTGAAGTGTTTTATTTATCTCATACCACGGCTATTTTCCAACTATTACATTTTTTTAAAAATTAATTAAAGAACATGTCATAATATTTTTAGCGGTTTATAGTCACATGCCTGAATCAAGTTCATTCCTGTTATCACTTACATTGTAGCAGCTGTAAAAATTTCCCTCACCAGCCTCTCGTTTTTCTCGTTTTTGAACTTAATAAGTCAAAAAAAATTCACAGCATGTCATGTTACCTGTCAAATCCTATGTCCTGAACAACCTTAGCAATAGAAAAAGGATAAAGTGTCCCCGTATAACTTTAACACTCTTACTCACTCATTCACTGACTTTCAGTAACTGCTTTATCCGGTCAAGGTCCCAGTGGATGCAGAGCCAATCCTGGGAACACTGGGAATGAGGCGGGAATACACCCATGATGGGATGCCAGGGCACCATGGATACACACACATACGCACACTTATTGTCACCTGGGGCAATTTATTTTAGCCAGTTCACCTACTGGCATGTTTTTTTTGAGGTTGGTGGAAACCAGAAAACCAGGAGGTAACCCTCAAGGATACGGGGAGAGCAACGATTGTAGGATTTTACTTGGACTGGAAATTTATCATCACTGTCTCATATCCAGACACTTTGAGTTCTTGAAGAAGTGCCATTTTGAGTTGCCACTGATGGCAGAACAGACTGAACCAACACATTTCCATTGGCTTTGGACTGTTCTGCTTTCTCTGTCCCTTCTGGCATCCTCACTATTCTCAGACTCGTACTCAGACCCTGCCGTATTTCACAGTAGGTAGGCTAAATGTAAATATACGTGAGCTGTAAATGAGGGAGTATGGTACTATTTGCGTTAGCTGTGTTGACTGGCTTCAGTAAATTTGGTATAATAACAATGCTAAAGCCATCAATGGGATGAGAACAAAAAACGTAAATGGAGCCAGAGATGCTGCTTTCCACTAAACATTCCAATGTCAGAAAAAAAATGTCAGAACTCTTTAGAAACCGTGTCTAAAGAATCAAGAAAGGTATTTGTAACAGTTTTTGTAATAACTTTCTGTGAGGTGAATTTAAACATGCAAGAGGCTTTAAACACTGCACTCCTGGCTTCTGTCACTGCTATTGTGGACTGTTCTGGCTTAGAAGGTTTTTATGATATCAGAACTAAAGTAGAATGACTTTGTTTGCCTTCTAACGAATGACGTATCCAAGTTTTTAAGGAATTCCCCAATTGAATTTTAAGGAATTCTTCTTCAGATATTAATGTGATAACAGACTATGTTTTAATTATGTTTAATGTGAAGTGTCTTTTCTCAGAAGAAGTGAGAGAGTCTGATTAATAACATTACCGAGATGTATGAGTAGAATGGATCTCCACCCAGAATGTTTCTGATGGGTCGTTACTATAGTTTTTACCACAGCTCTGCTGAGTTCTTGAGTCTTATTGGCCAGAAGGTGTTGATTAGTTTTCTGTAACTGCAGCTCAGACTGTAGAAGAAATCGCAGGTTAATATTAATGCGCTTGTTCTAATACGTTATCATTTCTATAGTAACAGCCTACCCATGGACTTGTACGGAGGACACTCCACTTAAATAGATTTAAAAACCGTACGTTTCGACGTTTATATAGCAATCATAGAAGGAGTCTCCAGTGTGCTTTGTAGCTTGTAATGCTTTGTATCCTTTGGACACGGTCTTTAAAATGGAAGGCTTTGCGGTTTCTCGGTAACAAGAAGACACTTTTTTTTTTCTTATTAACTTCAAGAGAGAGAATAAAAGGGGGATTGGTGAGGGAACAACTGTTTCTAAGAGGAATAAATCATTTCAGCGTGTACTGGTATTGCAAAAATAATAATAATAATAATCATCATCATCATCATCATCATCATCATAATACCAACCTGTCGTTTGATTATTTTCCTATAAAAGCAGGCCCCATTGTATTTTATTCAATACTCCCTATTTGTTTAAGCCTAATGTAAGTATTTAATTGGAAGTATTTGCAATATTTTAATGATAAAAATATAACAGTATTTCTCTTTTCTTCCCTTCTCACTCGTGTGTGCAGAATTGCCCGCTGAAGAAGGTAATTATCTAGTTTATTATTTAGTGCATTTATTTAAAATAGTGTTAAATAAACTGCATTACAGTATTCTAATGGATGCTTCTTGTATTCTCCTGTCCCCTAGGAAAGTCATTGTGGGAGCTGGTCGTTGAGCAGTTTGAGGATTTACTTGTGCGGATTCTTCTGCTTGCAGCTTGTATATCATTCGTAAGTAGAATTATCGAAAATAAGTGAGAATCTGTATGTTAATGACATTCAGACATCAAAGTGTCTAATTCCTGAAAAAAAAATTAAAAGCAAGTGTTTGCTAAAACACATTTGTGGGGTGTGTAAGGTGCGCGCATGTGTGTTTTCCTGCTGTCATGATCGCATGTGGAGGTGCAGATGGCTTGTATGTGACTCATGCCTTCGCCGTGTCTTGAGTTGCTCACAGATCAGGAGGTTAAACAGCTGAGAAAGCTGCTCCTGCTCAGGAATGGTGAGAACAACATTCACCGCGATCGAGTGTCTGTCGCTATCCACCAAACAAGACGTCTGAGCCGGACACTGCTGTCTCACTCAGACATGTTATCACTCCTTTCATTAGCCTGAAATGCTCCTGGAGGAAGTGGTGTAAAGGCACTTTCCTTTCTGTCTGTCTGTCTTTCTTCATTTCCCTTTTGTGTGTGTTGTTCTGTCTGTCTTTCTTTTTTCACTTTCGTCTGTCTTTCTGTACTTCTTACTGATTCTGTTGCTCTCTCTTTTTGGTCTTATTCTTTTTCATTCCTTTTTGCTACTGTTTCGGTCTTTCTCTCTTTTCTTTTATTTCATGCATTTGTCCTTTTTTCATTAATTCTTCTTTTTTTTTTTGCTTTTTTTTGTTTTTTTCATTCACGTTCTTCTTTTTTGTCTTGTTCACTTTCCTTCTTCTCTCCCTTTTCTGCTTTCCTTTTTGTCTTTATTTCTTTTCCCTACTTTTCTCTCTCCTTAGACCCATCTAATGCTCTTTTTTTATACAAATCCTTAGATCCGGTGATTTGCAGTCGCTGTAGCTTTGTGAGAGTGTATCTTGGTGGAGAGTGTAACGAGGTCAGTGGTCGGTTAAGCCGTTAAGTCCGTGAGTGCGTGCGGTGTAGTGAACTCTGAACCACATGGCTGCGTGGGCCGCTCACTACATCACAGCAGGCAGAGGCATGAGAGCCAGATGCCCACTACGCAGTGTAGAGATAGCAAGGTGTTGGGCACAGCTGTGTGACAGCTCTCCCAGAACACATTAGACCAAAGGGTATCACTGCAGGACAAATTTAGCTTCTGACCTTCAGTGGGATGTTGGGTGTTCCAGCAGCTGGATTAATTGTCCAGCGGTGGGAGTATTATCCATTGGCCAGTATTAAGTATTGGCAAATACCACTAAGCAGCAAGAGGTTGGGCCATGTGGAGGATGGCTGCTGTTCCACACTGATCCACAGCTTTGGTTGTGACTTCATTTTTGGCAGGTTACGAAGGACCATAATGCTTGAACTGGGATCCATAGACCCCTGGCTATAAGATAAGATAAGATAAACTTTATTGATCCCACAGTGGGGAAATTCACTTATCACAGCAGCTCACAGACAGTTAAAGACAGTGATATTATAATCATTATACTTATGATTTTGTTATTATAGTTATAACCCTAATCGAATGGATTCCAAAACTCAGTATCTAAAGAAAAGTATAAATAATTTAATAATTAATAATTTAAACTTTAATCTAACTGCACTTTTAATCAAACTAGGAAGTGGTGTTAATGTTTTGTAGCTACGTTTTAGCATGCTGTAGCAAGCTCTGGAATAAAAAGATTTAACAGATCCGATAAGTAAGGAATTAAACACTTGGGGATGTGTTGTTATAGGAAAACAATCATCAGTGTGTGCTGTGGTGTGATGTGGCCTGACACAAAGCGGAATTAGTGTGTTTTATTCCTCTTTTATTCCTCTTATACCGCAGCAATTTGTCAAAGCTAACAGTTTTATATTGATTAAAGAATGGCACATTATGGTTTTGTTTTTTTTTTTTTTTTAAATCTGTTTATAGTTACATTTAATATTGTGGAACATCAGCAAAACAAGTTAGTTACTGTAGCTGTAAACAGTCATTCCCCCACCAGCATCCCTCTTTTTATTATTTATGACATTAATGAGGGAAAAAAAAAAGCAACTCATTAACAAAGAAACTACAAAGCACCAAAGTCGTTTGTCCTGAAGACTTTCCCATGGCAGAAAACGTAAAGGAACAACTTTACCTCTGACTGTTACAAAGCGCTGTTACTGAAGACTCCTTTCATAAATAAACATGTCCTCACAGACAACCTGACCATATCCACACATCTGTTTGTGCTAGGCATCCGCCATACAAGTCCCTATATAAGCTGTTACTATAGAAACGATAATGTATAAGAACAAGCACATTAATGTAGACCTTTTGTAGTAGCTGGAACTACTTTCAGTGCTGCTGTTACAGAAAATTAATCACAGCACTGTGCCATAAATAAATATAATGCTAGATGTTTTACCTAATGGACTTAATATTTGAATTGTCCAAAAGCAATATTTCAGCAATTAAACTAGCACTTCCTAAATACTAAGTATGTGCCATTTTAAAATATGCAGTTTATATATATATATATATATTTATTCATGAGCAGATTTTAGTTTTAGTGCAGCCATTTTGTCTTTAATTTAGCCAGAAGACAAGCGAATCTGCACATGATTGTATTATATTAGGACAGTGAAGGAAGCCAGACTGCAGCAGCAGCACAGTGTTTCTGCGCTCCAGAATTTCGATACCGCTTTGTATGACTTGTCAGACGATCAGCTTGGTCATGCTCTGATGGCTGCCTTGCATTTCCAGTGAGGGATGAATCACTGCAGATGGCGGCTTTACGCATATAAAACAGCAACAACAAAGGCTTTCGAAAAACAGGCACAGTTCAGGAGCACAATCACCCGAACGAGTGGTGAAGGCTTGCTGTGCTGAGCTTTAATGTCTGGCACCTTTAAAACAAACAAGCGGATTACGAAACCTAAACTGTATGTATTTAGTCTGGAGCATTATATCAGCGTCTAAAAACAAGATGGACATGTAAACAGTACAGGGCCACATACTCGTGGTGGCTTTACCGCTCTGCTATTTAAAATGTCAGACAGTGTTTTTCAGGCTGACCGCCCTTGATTACGGGTTTTGTGTGTGTGGGTGGGTGTGTGTGTGTGGTGCTGTAGCAAGTCTCTACAAGAGCCTGAATCCATAGCTTGGAATATGGATTCTATATCAGACTTCTGTCTTGGAGGGTCACAGCACTGCAGAGTTTAGCATTTGACCTCATTTCTTCATTTAACACACCTTATTAAACTCTTCAGCTAATTAGCAAGACCTTCACAGGCTGAGTTTGATGTCTTGGAAAGAGGAAAAACAAATCTCTGCGGTGTTGCAACACTATAGTCTCTCTAGTCATAGGAAAGGCAGCCTTAAATAACTAAATAATGAAAGTCTTGAGCCAGGTTTACAATGTACGATTGGCGGTCTTAGAAGGTATAATGCGACATGCTGACTAGCAGCTGATTTAGTGCCATCGTCACTGAAGACATCTGGGGACAAAGTGCTGGCAGTTTATTAAAATCTCAGAGAATGATCGCTGTTACAACAGCAGCAGCGTGGGATTATGAAACTCTCTGGACAGATTCTGTGGCGAAATGTAAACAAAACATGCTAATGGACAGTAAAAAGAGCCCTATTACCCTATTATAAGCTCACTTTAAAGAATCGTTGTGTTTACACAGCTCTATTTTCTGCACAAGCCTGAATCATGCTAATTAATGACATAAGCAGAATGTAGTCGTTTTCTTTGATCACAGATCTATCGTTAGAGGATCTTCATCGTATAATCTGACATGGAGAGCACATCATAAAGTCTGTTATGCAAGTCAGACAAGATTTTATTGGGATCATCTCTTAAAAGACTGCTGAAATTACACAGTCTAAAATTAACTTTACTTATGTGACTCATGTCAGTATGAATGAGGTATCTCTCTGTGTTTCTCTCTAGGTTTTAGCCTGGTTTGAGGAGGGCGAAGAGACAATAACAGCCTTCGTGGAGCCTTTTGTAATTCTGCTTATTCTTATAGCCAATGCCATTGTTGGTGTGTGGCAGGTGAGTTGATACTGGCACTTAATTCATTTCTCAAGTTGCGCTCTCTTGCACACTTCTTAAAGGAGCAGTTTGTAAAATTTAGAGCCCTTTGCTGCCTACAAGGTATTTTGTAATTGAAGCGAACACACTATGAAGCCCTCGCCCCCAAGCCCCATGCCCTGTTTCAAAACTAGGTATGAGTTTTAAAGGGGTGTGTTCAATTAGGGGGTGGAGCTAATTTCTGGGACAGAAAAATGTAAACAGAGCTTTTAAACACAATAAAAAGAGCTTTATATGAAGAAATTAGACCAATCCTGTTAAAGTGTCTTTGAAAATATGTCATCATGTTATTATAGATCAAAAAAACGCTTCTAAAAATGACAGACTGCACCTTTAACGAGTGTTTACTTAGTCCTTTATGAAGGAGATTTTTTTTTCGATGAACGCTGATTGAAAGCCGACTTGCATATTTGAGACATTTTTTGTTTATTGTTTTTTTTCCCCTCTTTTTTTTGTAGACAAAAATATGTGGAATATGTAGAAACCTTTTTAAAATTGCAACCTGCACCTTTAAAAAGTGCTTACTTAGTCTATTTGTTTCTTTGGTTAAGTGGTTACTTAGTCCACTTGATTTTTTTTTTTCAGTAGCAATGACAGAGCAGGCTCACATATTTGAAACATTTATTGTTTTTTCCTTTTTCTCTAGACAAATATATGGTTGGCATACATCTCGAAAGTTTTTTTTTTAATTAGAAAACTACACCTTTAACAAATTACTTAGTCTAGAAATATCTGTTTTTTCCTCGCACTTGGAAATCCTCCATACTTACAGATGGAGCACCTTGATTTTTTTGTCTGATTGTATTTATAATAAATCGAGATCTGACTCTTCCTCTTGCCCCTGTAAGCTAAACAAAGTGTCTAAACTTTGGCTCTTGCCAAAAAAGCTCTTCTCTTCCACAAAAAATGACACAAAAAGAATGAATCTATGGTTAACGTGAAATGTTCTTTCAATTCCAACAAAGATCTGGTGTCGCAGTCATAAGCATGAATCACTCGAGCAGATATCGGAGTGTCTATGCAGGTTTAGTGCAGACAGCCTTTTTCCTGCCTGTAAGCATCCCCTGTGTCTTGTTTCCTTGAAAACCTGACAGGAGCGTAACGCCGAAAATGCCATCGAGGCACTTAAAGAGTATGAGCCGGAGATGGGGAAAGTCTACAGGCAGGACAGGAAGACCGTGCAGAGGATCAAGGCCAAAGACATTGTACCTGGGGACATCGTGGAGGTAGCTGGTAAGACTGTTGGTTATTAGGGAAACCTTAATGCAATCCCTTAAACATGCTTTTAAATAGCTTATTATGTAACAATGGCTCTGAATGCACGGTGCTGTGTGCCTCTCTGTGCTTTGAATAACTACTATGAGAGACACCACACACACACACACACACACACACACACACACACACAGCTCCATATTACATGCCGCTAGCAAAGCTTTTGTCCGTCCTACGAGCTTTCAGCCTATCTTTCCTCCCTCCCATACACACACACACACACACACACACACACACACACACCCACACCCACACTGTGTGGTGCTCACACATCGTTCGCACAGTCCTCTGCTCCATCAGCACCTCTCCACATGTGCAGAAATGCAGAAGAGCTCACAACCATGCTGGAATGAAAAGAGGAGTAGGGCTTTGATTTATTTCAAACCCGCCACTTCTGGAAGTTTGGGAAGAGAATTCTGTGTGTAGAAGCAGCTTTTACATTCACAGTGTCATGTGCTATAGTTTTCACAAACCTGTTAAACCAGGCTGAAACTCTTAGATATTTTGGAGTACGAGTGTGGGCTGTTGGCGTAGCTTTTATAGGATTTTTTTTTTCTCTTTGTGCTTCTTTTTTTTTTCTTTTCTTTTGTTCTAGAGTAGTGGTTGATTTTATTTTTATCTGCATGGCGAGATTATGGAATGTGCTATGTATAGCTCACATTGACAATAGTGAAGATGACAGGTGTTGAGTTCTTCGTGGAGGCCCCACCACCCCGTGTCCTCTATCCCCATTGCCATACCGGAGTATCGCAGCGTGTGACATGAGCGATGGTCCACATAAATGTCAACGTCGTCTAGACAGTGTCACTGGAATCGTGCTTTTATGTTGTTATTGTAGCATAATTGCAGTTGTGACCGGGTAATCTCGCAATGTTCCAAAGTAGACAAACGGACCGCTAATGATTTGAACATTTTAGGTGAACATCGATTGAGAACTGAATCACATATATACATTTTTTTTTAGGTAGATGTATGCAAGCTGTTAATCTTGGAGTGTAATTTAATCAAAATGCTTCCATGGAAACCTCTTTTCAACATCTGAGCTGTTCGTTAGAGTGATGGTGAGACATTCAGCTGGGTGAATGAGGCAGCGTGGCAGGGATCTGCTGCACTGCTGCTCTGGTGAAGAGGCGATCAGTTATCAGGATAAATGGAAAGGAATCCTATTAATGAAGCGCAGACAGAGCAGGAACAATCATTAATTCATACAGCATTTATCAGTTTGTAGTGTCTTGCTGAATTATTGAAATAGATTTTATAAAATGCAGCACAATGTCATGCTATTTCCTGAAACAATATCAGCCGTACTGAGGCAAAGAAGAACGATCATTGATCACTTGTCCAGTCTAGAGAAAAATCTGACGCGGAGTCGAAAGAGTCGACTCTGCCGGCTGAGCTGAGCCAAATGATCTGACTCGTTGAAGAGATTCGGATATGCCATCACTTGAACTTACAAATGCTGATAGAGAGTGCTGTTTATTACCGTGCTTACAAGCTGAGCACTGTATTGTTATCTCATATTTCTTCTTATTGTTTCTTTAGTAAGAATTATGGAATCCGTTCTTGAATATTTAATAAATTAGAATCGATTCCATAATTCTTACTGAAGAAACAATAAGACACAGTTTATTTTTCTACTTTTGCAGGGTTTTTTCTCACTTTTTCTCTCATTTTCCCGATGAAATACAGCAACAGTGTCAATTCCAACTGATGATGTCACGGTGGGCTTCACAGTCGACCAATCAGCAGCTCTGCTTTAAACTCACACAGTGCAGGTGTACCCACTCTCTCCCTCCATCGCTGCTCTTTCTTACCTTTTAAATCTTTTATCATCCTATCATCCTTTCATTCTCCTTTTTCCTTGTCTCCTGCTCTCTATTTCTTTTGTTTTTTCTTATCTGCTGCCGTTTTTTTTTTTTTCTTTCTACTTTTGCGGGGTTTTTTTTCTCACTGTTTCATTTGGTCTCTTTCTGCCTTTTTTTCCCCCATTCCTGTTCTCTTCTTTCTTCCTTACTGTTTTTCGTGCTGTTCTTCCTCTTCTTTCTTTCTCTTTTTACAGTTTTCTTAATCTTTCCTTCATTCCCTTCTTTATTCCATCACTTTCAGGTCGTTGCAGGTTTTTCCTTCAGGAAATGCAAACCCAGCTTCTATCTGTTGCTTAATCTTCCTTTATAAACATGGAAATAGCTTCACAAGCTTGTTATATGCTCATAAAAGAAATTCCAAACAGCAACTAGTAAATCGCATTAAATGAGTGATGGGTACAGCTCAAATAAGGTCCAAAACAAGTGGTTTGAATCTATGCATGAATGTTTCATTAACAGTTCATATCGGCACCAGACCTTAACATGAACACACTAGCCACTACAAGGCAGAGTCTAAGCTACCAACTCCATTGCTAGTCAGAGGAGCAACTAGCTATAATTGGGTTGCCCGTTTGTATCTTAAAGGTTAATTTTAAATATCACTATTTTTTATCATATCAGGTATTGTGATATGATATTCTTGCCATATCGTCCACCTGAGCATACAGTGGCAACGTCAGTCGCTGATGCAGATAATGACCACAGGTCAGAACACTGTCAGCTTCCCCTGTAAATGCCTCAGATGACAGAGCTTGTGCTTATTTGCAGAAAAAAAGAATGTCCATGAGGTCCAGTAAAAAAACTGCAGAAATCACTTTCACTGTTCAGACTTGACATACTATCTGCTTTCACCCATGGCATTGTGGAGAGAAGCTCTAATTTTACTGACTAATTTATCATTTTCTGCGATGTGAAGTTTTGTTTTCAGGCATCTGCACATTTGATCCCTGATGCGAGATGTGTCAGTTTTTGGATTTTCTCATCCCATTTCCCCTGTTGCCTTAGAATCTGTTGCGTCTCAAATCTCTGGATAGCTTGAACGCGTTCTTGCACAGCATTGGCAATTAGGTTGGTAAGCACAGCTATAATGAAGAGCACTGACAAGTGGCCACATGTATGATTGACTTTAGATGGAGGGAGGCTTTTACCTGGGGCTTTTGGCTGAATCTGGAGAGGATTCCATAACCTTGGATCAGTTTTTTCACTTTCTATCTCTCTCAGGATGCAGTCTGGAAGGGATTGTGGGACTATAAGCGACTTGGCCATGACGGAATCACAAACAGCACAATCTGTCCTGACTGTACGCACCTAACAGGGTTGTGTGTGTTTTAGTGTATATGTAAGTCTTGACGTCATCTAGGTGCATACAGGGTAGTAAATATTTGCATAGACCTCCTACTCTCGTCATGTCTAATAGGATTATTAATACTTATTCCACTGCACTATTGAGCTCTCATTTCAGATTGATCAGAAGGTGTTGATTAATTTTCTATAACAGCAGCTCTGTCAGTAGTTCCAGCTGGAAGGTTTATGTTAATGCGTTTGTTTTAATAGTGGAGCTGATGCTCCACATATATGTGTGTTTTTTTTTTTAAAAAAAAGGTAAAATTGTTGATATGGTGATGATTTATTTGAGGAGATGTTTATTTTTGGAAGGAGTCTCCAATCTCAGCACTTTGAAACAGTCAGTGAGAGGAAAAAAAAGATGCTGATGAGGGAAGGACTGTTCATAGCTGCTGTAACACAATAAAAGCTGCATTAACATGAACCAATTTGTTTTGCGGATGTTCCAGGTCTTTAAACGTAACTATAAAAGGCTAAAAAGTATGTCATGTTCTTCTGTAACTAATTAAAAGTTGGACTGTGATATAAGAGGGATAAAAGACTTCAGGTCGTGCTGCATTTGCAAGCAGTTAACTTTGAGGTGGTAACAGTAGCTCCACACTACACCATCACTGATTATTTTCCAATAGTAGCACTCCTCGTTGTGTTTTATTCCATACACACAGAATCAGCCATTAGAAATAAATGCACAAAGGGATTAACAAACACAATCTCACTGATTCTGTGTGCAGACTTGTATATTCATTTAAAGATGTATAGTGGTTGTAAACCACAAAGTGGCCACAGCTGAGGATAACCTGACCTACACCTCTCACTCCATCTTCTCATCTTTCCATTTGATTTGAGAGGCGATATGTCATACAGCACGAGATAATATGTAATGGAAATATTACAAGTGTTTGATTCATGCCTTTTAGTAACAGCTGTTGAATAAGAGGAAACCCCCCTCACATCAAGCCGGGTGGGATGCACATTGTAGCCTGTGATTGATAACAGCACTGAGTTCTGCTCCTATTGTTGGCTCCCAGAGAGATGACCGTAAAAGGAAGCGCTCGTAGGGTACCTCCTCCTGGTCCTCCTCCTGTCCCAGGCAGGCCAACAAGCCCAACCTTCTGTCCTCAAGAGTGCTGGGATTCCAAACACGCCGGCCAGCATGCAGGATTGCTCCAGAGCTGGCAATCAACTGCCGTCACTGAGGAGACTCGTGAAGAGGAGCGGGGCTGCTGTCAGGTGTATTGTGCCCTCGCGCTGTCAGCAAGGGACAGCAAATGGCTGCGTGGAATGAGTGCGTTTATCATTGACATGAAGGGAACAGGTGCCTAGTGCACACTTTACTGTTGGTTACAAGCATCAGAATGAGTATCTAAGCAGCAGATGTCTTCTTCTGTTCTTCTGATTCTAATCAGTCAGATCCACTGGATTAGTTTCAGTGGGTAGGAACATGACACTGTCTGGTGATTAGATGTTATCCTGAGCTGCACTCTTCAGGATGGTATGGATTTCTCTAGAGCAGTAATGAAAGCAATAAATCTGAGCTATGATAACAGCACAGTTCTCACCTCAGGCTATTTATATAGCACCTTTTTTGTACTTACAAGTATCACAAGGCAGCTTTATATAATATATAACACGAAATGAGCCAAGGAACAAAACAAGTACCATAGATAGAAGTAAAATGTATCAGCAGGAACTTTTGGAAACCCAAGTATTCATTTTTTTAAACATAATTTGCTCTGGGGTATAGATTTGGGGGAAAATGTTGCAAAATAGGTTACAGAATTGTATCAGTAGAATTTTTAAGTTTAGAAAATATGTGTTGTCAGTGATACACAAAAAATAGAGGAATAATTAAAATACATAAATAAATTCAATTATTCAATTATAATAAATTATAATTGAATAAAAATAAGATAAATTGTTGAGTACAATATTTAGGTTTTTGTACCAGTGTACCTGCAAAACAGCACTTAAAAAATAACACTGTTTTACTGAATGTTTATAAACATCTGTTATTTAGCTTGGAAAAGGAGGAACAATTAAAAAAAAATTAGAAAATTTAAGCTACTTGTTAACAAACAGCTTTTGCAAGCTACAAAACAGTCATAACATTACTCTACAATCTTAAGAAGTACACTAGCGTTGTGAATTCATCGGCCAACAGTAGCTAATAACGAACTGAAGAACTCTGATGTTTGCATCCAAATAATGTACATCTTCAATGTGCTAAAAAAAAAAAAAAAAAAAAAATAATAATAATTTTGCTCACCATCAATCATTGTGAATTCTCTTCTGTGTTAGCTAGCTAAACTCACTTTTTCCTGCACGACATTACACTTGTTGACAATCCTTGTCATTGCCACTGGCCACGTTTACCTACGTCCATGTGTTTCATAACCTATTCTGCTGTAGATGTTTTGCCTCTTCTACAGCAAGCTCGAGCTTCAGTTCCCACTCAGAGCGCTGCAGAAGGTGGCAGTCATGTTTATTTAACCTCAGTGCTCACTCTTATTCTATAGATGAGGTCACTTAACGAGATCCATGTGACTGTTTACTGAAAGCAAAGTGCTGGGAACTCTGTAAAAACTCACAGCGGGCTATCACTGGCGGTCATGTTCCGTCTTGTCATCTACACCGTGTTTTTTTTTGTTATTGTGTATGTGATCGATTTGTGTGCCGGGAGCTATGGATTTGTTTGGCCTTATCTCCCACTCCTCTCTTCAGCACCTGCCTGTGACTCATGTGTTTAGTATTGTGCTGGTTCTGGGTTCGCAGTGTGTCCTGTGTAGGTGTTTTAGAGGGCGCAACGCTCTCTAACTGCCTGGTCAAGCCGAGAGGAGGCGGATATACAAGTGGAGAGGGAGGATAAGCAGCTAAGCAGCAAGTGGAGGAGAGAGGAGGACAAGCCCGTACCTTCAGGCCACTCTGCAAATAACTGTGCCAGGCTGGGCTTTGAAGCTGCTGCTGTAGCTTCTGAAAAATTACTTAACTCATGAAGTACAAGATCTGTTAAAAAAAAAAATGCTTGAATAAGCTCCAGCCAGCGTGTTTCACCACTGATGTATTTTGGGGCATGCTAATATTTCTGCATATGATTCTTGCATATGATTGTTATGATTGGAGCAAAAGAATGCCGCAACAAATCATATGCTTTCTTATACTACAGCGCTGTTGAATTCTTGAATCAGAAGGTGTTAATTTTCCATAGCAGCAGCTGCATTTTTGTCTTATTAACTTAAAAATAGAGGAATAAAGAGAGGCTGGTGAAAGAAGGACTGTTTATAGCTGCTATAAGATAAGTGACATCAGGAACTAACTTGACTCGCAGGTATTCTGTAACATTAAATATAACTGTAAATGGTTAAATGTGTGTATCAATGTGTTCGTTAATAAATTACAAATTATAATCATTGGCAAATTGCTGTGGTATAAGAGGAATAAAACACATGGGATGTGCTGTTATAGAACATTAGTCCACTTTGGGGAGGTAACATTATGTCCACTTAATGTTGGTGTTATTATTTTTCTCTAACATCATGACCCTTGTTTAAGGAATAAATAACTTAGGGCATGCTGTTATGAGAAAATAATCATCAGTGGGGTAGAATGATGCGGTCCAGCACAAGTTCCCACCCCTATTTTTTTTTCAGTAATTAAGTATTTTGTTTGTCTTATACCATAGCAATCTGCCAACAAATGCAATTTTTATTAATTAAAGAATGACATACCTTTTATTCAGCTTATAGTTACATTTAATGTTGTGGAACCTCTACAAAACAAGTGTTCCTTTTATCACTTACATTATAACAGCTATAAAAAGTCATTCTCTCACCAATTTATAAGACAAAAATGAAATTGATATTTATAAAAGAAAAAAAAATGAAATGAATAAGACAAAGATGCAGCTTGTCATGTTACAGAGAAACCAGAAATTGCAAAGTCCTCTGTACTGAAAACTCTCCCATGGCAGAAAACCTCTGATCGTTACAAAGCACTGACACTGGAGACTCCTTCCATAAATGATAAATAAACTTCTCCGTACAGAAAACTTCACCATATCAATGGTTATGCATTTTTCTTTGTTAAATAACACCATGTTTTTTTTTAATTTGTTCATTATTAGTCTCATGTTCATCAATGTGACCCTTTTACACCATGTGTGGTTGACACATACACAAAGTGTATTCACTTGCTCAAGTTCTATTTCTGCCACTCACACTGGCTAGAAACAGTATAAAATACTAAACTAACCTGTAGGCTACAGCCATTAGTTAAAACAGTACATGGCTATGTGCTATATTTCAGCCTGCAGCCTTGCTACAGCCGCGCTCTCTCACCGTTCATATCAGAGCTTTGATAAACTGCCCCTGGGCATAAATCTCACCCGAATAACAATTTATTTGGTCATATAAATTAGTGATGCATGTACATAATAATCTAACAGTGGACAGACATTTGCCACCTGGTATAAAATCAAAAGCCTGTAACCTGAGCTGCATCGCCTTTTGTATAATAAGGTGTAAAACATCAGACTAAAATCTATCTCAGATCTCCTTGTGGTTTGAGTGATCAAACCATTTACATATGCATTACTATTAAACAACTTTTTTTTTTTTTCAAGCAAAAATGAGTATATTAAATCTAAATAGAGCCCTGAGGTGTTGCTGTGTAACGGCACCTGACTGATGCTCATAGTACTGAAAAAGCAACACACATTCTTTTTGTGGTGGTTATAAAACATTCAAGACCTTTGACATTGTGTAATTGAATGAACAGTGCTGCAGCCGCTGGCTGAATTGTCCACCATGATGTATGTGCAATATAACAAGTCCATAATTCTCTTACGAGACAGACGTCTCTGCAGGTACGGCACCATGGGAGCAACGTCTTGTGGTTTGGTTGTGTTCAAACTTCTAGTCCTTAGATCATGTCCACAAATGAAGGAAGCTGTCGAACAGTATGTTCCCGGGTCCACTTCACACCACTCAGAAACGACGGTGCCCATTTGACCTCCGCAATGCGCTCATCCTTATTTGCTCGCTGAAATGGAATCGCTTTGCCTGCAAACAATGCCGGCTGACCTTCAGTGAAGTGTGGCACCCTTCATTCAGTACATTGTTCCTCATTTAGCATGCTGAAACAAGTGCCTGAGCAGCATTAAGTCTTTCTGGGAAGAGAGCTGCCAGACTGATGCGCCGTGCCCTCACCCCTGCAGCTCCGGCCGGTACGTAACGCGGCCCGTGTGTAAATCCGCTACACTGAGATCAGGTTGCACACGCCTACGTTCTGGCCGGCGCCAAGGCCGCGAGGCAGCCATTGTTTGTCGTCCATCATTTGTCACATCACAGGATTCAGTATGCAGTAGCCTCAACGGAATGGTGCCGATTGATATAATGTTGAGCAGTAAACAGGTTGGTGCATAGCTTAGCAACATCAAAAGATTTATATGTGTGTAAAATATTTTTAAATCAAATATTTGGCTGTATTTTTTTTTTTTTTTTTTAAGAAGTCAATGCAGTTGAACCCTAGAAGCCTAGAGACTGTTGTGTTACTGAATTACAAACATTCTCAATTATCCTTTTTTTTTTTTTTTTTTCCCCATAAAACGGATAAGTTTTGGGTGCAGAGAGCTGTCCAGGCTTGCAGTTCCAGTTTCAACCCCGGTTGTTTGATTGACAGCCGAACGCTCTGACCTCCTGCAGCTCTTCCTGTTGCGGGCAGCTGTTCTCGTGCGTCCACATTTAAACCTGATCAGTGGTGCATCAGGGAACAGATCAAAATAGTTTTCCCATGTTTGGCCCGGTGCATTGTTGCTCCCATGCTATTTTCTTCTCTCCCGCTCAAGGGCACGGGGATTGTGTGTGAGATGATGTGACTTTTTTTTCCGGAAAAGGGAATCTTTTCCGGTTGTATCTTTGTCTTGGATCTTGTTCTTACTTGTTTGAGATTGCTGGAGGTGTGGAAATAATTAATGCATAAAAATTAATGAATGCATTCATAGAGAAGTTATGATGCTTGGGCTTTTGAATGGAGCTGATCTTTACTTGGAGTACCTTTTTACATGGACTCATTATGTCTAAATTTCGAAATAAAAAAAAAAAATTACTCAATAAACATTATATTCATTATACGTCGACTTATGTCTAAATGTTATGTCTGTATTTAAGCAGAGAAAGTTCCTGGTATTCAGAGACTGCTTAAGCAGCTGCTTAAATCGTTGACTCTAACTACTGCAGTATAGCTTGCAATTAACTCATTTGCTATTGCAGATACTTCTGACGAACTCTGTTCCAAGGGTTATGGCTTCTTCTTTAGGTCACATGATGCAGGATGTACATGATGAGACCCGATCCCATCTGGAGGACAGCATTGTAGAGCATTGTTCCAAAATCTCCTGAGAATATCCGATCAGTTCTGTCATGGTTTGTGTGGAAATGACGTTGGTATGACGTTGGCTTTGAGTGGGAATTCAGTTTTTTGAAAGGGAGAAAATAAATATGGATACTTCATGCCCTGGGATACGACAGTGATACGGCTTTAAGAGAAATTAATGCTTTATTTAGAAATACCGAAGTAATTGAGACAGCATTTGAATCTGAGGAGACTGTATTATCTTGGCGTGTATTATTACACGCTCAATCAGTCTGTTTGCATTTGGAAAAGAAGCACATGTTGGACTAAAAAGCAAACACTTCGCTATTTGCACATTTCTTTAAAAGGCCATCTAGAGCAATATGATTCCTGAAAAGAGCTTCAGCAGACCAAAGAGGTAGAACGTTGTGCTTGAGGAGAAGTCTGCTAGCACCGTTTGCTTAATTTCTGAACAAATAGGATTAAATATAGAAGGCGCATGTTTGTAAAGGGAGACAGTGGTCAAGGTTTTCTGTTTTTATATTCTGTGTTTAGTAATGGGTCGAGGACATCACCTACACCAACCTACCTTTTTCTTTTTTAATCTCAAAAGCTATGTATTGTACTTTGAGTTTTACTTTGTTGTTGTCTCATAAAGGTGTTTACATGCATTCAGTGTTGTGCTTGTTGCTATTTTGAACAATTCCGCCATCAAATGTTAAAAATCGCAAATAATAAAGAGTACGAACTGACCTCACTGTCATATTCTAACAAGTATTTAAAGGTTTTAACTAATCCATTTAGTCTTTGAGTCTTTATATGAAATTTAAAGTATTGTCTCACACACACACATACACACACAAACACACAAAATCTGATTTTTGACCTAATTTGTCCCTCTCTTCTGTTTTGCATCTGTCCAGTGGGAGACAAAGTGCCTGCAGACATCCGTATCTGTTCCATCAAGTCCACCACGCTGAGAGTGGACCAGTCCATCCTCACGGGTAACAAACAGCTAAATATACATGTATAAACAAACACATCAATCAGAGCACTTAGTAGGAATGATGTGTACATGTTAGCATGACCGTGTGTATGTGCTTATTATGTATATGTGTATATGTAATATTAATTAGTATCATCATATATTCCTCTATATACATACTGACACTTTCTATCTGTGTGTACAGGCGAGTCTGTCTCCGTCATTAAACACACTGACCCTGTTCCCGACCCTCGAGCTGTCAATCAGGACAAGAAGAACATGCTGTTCTCTGTGAGTGCCATCACACAGCGGCCATGCTGACCTTTCGGCTAGTTATCAGTGCAGCCTGTCACTTCTTTGTATTACTTTTGTTAAATGGCGATACAGGAAAAAAAAAAAAAAAAAAAAAAACTCTGGCTTATTTACTGCCCTTTTTGGAGTTAAAAAAAAATGAATGAGCAAGAAGGAAATCATCCTGTGATTATTGTAACTCTTCTGATAATAAGGTTTTTTTTTTTTCATGCAGGGTACTAACATTGCAGCGGGCAAAGCAGTGGGCGTGGTGGTGGCAACGGGTGTGAGCACCGAGATCGGCAAGATCCGTGACGAGATGGCGTCCACAGAGCAGGAGAGGACGCCGCTGCAGCAGAAGCTGGACGAGTTCGGTGAGCAGCTCTCCAAAGTCATCTCGCTCATCTGCATCGCCGTTTGGATCATCAACATCGGCCACTTCAACGACCCGGTGCACGGCGGCTCGTGGATTCGCGGCGCCATCTACTACTTCAAAATTGCTGTGGCTTTGGCCGTGGCTGCAATCCCTGAGGGTCTGCCCGCTGTCATCACCACCTGCCTGGCGCTGGGCACACGCCGCATGGCCAAGAAAAATGCCATCGTGCGCTCACTGCCCTCTGTGGAGACACTGGGGTGCACATCAGTCATCTGCTCTGATAAGACTGGCACCCTGACCACCAACCAGATGTCTGTGTGCAGGGTGAGTGTGTGTGTGTGTATGTGTGAATACTGATTACTGATTACATTAAAATCAGATTAATCTTTTTCAGGTTAGCTGTATGCATGATTTTTTTTTCTGACTAAGCTTTTAGCCAGTGGCTAAAAGTGGACTGTTTAGCTACATGTTAGTGTAGCTACTGAAACAAAGAGCAAATGACCTAATGGTTAGAGAGTCGGACTTGTAACCCGAAGGTCACGGGTTCGAGTCTCAGGTCCGGCAGGGATTGTAGGTGGGGGGAGTGAATGACCAGCGCTCTCTTCCTACCTCAATACCACGACTGAGGTGAGACCCTTGAGCAAGGCGCCGAACCCCCAACTGCTCCCTAGGCGCCGCGGCAAAAAAAGGCTGCCCACTGCTCTGGGTGTGTGTTCATGGTGTGTGTGTGCACTTGGTTGGGTTAATTGCAGAGCACAAATTCTGAGTATGGGTCACCATACTTGGCCACATGTCACTTCACTTCACTTAAAAATAATCAGTGACCAGGTGGCGTGATGTAACCTGAAAAAATACCTCAAAGGGGATAATTTTCCCATTACAGCATGTCCTGAAGTGTTTTTGCCCTCTTATACCACAGCAATGATTACAATTTTTTTAAATTAATTATAGAATGGCACATCATACTTTTTATCCATTTATAGATACAATTAATGTTGTGGAATGTCCGCAAAACAAGTTAGTTCCTATTATCACTTACTTGCAGGTATAAACAGTCACTCCCTCAGCAGCCTCTCCTTTTTTCTCTCTCTTGAATTTAATAAGACAAACAAAAAAAAAAATGCAGCTTATCATGTTACCAAGAAAACAAAAATCCCTCAGTTCTAAATATTTTAACTAAAGGTCACAGCTTTACCACTGATACAAAGCACTGACACTGGAGGCTCCTTCCACAAATGCTAAATAAATATCTCCTTACAAAAAACTTCACCATATCAGCAATTACACACGTTTTTAAAATCTGTTTACATGGAACGCCAACCATTCAAGGCCCTGTGTAAGCTGTTGCTATAGAAATGATCTAATGACATATTAGAACGAGCGCGTTAACATAAACCTGTGATTCGAATTACAGCTGCCGATAGTGTCAGAGCTGCTGTTATGGAAATTTATTCAGCACTTTCTGACCAGTCAGAATCAAGACTTATATCAAGACACACATAAGGTCAAGGAACTCTTTTTATAACAAGCCTAAGATCTTTCTGTAACTCTCTGACATGCTGTAGTTCGTAACTGAGCCACCTGAATCCTATCTGCTGTTCTTCTTCTACCACGAGCAGCCAGAGATCTGCGCTCTCTGTGAGTGTACATCCTGCAGCTCTGTTTGGTGTTCTCCCACTCTCTGGCCCAGGAGCTCTGCTCCGCTTCCTGTGGAGATGGAGGTTGGCAGAAACACAAGTCTCAGATCAGTAGAAGGAATGTAGAGTCTAAAGAACACTTGGAATAAGAGCTCCGACTCTGAGAACAGTTAGACAAACAGCAGTCGCAGGAAAAGCTGCAGATCTCGACTCGGTGTGCAGAACGGCTGTGGTATCTGATGGGCTGTAGGAATGGTTTTATTCCAAATCAGGAAGACTGTTTAACATGTCCAATTATGTGTTTGTATATAGAAAGGGCTGTGATTACTGTAGTTCAACCAGAACATCTCTGAATGGCTCAGATTCACTCTTCGTGTTGCACTGTATTGTGGTGATTTCCTCTCCATCGCTGCAGTCTACCATATAAGCCAGAGATTTAAAAAGTAAGCTATTAAACTAGTTTTCCGAACCTGTGTAGTGCCAATCAACATGGGACTATTTCCCAGAAAAATGACAAAAATGAACCTCTTAGTTATAAGACATGTGCAGAGCGTGCCCTAATTAAACACACAATGATTTTGAAAACTCTGCAGCAGTGTGTGAAAGATGGCAGCTGGGGTTTTGAGAGCTGGAAAAGACATCCTGGGTAAAGCAGTGTGAATGTGATGAAAGCACAAGACATCCCTTCCTAATACGAGAAAGATTAAGGAAGAATAGATTGGAATATGTTTTATAGCACAATAAGGATTAATTAAAAGTGGCTTTATAAACACCAGTGGTTTAATTCTAAGGAGGTTAATTCAGAAAGGTGTTAATACAGAAATTGCGCATATCGGTGTTCAGACCTCAGACATAACTACAGACAGTTGCGTGTGAGATGCGTGAGGGGTGGAGTTAGTCCTAAGCGCAACTGTGTCAGTTCTGTGGTATCAGCTTGAGCAAGAAGCCACTGGTGCCACTGTCTGACACAGTATTTTGCTCTGAAACACATTATTATCACTGAAATACACTCAAAAAAGATGGGATGCCATCTAAAACTGGACAGCTGAAGGTTGGAAAAACATGACCCATTTCCAGTCTTCAACTGTCCAGTTTCGATGCCCACTGTAGCCTCAGATTCCTGTTCCTGGCTGGCAGGAGTGGAACCCGATGTGGCCTTGTGCTGTTTTAGCCCATCCACGTCAAGATTCAGCATGCGTGCCTTCTGAGATGCTTTTCTGCTCACCACTTTTGTAAAGAGTGGTTTTTTGATTACGGTAGCCTTCCTGTCAGCTCCTGTGAAATCTGGCCATTTTCCTCTGACCTCTCTCATCATCAAGGCGTTTCCGCCCGCAGAACTTCGCTCACTGGATGTCTTTTGTTGTTCACACCATTCTGTATAAACTATAGAGACTGTTGTGTAAGAACATTCCAGGGGATCAGCAGTTTCTGAAATATGACTTATATGAAACATGACCCATCTGGCACCAGCAACCATGCCATGGTCAGAGAGGGAGAAAGTCCAAACCTTCCATCCTGTAGCTTTAACAAGACTTTGTTTTCTAGATGTTCATCTTGGACAAAGTAGAAGGTGAGAGCTGCTCTCTGACTGAGTTCACCATCTCTGGATCAACCTATGCACCTGAAGGAGAAGTGTGAGTGTCTCATTACCTCACAACTGTGTTCAACTTTTCTTTAAAAAAAAAAAAAAAAAATTCCTGCTTGTGAGCTGTCTGGTAAAGCTCATGATGTCGTGTCTTGTTGCAGATATCTGGATAACCGACCAGTGAAGTGCTCTGGGTACGATGCTTTAGTGGAGATGGCCACTATCTGTGCTCTGTGTAACGACTCCTCGCTGGACTTCAACGAGGTAACACCACACACACACACACACACACACACACACACACACACACAAGTGGACCTGACAACACACACTCATATTTACAGTTCAGAGGAAAATGCAACATCCATGACTTTGTGTTCAGTGTGCGGATTGTAATATTTAAAAAGGTTTAATAAAAAATATTTTCACATATACTTGAAATGATTTGAAATGTTGACATGCAGTCACTGATTTTATGGTTAGTTTATTCATTTAAGACTTCTGTTTACATATTTCTGGCCAAGAAACTAGCTCCACCAGCATCTGGAACACACCTCCTCAGCTCTGATCTTTAGAAGCATATACATGGGAATAGGGGATCATATGAAATCAGGGGATCAGTTTGACTGTTGTTGGTTGGGGAAGGAAAAGTCAGTCAGTATGTCAATATTTTCTTTTCAGTTGCAGATCACCTCTGAGGCAGCAGAGGGGAAAATTACTAATCGCTCCTTTAATTTAATTTTAATTTAATTTTTAAATTATGTAAATGACTGAACAGAGATTTTGACTTGTTTGTAAAGCTAAAATATCAGGGTGTGTCTGTAGACTAAAGGTGTGTATGAGAAGGTGGGAGAGGCCACAGAGACTGCCCTGACCTGCCTGGTGGAGAAGATGAACGTGTTTGATACAGATGTCAGGAGCCTGTCCAGGATCGAGAGAGCCAATGCCTGCAACTCCGTAAATATCCAGAGTTAAATTCAAATAAATGATAAACACCACAATATTGGACAGATTTAATATGTGTAAAGCTCAGTGACATAAGGTGTGTGTGTGTGTGTGTGTGTGTGTGTCTCTCAGGTGATCAAGCAGCTAATGAAGAAGGAGTTCACGCTGGAGTTTTCTCGGGACAGAAAGTCAATGTCTGTGTACTGCACTCCCAGCAAGGGCAAGTCCACCACCAGCAAGATGTTTGTTAAGGTAACTAGATATGAACCATGCCAGATGTGAAAAACAGCCTGCAGAATAGAGGATTAATGTCTATGAAATTGAGTTTTTAGAGTGGTAGTTAGACCATAGTGTTTATTTCTTAACCTGCCTCCTCCATCATGAGTTAAACAGGACATTACTGCTAAATCCCTGTTTGCAGGGAGCCCCAGAGGGAGTTATTGACAGGTGTATGTATATACGTGTGGGAGCCACCCGCGTGCCCATGACTCAGGGCATTAAGGATAAGATCATGTCTGTGATCCGGGAGTACGGCACTGGACGGGACACGCTGCGCTGCCTGGCACTGGCCACGCGGGACAGCCCGCCCAGGAAAGACGAGATGGTTCTGTCTGACACGGCACGCTTCGCTGAGTACGAGGTACTGCTTAGCGCCCTCATATCGGCCTCTCTAGAGTTAAACCTTTACAGTGTACTTGCTGTATGCTATTTGCTAAACTACTTAATTAGGCTAACTGAAAGTGT
>CM040982.1:6340217-6353356 GCA_022985145.1 Pangasius djambal | reverse complement strand
TTTTTTTTTTTTTTTTTTTTTTTTTTTTTTTTTTTTTTTTTTTTTAGGAAATCTTCAATACTGTTACATTAGAATATGGACATTTCAACAAAGCTTTACTTGTTTACTAGTGACCTGAGAAAAAGTCCTGAGTTCCTCTCCTGTTCTGTTGTGTGCAGTCTGACCTGACGTTTGTGGGCTGTGTGGGAATGCTGGATCCTCCCAGGACTGAGGTGGCTGCCTCCATCAAGCTGTGTCGTCATGCCGGTATCCGGGTCATCATGATCACAGGTGATAACAAAGGCACGGCTGTGGCCATCTGCAGGCGCATCGGCATCTTCTCTGAGGATGATGACGTAAACAACATGGCCTTCACAGGCCGTGAGTTTGATGATCTTTCCCCCCAATTGCAGCGCGAGGCTGTCATGGCTGCTCGCTGCTTCGCTCGTGTCGAGCCCTCTCACAAGTCAAAGATTGTGGAGTTCCTCCAAGGCTTTGATGAGATCACTGCAATGGTAAAGGAGTCAAAACCAAACCTGTGCCATTATGTAGATGTAGAATATTCTAGAGCTGGATGTTACTGGTTTGATAGATTCAACTGTAAAGTTAGAATTAGTTTGGAGTCAATAATCTGTTCCTAGGCATTATAATAACTTTGTTGGCATTTATTTGTAATCTCAATTACTATGATTCTTGCAATTAATGTACATTGGCGTAATTACAGATGAATACTATTTTAAATGAATTAATTTTAATTATTAGATTTCAGCTACTGTAAACACTAAAGCTTATCATTATCGATGGCTGTCACGATCACTTCGTCCACAGACGGGAGATGGAGTGAACGATGCCCCTGCCCTGAAGAAGGCAGAGATTGGCATCGCCATGGGCTCTGGCACTGCCGTGGCCAAGACAGCCTCGGAAATGGTCCTCGCTGACGACAACTTCTCCACCATCGTAGCCGCTGTTGAAGAAGGTCGAGCTATCTACAACAACATGAAGCAATTCATCCGCTACCTCATCTCCTCCAACGTAGGGGAGGTCGTCTGGTCAGTCAATTTGCCACTTGAGATTTTTTTTTTGTTATTTAGAAATCTGTATGTGATGTGCAGTACCAGTCCCACTGGACTTTTTGCTTGCCGGTTTCTTCTCTGGGGTGTGGGGGAAAAAGGCGATAATAGCCAGTCATGGTGTGACTGTAGTGATAACATTAATTAGGAAAATAGATAAGCAAAAATCTACTTCTGTTTTTATAGAAAGGCCACCATCTTGAATTCTACTGCGTTATGTTTCCAAGATTCTCAAATTTATAGGTTGACCTGATGAACTTGAGGCAAAATGAACCACTACTGGAAGTCCCACATTTTTTCCCATGCATATTTTAATTATTTGTGTTTGCGACTGCCGATTACTGCATTATAAAGATCCTGAAACTGTGCGCTGTTTCAGTTAGTCCTGTGTTCTTCTCCTGTGCCCCAGGTAGATTGCAGAATAAAAGACGCCTGAGATATAACACTTGGATCTCTGGGTTTCTGTGTGTGGTGTGTAATGGTGTTTTTTCTTTCTCTGCAGTATCTTTCTGACTGCAGCACTGGGCTTTCCTGAGGCTCTGATCCCAGTGCAGCTGCTGTGGGTAAACCTGGTGACAGACGGCTTGCCTGCCACTGCGCTTGGCTTCAATCCCCCTGACCTGGACATTATGAACAAACCTCCCCGCAATGCCAAGGAGCCCCTGATCTCCGGCTGGCTCTTCTTCAGATACCTCGCCATTGGCTGTGAGTTAATATGCTCCTTAACTGAGGCCTTAAAACTTGTGTATAAGTTGCTGATAGACTATATCAGGGCAAATCCAACCAGACTGAGTTCTTCCTGTCAGTCAGATGATGCTTTGATTCATGCACAACTATCAAATTTTAAATGAAACCCCCTGGAAGCCCCGCCCCCTTCCCCCAGTTCACATTAGTAATGTTTTGGCCACTGCTCTCGGCTCAACTCGATTTTTCAACTTGAAAGATGCCCAAGTGAAGTGATGGCATCACTTCCAGTCCAGATAAATGAAGAATGTTTTATGAGTTCATTATTATGGAATAAAATCCATCAATGTATGTTTGACTTTGTTTTTTGACACGTGTTTTTGTAAAAGGGTTATATCCAAAACGTACTATGTTTTTTTTTTTTTTACTGCATTATTCTTCTTTGGGGTTGACAGGTCCGCATTTGTATAGTTTTATATGTTTATATCCCCACTCTAACATATCTGCTTCCACTGTATTACAGTCTTGAAACTCTAAACCCTGCAGTGTGGACGTCTCTCAGGAGTGGGATTGAGAAACTGTGATGTAGCGAGCTGTAGGTGGTAATTGCAGTGTGTCTGTGCTGTGTCTCGTAGGCTATGTGGGAGCTGCTACAGTGGGAGCTGCAGCCTGGTGGTTCATTGTGGCTGATGACGGCCCTCAGGTCACCCTCTACCAGCTGGTGAGTGTTCGGTCAGGCTTCAGGGCTGAACGTGGGATGTGGGACTGTTAATAATAACAGTTCATTTGTTCAAGTGTGAATATTTCTACTTGATTTTATTTTAACTGGCATGTTTCCTGTCTGTGTGTTGTGTTTCTTTTTGTTCCTCTCAGAGCCACTTCCTGCAGTGTGCTCCTGACCATCCTGACTTTCACGATCTGGAGTGTCACGTGTTTGAATCGCCGTACCCCATGACCATGGCGCTGTCTGTACTCGTCACCATCGAGATGTGCAACGCTCTCAACAGGTTTGTCTCACAGAGAAGCACACACACACACACACACACACACAAAAGACCCAAGCAACGAAATGTAAGTTCAGTTGGACAAAGCTTGTTCCAAATTTGGTGTCTAAGTTTGACCCGTTCTGCAGTTTTCCACAAAAGGGAAAGTTCTGGGTCGGTAAAAACTGGCTTAGTACCAACAGGAATCTGTGACGTCGAGTGTGGGAGTGTCTTAATTTATCACTATTACTATAGTGATCAACTCAGTTTTATAATGATCATGTAAATAAGATATTTACAGGGCAAGTGCTTTAAAAAAAAAAAAAAATAGCAACCAGTTTAACAGGTAACTCACAAACTAACTCAGATCTGTATTGCAAATATTAATGCTGAAAAAAAATGTCCTTAGAGCATCAACTTATTTAGAATAAAGAGCCAGAGCAATAAAAACATTTCTCTCTTGTCTTGCATGCCATTGTTTTCTGACAGTAGCATGCAATAAAGAAATAAATGTGATGCTGAAGGATTTGATTTTGAAAGATAAGAGATATTCTTAAACCCAGAAAAGTAAACCTTGTAAAAATCCTCCCACGTGGTCCATAGAAAACTCCCACAATTGATAACATTATTTTTAAAGCAGCAGAAACAACAGTTGCATCTTAAAAAAAAAAAAGGTTCAACAGATCCACGGACAAGCACTGTGTTGCCGCTTATCAGGAAATGCAGCAAATATGAAAGACCACTGCAGATGCAGAACTCCTGAGCTTGTACATCATTTTTCTGCCAGTCTCCTTACTGTCGGTCTCTTTTGTTACTACAAAAATAACAACGCGTTATCTTCTTTAATCCCATAACAAATCTCCAACTCTCCTTCCATTCATGTCCAGTCTGTCGGAGAACCAGTCTCTGCTGCGCATGCCTCCGTGGGAGAACGTGTGGCTGCTGGGAGCCATTTGCCTTTCCATGTCCCTGCACTTCCTCATCCTCTACGTCGAGCCGCTGCCGGTAAGAATGATGGAGGACAGAACGAGCGGGATATTTAGGAGATCCACAGCATGCCCGATTTTAGTCTAGTTGGAGCCGAGAATAGGATTTCAGATTATCTTGTATTAGAGGAGTCATGTACTCTTGGAGATCTGGGTGTTTCCAAATTTAAGGTGAAGGCCATAACCGAACTCTTTTTTTTGACCCCTGACAACATTTATTTTAGCATTAGTTTGAATGAACTTGATCTTAGCTTTTAAGCTTTAAAGGATATGTGTTTGACATTACATCTAACACACACACACACACACACACACACACATACTGGAAAATGCAGGGTCACACAGGCGAGGAAGGAGTTAAGCTGGTTAACATCCACCTCACACTTACTAGTTCTGGTGCGAGGAACCACTATGGCATGAGTCGTCGACTGGTGGACTGTGGTCTGGATATGAACCAGTATTTTAGTAGACTGAACCAAATACTGGTAAAAAAAAATATAAATAAAAAAAATACTGTAGCAGAACTGATTAATGTAAGGAAGAAACTCATGTAATTCAGCAACTCTAGTTTTCTAAACATGACCCAGTTCAGCTTCTGTAGCAGATCCTCTCTTGCGGTTTATCCAATCACATGCATTAATGTACGTTATTTAGCTGAAGGCAGCTCATCGGACCAGAGACAAGCTGCAGAGATATTAGCTCATAATGGAGAGAGTTTTCCCTAAAAGTATTCACAGATTTTTCGTTTTATTTACACTCTCTTGGGTTGAATTGATGACCTGGCTTTTAAACAAATTAATTCTCCCTGCATCAAATTCTAAACAGCTATTCAAAAGTGGTAACGTGAAGCTAATAAACTAAGAAAAAAAAACGTAACCACATTGAATTGTCTTTTTTATAGCCATCAACTAGAAATCATATAAATCAGATACATCTTTAATGCATGAAACAGTCATGTTAGCTGCTTAACCAGCTAACTCTAGTCCTGCTATAAAACATCCTTTTTAAGGCATCATGCTTTAACAGAGCCTGTGCAGTGTGAGCCAAGTTTACTGATGGACATGGAGACATTCTGAGAAATTCTTCCCCTTCTCTCCATTTCAGGTCATCTTCCAGATCACTCCTCTGAATGTGACCCAGTGGCTGATGGTGCTGAAGATCTCCATGCCCGTCATCCTGTTGGACGAGCTGCTCAAGTTCGTGGCGAGGAACTACCTGGAGCCGGGTAAAGATTTAGCCGTGGGGGCACAGCAAGAGGGCTGGAGTGTGTCTGCATGTGTCCGGGGCATCTCCTGGCCCTTCATAGCTCTCTGTCTCCCCCTGGTGGTGTGGCTGTACAGCACGGACACTAACACGAGCCGCCCGCTGGGGTCCTCCTGACTGACCGATCACTGACTGAGAGCTGCGGTGCCGCTAACACACAACCACCCCCATTAACCCAGAACCACGATTAACCCAGTCCAAGAGAATGTTTGCACAAGAATCCGCATACTGTATGTTTGGTGTTTTTATATTTAACTCTAAGAGTGATGACTTATTATTCATTGTTGTAACCGTTCCATTTTAAAGCACACATGAATTGTTTTTATATAAATATATAACAGCTATATTATTATGAGATGTTATAAGCAGTCAGTGGATTAATATATTTATTAGCTCATTTTTAAAAGGGGCATGGACCCACTGAAGGTCCTCGCTGTCCACAAGATGGATTAGGACAGTGTGTGTATTCATGACTCAGTCCTGTACAGTAAAAAGAAAAAAAAATTATTATATCCCAGATTATATTGTTTTTTTGTTTTTTTTTTAATCACCCCTGTCTAATTTATGATATTTTGAAGTACAATTAATATACCACTTTTTTTTTTTTTTTCCTTTTAAACAAATGGTTACTTTCTGCATTTGGCAGAATTCAGCTACCTCAGTTCCACTGCTGTCCAATTAACTTTAACTCTGATTTTTATTTATTTGACTTTTTTCCTCAGAAAACCAGCGTAGCTGAATATCTTTAAAGGGGCAGTTTGTAATTTTTTTAACCCTGAAGATGCGAATTGCAATTGCAAATGAAAACCCTGATCCGCTTTTTCCATACCCCCACCCTACCACACCCTCTCTGTCCACACCATGTATGCCTCGTGATTTGCCTCTTAAGGAAGAGTAGCTCTGTTCTGGTTGGGGTGGAGCTCATTTCCAGGCCAGAAAAAAAAATAGAAAGAGAAGCCTGAAATGTAGAAAAAAGTGATATCTTTTCCATGACTGTATCAGAATCATATTTTCGTTCATGGTAGCTTTGAAATTATATGATTATTATATGTCTAGAAACACTTTTAAATATTATAGACTGCACCTTTAAAGATTGGAAAAGGAAAAGCTCTGTCTCCCAGCTCTAAATTACTGTTTAGTTATTTAGGAGGATGAAGAAAATCACATTGCCAAGTAGGTTGTTTTCTGTAATCATGCTTTACTTGGACAGTTTGGAGTATTTTTATTTTCCGTGACCCGTGTGAGGTTGTGGAAAACGTGCACAATGCTAGGGCTTTACATGTAGGAAGGCAATGCTGTGTGTGTGTGTGTGTGTGTGTGTGTGTGTGTGTGTGTGTGTGTAAATGAACATACATTCGTTTGAAACGAGTACCTACAGCACAAATGTCTTTAGGGATTTAGGGAATTCTGGGAATTGTAGATCCTGCCTTTAGAGAAGGTCAGCTAGATGCCTAACTCACGTGTAGTTTGAGACAATGACTGATCCTATTTTTTTAATATTACCTGTACTTGATAAAGAATTTCTTAACTTTAGGCTCCCCGTTTGAGAGCATGCTTCACCCAGTATGTGATTATAATAAATAATTTTAAATAATAATAGTAATATAATAATAATAATAGTAATACTTGGCTTTTTCTCCCGAAGCTTTGCTCTGAGAGTGAGAACTGTAACTTTCTGCTCGTGCACCTTCTCACCTCCTCATGACTCTACTCTTACTAATACTGCAGGTTGCTTTTGTATTCTTAAAATGCGTTTTCTTCAGGTTGCCAGGTCCGCACGCAAAAATTCCACAACTCAGAAGGTGACACACCACAACCTCTGTATTAAAGTCCAAAATCAGGACCAGCATGGAGAAATGTCTTGTATTACTTACAAAGTAACACTGTACACTTTAAAATAAGCAGCGCTGAAACTGCCGTTTTTTTCATTAAGCTCCTTAATGAAAAACATGCAACCATGAGCAGACCAGTTCACCCTTCTGTTAATTCGCTACATTTTATTCATAATGGATAACTGCATTTACTGGTTCCTTGTCCCGCTTCCTCCCGAAATGTTGATATCTAAAGAATAAAACCCTCGTGGGCACTCTGTTCGAGGAAACTAATCAGTGACAGGTTGCTGTGATGCTGTGCAATACAAAGCTGAGTTAGTTACCACCCTGAAGCTGATTATTCTCCAAAAACAGCGCGTCACAAAGTGCTTTATTCCTCTTATACCGCAGCAATTTTCCAATGATTCTAATTTTTTATTTACTAACAAACAACGCATTGTGATTTTTATAGTTACATTTAACACTGTGGAACGTCTGCGAGGCAAATCAGTTCATGGCATCACTTGCATGTCGTTCTCTCGCCAGACTCTTGTTTTTCTCTGATCTAAGATAATAATAAGAATCACATTCAGTCTGTCACACACCTGAGAAGCCGAAAAGCACAAAGTACTGTTCTATAGCATTTCCCCACAGAAGAAAACTTAAAGCAACAGCGTAAAGCGTTGACGCTGAAATCTTCGTTCAGAAATGTTAAATAAACGTCTCCTTACAAAAAGCTTCACCACAGCAACATTCACGTTTTCTTAGATTTAAACAGCGCATTAATGTAACCCCGTGATTTGCCTTGAAGCTGCTGTTAAAGAAAATTAATCAATACCTTCTGACCAATCGGAATTAAGGATTCAACAATGCTCTGGTATAAAATAATCCGATAGAAGCCCTTCAAGGAGGGGCTGCAGGACAAAAAGAAATGAACTCACGGCAGAGTTCCACAGGAAAAGTGCAGACTTGGCAACCCTTGTAGAAAACTTTATTTATACCACATAATGCAAAATGTGTAAGCAACACATTTGATACATCTTTAAATGTTATACTCTTTCTTTTCATCAGTCATTTGATATGATCAGCCTTTTTTTAATCTTTCCTTTTCTTGCTCTCTCTTTTTCCCTCCTCAGCACGGGCCCTGTAAGCCTGGCCTGGTTCTCAGTAATCCTTGCAGAAGCTGTAAAGGTTTTGGTAGTTTAGCTCGTGTGTTTTGAGCAGAACCACATCGTTCATGACCTGCATGCCAACTGTGCCAAGTGCTACAAAACAAAAAGTTATATTTAAAAAAAAAAAAAGCTTTGTTAATTGAGTGAAAGGTTCTGTGGTAAAGAGACTAAATTGAGTGAGATGTTAAGGGAAATCAGGGTGCATGCCCCTTTAAGCTACTCAAACATGATGCTGGTAAAACAATAAGCTTTTGTATAGCACAGAAACACTTAATTTAAATGTATGTATTTAAATACCAGCTGGCATTAGTGACAGGCACCTGTTATTTCTTTTCTTTTTTTCCTTTCTTTTTTCTTTTTTTGCAAAAGGACTTGTTTTATTTTGTGAGATGTGTATATCAACCAAATGATTGTGACTGTAAGGATTTTCGCTTCGCACGGTGATGTGCGTCCTGTTTTAGAGCAGATGAGTTTCAGCATGGAGGAGTGTGATGGGAAAAAAACAGCCAGTTGATTTTGTTCCAGTGACGACTACAGGCAAGACGCTGCTCAACCAGTGTCTAATATTGTAATTATCACAATGATTTGTGGTTAATAAAAATGATAAACAAACAGCATGAGTCTTTCTTTGTATTAACAAACTCAGATATTTTGGATAGATTGGTACATGTGTAAAACAGTCTATACAGCTCACTTGCATACGACAGGCTTCTGCGCCATCAGTGTTGCAAAAACCAACATCGATATACTTATATATTATTCAGCTCACACACACGACTGCTGTTCTTGGTTTAAAAACAGGGAAACTGACAGCTACTAGGAATCCGTCATGATTTATTTGTTAACATTGAAAAATAGTATTATTCACAGTTCACAATGCCACAATATTGTTATAAACATTTGAATAAAAAATAAGTAACGCCACAAAGAGCACTTCAGGCTACATGAATTTAACTTGATCAGTATGCTGACTGGAAACAAATGTTTTCTCCTTTTGGAGGAGTTTGTTCTTCTTTACTTGATGGCGTCGGGAAAACATGGATGTGAGAAACCACGTGGAAAAGGCTGTTAGGAGACGCTCACAACTTAAAAATCTAAATTAGCACAAGGTAAAGGAAAAGCCAGCCCTGAAACGCAGTAAATCTGTTTATACTGACATTTTTGTGATGTGTTCAGCAATTCTGGTGCTAGTTTGTTGGTCTGTGAAGTATTATTATTATTCATGTGAAGTTAAAGGTTGTGAGCCAATCTTGGGTGGGGGTTAGACATCGCTAGCGCAGTTACAAAGCAGTGTAATAAGAAAAAAAAAAAAATCACTGTGTTTCAGAATCAAACATAAGTCATAACACTAAGGCTTTGCTGTTACCTCCTAAGAACAAGCAAGCGATTAAGCTCATGTTTGAAGTTCATTAGAAAATGGTTTGTGAGATCTCGCTGTGGCAAAACTGGAAAAGTGACCAGCGTGCTCAAAACACAAGTATGACCATTAGATTCAAAACTGAAGCACTGATGCAGACAGTCGTGTCCAGTCACATGACCTGTGTAAAGGCAAAAGACAAACCTGATACAAGGCATTGCTTTTGCTACGCAGTGGCAAAGTGGTTAAAGTGTTTCCAAGCATCAGTGCTGTTCTTTACAACTGTGCACCATCACCCGTTACAGTATTGTCTATGTTTATGCACAGATTTGTCAGGCTTTTCTGTGCTCTGGCCTGCGCAGACACGGCTCCCAGCCTGCAGGAGGCACTGCAATAACTTTCTGTAGGCCAGGCTCATAAAGTACGTCTCAAACTCCACCAGAGTTATGTGTTGATCCAGGATCAGTTTGTGTTCTTTAAATCCTGCTGAGTGATGATATGAGTCAGAAGGACGCTGATCCGAGATCAGTGCTGCCGCTCACTGCATGCCGAACCACTGCTCCTGGTCGGCCCACTGTGCTGCCTCGCTGTCGCTGCCCTCGAGGTCGCCCTCCTCACCGCTGCCCTCCATGTCGTCCCCGTCTATCTCCACCGTGGCATCCGTAGGGCTCTCCTCCTTCTCCATCTTCTGCATGCCCTCTAGAGACTTCTGGTCATTTGGATCCAGACTGTGGGACGGCAAAACACTTTGTTATTGCTCAAATGGCTGGGAAAAGGTGCTATTGGCCTCAGCTGACTGTTTTTATTTTGTGTGATGAGCAATGAAATCCCAATTCCTGAGCATTTTCCCCATCCCAAGTTTCCTGCAAGGAAGCTAAACAAGTCCGACCTCTCTCATCAACAAGGCATTTCCATCCTACTCACTAGATGTTTTTTGTTTTTCCCACTATTCTGTGTAAACACTTGAGACTGTTGTGTGTGAGAGTCTCAGGAGATCAGCAGTTTCTGAAAAAGTCAAAGATTTTTTCCCTGTTCTGATACTTAGTTAATGTGAACACTAACTGATGCTCTTGACCTGTATCTTCCCGACTGTATGCCCATGTATGATGGACTGAATGGATGACTGAAAGAAAAAAAAAGAAAAAAAAAGAAAAATAAAAACTAGTCAAGGCTTTTAAAAATATAGAATTAAAAAAATCGGAGGTGCTAAAGGAACAGCTTGCAAAAGAAGACTACATTACCTCAGTGCGATGCTGTACTGGTCCATGGCCTCCTGATACTCGTTAACAGCGACTAGGAAATCTCCCAGCATTCTGTGCAGCATGCAGTCGCTCTGATTGGCCAGTGTATTTCGCAGAAGTGCTATGCCTTCTTCGTATTTCTGTTCTCGACCTACGTAAGAAACACACAGAACGTTTAGTGAAAATAGCAATGACATATAGTACAATATAGAGGTTTTTTGGTAAGGACTCTTCCTGGAAGGAGTCTACCTTCAGGATGGTAACAGTAAATCTGCTTTGCATCAGACCATATCTGACCCCCACATCATTAATTATTTTCCTGCAACAGCATGCCCCCTAACGAGTACATCAGAGGGACAGCTCATGCTGGACGTTTGGGGGACAAAGTTAGGGAGGCCAGATTAAGATGGTTTGGACATGTTCAGAGGAGGGAGAGTGAGTATATTGGTAGGAGAATGTTGGACATGGAGCTGCCAGGCAGGAGGTGAAGAGGAAGGCCAAAGAGGAGGTATATGGAGGTAATAAATGAGGATATGAAGCTAGTGGGTGCAAGTGTTGCGGATGCAGAAGACAGGGATAGGTGGAGAGTGATGATTCGCTGTGGCGACCCCTGAAGGGAAAAGCCGGAAGAAGAAAAAGAAGAAGAGGAAGAAGAAGAACAGCATGCCCCCTAGTGTTTTATTTCTTTAATTACTCTCAGAAGCATTACACAAATGATCCGTAGTTATGAAAGGCATTTCAGGTGAAGTGGTCACGCACTGAGGAGCTCTGCTTTCTTCACCACAGCTTTGATGTAGTCTGGCCGCTGAGCGAGGGCTTTGTCCAGCAGGGTCTTGGCCTTCTCCTGGGTCATAGGGTCCTCCAGACACACAGTGGCCAGAATAGTGAGGGTCTGGGCGTTGGCACCGAGAGTCTTATAGATGTTATTGGCCATGCCCATTGCCTCACGGATGCCATTGGATGCCAGGTAACAGTCAATCAGTCCTAAGAAACCAGGTCAAAAATATAACCAAACCACATCAGATATGGATCCCACAGATGTGCTGTGTTAATTATTATGGTAAACCACTGATCATTCAAAGAATAATCCAGTTATTCTCTATAGTCTTGACCGACTGATGCGCCTACCTTCGTAGCAGTCCAGGCGGCATGGTGCCAACCTCATGGCCTCCCTAAAGTGAATGATAGCTTCCTGCACTCGGCCCATGTTGCGCAGCGCAGCACCCTTCAGAAGCAGAGCCTGCACGCTGTTACTGTTCAGCTGAATGGCTTTGGCCCCCAGGTACAGTGCACGAGAATAGCGCTTACTGTAGAAACTGTGGCACCTGGAGGAGGAAACAGGGAAAAAAGCATGAAAGGAGATTAAAAAATGGGCTTCTGCTATGGATGATTGACTGAACATCAGTCGCAGATAATGATAGAAGAATTAACACTGGATGTTTTTCAAACAAACAATGACAGACTAGCTATTGTACAGCATGATGCAAGCAGCCCATGACCATAGCTGACAGGTTTTTGCATCTGTGAGCTACAAGTGTATTACACTAAACCAACATGTAAATGCTGCAGGTCCAGGTTACTGAGCTACAAACAAATCCAAAAGGAAAAGGAAAATATAGTGCATATGCAAACACGCCAGGAAATACAGAAACACACTCTTCCCTTTGAAATGCATGTAGCAATTAAAACAGGTGGCAGGAGAACAGCTGATCTTACTCACCCAGATATTACCCAGGGTTCCGCATGCTGATCCGAGATGTTAAACAGTCGACCACCGAGAACCTCCACGTCCTCCAAATGTCCTTCTCGAGCCATCAGATAGCCATAGACATCCATGCCTAAGAGGCAGCACAACACATCACAGTGCTGTCATCAGTGCTCATCCATAGCAGTGTCTGAACACACTATTTGTTCATCCTCAGAAAGTTTTATACAGAGCCACAACATGGACATTACAGATATACGTTAAACTGCCTACCTTTGATCAGATAGGGGTCGAGCATCTGCGCCTGCTCAAACTTCAGGATGGCGTTCTTGGTGTCTCCGGCTCGGAAGTACACGTCTGCGAGGCTCACCAACAGATCCACGTTATCCCTCAGGAGAGACTTTTTCTCCAGAGAGCTGTAGGAAATAAACCAGTATGATGACCATATGTATAGCTTGCCTTAAAATTTTACACACATAATTTGGTAGATAAGCCATTAAACAAAAACACCCATTACATGAAATACAGATGTAACTGTGATGCTTTTTAACCATTAAATAATTAACCATTAAACCATTAAATAATTAAAGCAATGGATCAGCATTTCCACTTAGCCCAAATTTAATAAATTAGCCATGATAATTTAATAAATTATTGTCCAAATTTTTGTAGCCATTACTTTCTTTTTTTTTTTTTTTTTTTGAGGTAAGTGGAGAAATTGATTTTCTCTTTGAGCCATTCCTTTATAAGCTATATGAAGTGGGCTCCTCACCAGATAGTATTGATGGCTCTGTGATTATCTCCTCCATGGATGAAGGCGTAGGCTTTGATCCAAACAGAAAGCCAGTCCAGATTGGGGATACTCTGAATCACATCCATGGTCATGGA
>CM040982.1:6224617-6327886 GCA_022985145.1 Pangasius djambal | reverse complement strand
GATGATTCACACTGGTTGGACACTTCTTACGGACATCACGGTCCAGTTCCTCCCATAGCAGCTCAATGGGGTTAAGGTCAGGTGATTGGGCAGGCCACTCCATGATAGACAACACACCGGCTCGGATGCCTAGAGTATGTAGAGCTGTAATAGCTGCTAATGGGGATTTCTTTGATGAATCCAAAATTTGAGTATTTTTATTTTTTATGTTCATGTTTATGTTCATAAACTTTTTATTTAATAAAATATGTTTTCATAGTTTGTGTTGTCCCTTATTATCAATGCAAAATGGTCACTAACTAAAGAGGATTCATGCTGATATTGCCCAAAAACCCTATTTTGTTCAGGCGTTTCCAAACTTTTGGAGGGCAGTGTATATATATAGAAAGTATTGTGATTTGATATTTTTGTCACCCCTAAATCTTTCCTTCTTTTCAGTCATATTAACCTTAAAATCTAAATGACTCTAAAGAAGAATCCACAGAGTAACTGCAGTGTACCTAAGTAATTACTGTAGAGATAGTAAAAGCTAAGCAAACTACATCAAGTGTCTAGAGAAACAGGGCATTTCAGACAAACGCACTGCATCTAAAGCTGCAGAACGTGAAACCCTCCAGAGTTTTGACTCTTTTGAAGGATGAAGGAGAGAAAACTGTCATCCATGATAAGTTGTTATGAGCCAGCAGGATAACTACCTCTATTTTGTAGAACAGCTCTGCGTCCAGGAGAGTGAGCTGGTCTGCGATCTCATGGCTACGGAAGTCATGAAGAGTACCAGGCCTATGAAAACGACGACATCAGACGGTCAGGAACAAAAGAAACCTGTTCGTATGCTAAACCAAGACAAGCTTGTCTATCGCTAAGCCAATATAAATCCATATCACTAAACACAAATCGCTTCACATGTTAAAACAACAGCGGTGTGCGAATCTCAGCAAACCATCAGAACCAGAACCTCCCACAAAGGCGCAGCTCGGAGACAACGGGACACTCAGGTGAGTATTTACCTGGCGGCGACGCTGCGGGCAGCTAGAGTCTTCATCGAGTTAGTGTAGCTCAGCAGCTTCTTCTGCTCCACTTTATCCAGAATGTTCTTGCGGAGGATGCGGGCCAGGCTGAGCTCCCCGCTACACACCAGACTGACCACCAGGTCCATCAGGTGCTTCAGAATGTCTTCGGTCAGCTCCACCAAACTGGCGCGCACACACACACACACACACAAAATAAAACCTCTTCTGATTAGCATCCTTCACTCACAATAGTCAAACTGCAGAACTGTGAGTGAGCTGTCTGTACATATAAGTGAGGAATAAAACTCTTGGGGGCGTGCATGGTGAAAAGCAGAGTTCCCGTTACCACCACGAAGTGTTACCATGTCCTGAAATTCTTCTATTCTTCTTATACCACAGCAATTTGCCAATGATTACATTTTTTTTAATTAATTATAGAACAATGTTTACTTGTTATCCATTTATAGTCATAGTAAAGGTTGCGAAACCAGTTACTTCCTGTTATCACCTTGCAGTATAGCATCTATAAACAGCATCACCAGCCCCTCTTTTTGTTGCAGAGAAACCAGAAAGCTCTCAGTGTCAGAAAAAGCAGAGAACTTAAAGGAACAGCTGTATCTTTTGCAAAGCACTGACACTGGAGACTCCTTCCAAAACCGCTAAATCCTCACAGAAAACTTCGCCACATCAATAATTGCACACATTTTTTTTTTAAGTCCATTCATGTGATGTGCTACTACACAATATGCAAGTGTTCCTATAGAAACATTAGTAAAAGCAATATAATATAAACTTGTAAAATTAATTAACACCTTCTAACCAATCAGAATTGAGAATTCAGCAACGCTGTGGTATAAATGACTTAACAAGCTGTGTTAAATTGTAGACACAGATTAAAGCCACTGTCTTTATGACAGATATTCAAGTGAACAGGGAAAGCAGATTTATAACAACGGACACACTAGGAAAAGCTTCAGTTGCATGTTTTAATTATTTACTCACCAAAGCTCGTCCACAACACGCACCAGCACAAAGAAGGTGTTTTTACTGACTCGCTTCTTAATGGTGTCTGAACTGTGAGAAAATCTAGTATATGTGTTGCGTGGTTAAGAAAAAATAAATAATTTTTAAAAAATGAGTTTTTTTTTTCCCATCAGTCACAAGCAAACAGAAGTCATTTCTCGAGTGCTACTGATCATCTGAAATAATAAGCAGTTAGAGCAGTTACTTGTAAATCCCATCTTTGTTTTTTTTTTCCCCCCAAACGTGCCGATATGTGGCACCACGCTGAGTTCGCGCTCTTGTCAGAATCCTCTCATATGGAAATGTATTTCTGCTCTACAGTCAGACTTCTCTCGCAGCACTGAAAGGATATCTATAGTGGAGCTTCTTAATGAGGTCCTCTGGGGTTAGAAACGTCCTGTACGTCGTCAGGAAGGCTTCACAGTATAAAACCAGATCTGCCGCAGAGAACACACACTTCATTAACACAAAAAATACATGAGCCTACACCCCTTTCATCCCTTCCACCTAACTGAGCAGAGGCAAAAAAAAATGCTTCTTTTTCCTGGAACCGGAGGCGGAAAAAAAATCCAAAAAATGTTTAGGACGTAATATAATTTTAGGTCTCCACCAGGGGGTGCTATAAGCCCACAAATGACTTGTGTGCGCCCATTTTCCATTTTTAAAACATCACACCAACAGGTGGTTTTCATCAGGTTTCATATGTGGTATACATGCTGCTCTCTCCATAGTGCACAAGATAAAGTTCAGAAAGTTAGGATGTAGCAAAGAAAGTAGACATGTATTTTTTTTCTCTACAGGGAAAAAAAAAATGTTTGATGCTACTACTAATTGCCCCTATGCCCAATTAAAGCAGATGAGTGTCTACTGTACCATATGCTAGCTAGCTAGAGCTATAACTAAGATTAGGCAGAGACCATATACATAGGCCATTTGGCTTCGAATAAAAGCACAAACAATAGTTCCAGCCAAAAAATAAATAAATTCTGATAGCAGCTATTGGACAGCGAATACCATACTGGAAAGTTCAACTCGTGTCTTGTCTTCATGATGCACTGGTGATCATCACACTAAAAATTCCAATCATGCTCCATGCACCTAATTTTAATACAAACTGATTGCTTTGGCCTTTATTATGAGTGCCTGCTGTAGGTTGTGCATGTTGTACGTGATCATTGGTAAAACACATGATCAAAACGTGTGTAGGCTAAACCTGTGGCAGGAACTCAATAATTTACCTAAAACCGCAGAGTGCAGCCTGTATGACGTGTCCCTGTAAAGTGCATCTATGCTTTATTGTGCCAATACTTGGTTTCAGCTTTTTGCCATTTTATAGAAGTAATGCATTTTATTAAAAAAAAAAGTCACATATTTTATAAAATAAGGTGTAATCTTTGCAGATGTGTAATATTTCCAGCGTATACATTTCTGAAAAAATTACTGACAAGACATCTTTAGAAGGGATTATAATCCTAGAGATGTTCCAGTAATAATTACCCCACCACCCTGTGTAAAACTAATCCGATCTGAGTAGGGCTTATGACAATTATAATACACCAGTTATAGTCAACTGAGAGGTTCCACCTTCTGTGTGATTAGTGCTAAATATACGCATTTTGTATTGTTAAAAAAAAGGTGATATTTTTGAGTTTTTTGAGTTGAAGGAACATATGAAAACTTACCAGATATATAAGGGGGCCCGAAATTTTAAACACAACCTCAGGAAAGTGAAATGCTATTGGCTGCCAACTTGGCAAAATGGCAAGTGCGCACAACTGATTGTACGCGAGTGCCTTTGCTTGAGATACTCCAATACCACGTTTCATTTTGGCTTTATTCAACATGCATGATAGTTTCTTCGCATAGCACGTAACTACTCCTCAAAAGTGCTGCGCAAAAGGTGAAAACATTTGAACTTTAGGTTTCCGTGTGCATACACGTGACAAACTCTGTGCTGTACTGTACATCCCATAATATGCGTGAAAGCAAAGAGCAATATGATGCAACTCATCGTGGTGACTGAGAACTTTACACCCACTGAGTCCAATCTGTTTTTCGGAGTAAGAATTTTCCAAAAAAATGAAAGGAACCATGCACTCATTCTCATATGTACATTCATTTGCACACAGAGACTGGAAAGGGCTCATGCACGCACACGCACACGCTGGTTGATGTAAATTAATATTACCTTTGCGATCTGTTTCTGTTGCATGAACTAATAAAATATCCCCTGATCCCGCTCGGACGTCTGGTCCATCATCGTTCTGTTTCAGACAGAAGAAGAAGGAAAAAAAAAAAAAGTTTTAAATAAGACCTGAGCAAAATCTTCTTTTGCATCTGTAACACCTAAGCATAGTGTGGGTGGTGGTTGTTGGCTCATCTGCCATACTGCAGATAAACAGGTTGTATAGATTGAGGTTAGAGATGAGCAAAAGTGTGTCTATAAATACACTCCGTGTGGACACTCGTCTGATTCAGCACCCTCTGGGTGGGGGATGTGATATCTGCAGCTACTTTGACCTTGCAGCATTTCACACAGTTTCCACTACTAGTCTGTATAAGTACTAGATGTGTAAATGACACATCTGTATCTATCTGTTTCCACAGCTGTAGCTCTTTAGTGCTCCAAATATCCGTATCTGTATCCATAACCAAACCCAAAGTGGGTGTGGCCTAAAAGAGAATTATTTTAAAAAGTAAATACAAGCTCTGGAAACACTGCCAAACACTGGAAAGGGGGAAAAAAACAACAAACAAACAAAAAACAAAAACAAACAACTCACAGGTAAAAATGCCAGAACTGTCAGCATGGTGTGTGTATTCTGGCTCTGACAGTTCCTCAGCCTCAGCTACATCACTGCAGTTCAAACAGAGCTATGAGTGGGACTGTTTTTTTTTTTTTTTTTTTAAATCCCACTCATGCAGTTACTATTTTGGTTCGTACCTGCCTGTGATATTATCTTATGAATTCAAATGTAAGTCTAAGTCTAACTTACACCACTGTCACTCGGTAGTTACTTAGGATGCTATAAATGCTTCATACCTGCATTAACCTCCACTGCCATGCAAGCTTCTTTCTTCACGCATGAGAAAAATATTACGCAGACTTATCTTGCAGCTGCGACATTTCTCTCTCAATTGTGAGTTAACATCACTCAATTCTTACTTTCTATTCCCGTAATTGTGAGAAACTTTCACTCACCTGTGACTTTTTTTTTTTTTCTTCTTGCAGTTGTATAAGGCAGGGCACAAAGTTGCACTAACACACAACTGCGAGGTACGAAGTTAAGACATGAAGAAAACGTTGCATTTTTCTGATATAAACTCGCAACTGCAGGATAAAAAGTCACGGTTGTGTGATCTAAACTCGCAGTTGCGAGATAAAAAGTTTCAGTCGTGTGACAAACTTGCAGTTGCAGAATAAAAAGTCACAACTGCGTGATATAAACTCGTAGCTGTGAGATAAAAAGTCTCATCTGAGTGATATTAACTCGCAAGGGCAAGATAAACCTGTGTAATATTTTCTTACATGTGGTGGAAGCAAGCTTCTAAACAGTCCAGATGAACAGCTCTAGTATTAACTACGCTCTGTGAAGCTTTTTAAAAAAAAAAAAAAAAAAAAAAAAAAAAAAAAAATGCTCCTCCTATTCATATCTGTATTTCTATTAATTCAGAGCACATTACTTGTATATTCTGAATCACGTATTCATATTCAATTATATAACTGCATAATCGTACAGCAGAACTGCAGGTGTCTGACAGACAGGAGGCACTGCTGAGACAAGCTACGGGTGAACACATGCTGGATAATGAATGGCGCTGACGAGACAAGAGCCAGCGCGCGCACGCATGATGTGTTCAAATACGCCGATGAATCTGAGGGCGAGGCACTGACAGGGTGTTACCTCTTGCTTTAGTGTGATGCGGGCCATGATCTCATCATGATCCACTAGGGACAGCTCGTCCAGCTCCTCCGAGCTCAGGTCTGAGTCTGCGCACTTCTGCTTCCAGCTGAGAGGAAAAACAAACCCACATCAGAGGTGTGTATTAACAGCAAGCGCCAAGACAAATCCCACAAACACTTGTAGTACCTTCGTGTTAATGTAAAGAAAGTTTCTCAGTCATAGGTTAAGCCAAATTCATGTGAAGTAGATGTTATTTTCGAAACAATAACGTACTAGACCGAGTATACTAACCTAAGCCTGTGATTGGTACTATAGCTAGAGAAAATTAATCAACACCTCCTGACAGACCTGAATCAAGAATTCAACAGAGCTGTGGTATAAAACATCACATCATCGTGCTAGCTGTCTGTTCACTGTTCCACTGTATTTCTATATAAACCGTTCTGTTAACAGTGAAAAATCCACAAGCATCAGTATTCTTGTTAATCACTTCCACGAGACAGTCTGGAATGTTCTGTCACTAAGAACTGCCTATTTTCACCGATTTGAGTAAGATTTCCTGGTAACATGATGTCCTATGGAGAGCTGATGAAAATGCAAACTTCAAGATGCCTGAAGCTTGAACGTGTACAAAAGATATCTGACACTCCGTGGCTCATGGACAAAGAGTCTGAGGATATTTTGTTAAAAACAAAAGTGCATTCTTGCTCTGCTCCCACCACTAACGCTTACTGAGTGAGAAGCGTGAGAAGTGTTGACAGAACGCAAGGTCACTTGCGCTACACTTAAGCTGTGCACATGCAACACTTGCGTGTCAGGTGGAAATTCTTTTAGCTTTCTCCAGCTTGTCGGATTACATCATTTATACAGTGTGTGTTGTAACCCTGAGTATTGGCATTTAGAATAGCTGTGGTTCTATTTTCTAGCGTAGCTCACCTGTCCGAGTCAGTCGGCTCCTTGCTGGGGTCCGAGGCCAAGTCCTGGAGCGAGTCCTCCGTGCCGCAGTTGGGGTCCTGCCAACAACAGAGGAACACTAAAACAACAACGCCAGCGCATGGTGTTTGTGCTTGTCCTGCACAAATCAAACACACCGAGGGTGTTCATAAAAATAGGACAGCTCGGTGAATTAAACGACTAGCTGTGGTATTTCACTCAGCAGTGTTAACAGCAGCGGGTCAAGAAAACGACAAGAGGAGAAATGTGTCAGGAACAAGACGAACCTCCAAATACAGCATCAATCTGAGTGAGTTGCTGGTGATGGAGGTACGACATTAATCAGCTTACTTAAACACCCCTGAGATCAAAGCACAAAGATGTCCGACAACCTCAATGTGTAAAGCATATGAATGGATCAGGAGCCTGCCAGTCAGTGCAGACTCGGCATTTATTCAGACAGCACTGGTGGGAAAACTCAACACAATCTAATGCGCTATACAGAACGGCACAGTGAGTGTCATTTTCCAGCCAAAAAAAAAAAAAAAAAGTAAAATTCTATTCACCATCAACAGCCTTATAGGCATGAGGTGACTGACGATGGGAATGGGAAGCTGAGATAGATTCCATATTGCAGTGGTTAATAAATTGGACAATTTAAATGCCAGAAAAAACCGTGATGTCTACAGCTTTAAGGACTTTCATGTGGCAGATGACAAATCACTTGCCGCTCCTCATGTCTCTCTCCACTCCATATGAAGTCAGAATTCCTGCTTAGCCGGAAACTTAGTATGAGTAAAAACAGGCTACTGCTTGAACTATGAAAGGTAATACTCAACATGTCGGCTGTATTGCTTAAACCCCACCCCCTCAGCAGAAAACCCAATTACATGGACGCAGATGCTCATATAGGGCGCTTTGCTCAGTAAGTAATGGAGAAATGTGTACGCGCAGTAGCCGGCGCAACCTGGAAAAAAGTCTTTCCGTGTGATTGGAGCCAAAAATGACAATCGTTTACGCCGTATTTGTCATATTTTTAACAGCCATTTCAAACGTCATCTACACTGTCGATCTGTTTCTGGTTTATTGGTGTCTCTCCCTGCTCAAAGTCTGATGGCCGTCAGACTTTACCAGAAGGACTGTCGCTGAGGATTTTTTGAATGGCAGGTGAACAATCTTGTGTCTCTCATGTGATAAGCACGGTGATAGGAAAGCTTAAATTCAGCTACTGCAGGTCCAAATGAGAATTGCGCCATTATTTTAAACACAAACACACAAAACTTGACCATAAATAAAACCAAAAATGTTCAGCCACCATTTTATGTATTAGTTCAGAAAATTAAAAACATGTACAGTACTTCACTGTACTGTAACGTATAAGTGACAAATAAAGGCTTCTATTCTATTCGTCTGTTCAAATGTTGCCTTCTCAACAGCATTAACCTTCACTATATATATAAAATCACTTTTTTTTTTTTTTACACTAACACTATACTAACTGTAATGCTGTTGCTCTGAACAAAGTTAAAAGACTCAGATGACAGCAACAGGAATATTCCAGCCATATTAATATTATAATTAAAATACTGCTACAATAATAAAAAACATAAAAGGAAGTTCCAAAATACAATAGTTAAGCCCCTGCCCTGATGACACTAATCATCAATCGGCAAATGTTAGAAGACCCAACTGGACGAAGGTAGATTAAATTGGAAAAAAAAAAGGCAGTATATTGCAGAAATATATAGCAGGAAAGTTCAATCTTTGATTCAGAGCAGGCTCGCTGTTTGTGCTCCATAGAAGGCTGTTCTAGTGCAAATAAGACCGTCAAGCATGTCAATAGCTTCATTATAAAAATGCTGCAGCACCCTCCGCCCAGGTTACCCAGGCTGCAGAATACAAACAATGACTCTCCAGGGCGCATGAGAGGAACACGAGTGCGGCACAAGCAGCACACAGCAGAGCACGGGGGTTAAAAACTCCGAGCTCTTTGGCTGCAGCTCGAGCGGTGTGGCTCCTGCTACTTACACCGTTCGAGAGCGGCAGGTCTCCGTTGGCTTGGCTGGATGAATACAGATTGACGTACCCACCCTCGCCACCCTCGTCACTAGCATTCTGGCTCTACAGAAAGAAGGAGCAGAGGCGGAAAGGTGTCAGATAGAAAGCAGAAGCGGGATGCAGGCCTATCTTCACACGCTGCGGACTGGGCTCCTGGCTTAAATGGTAATAGAAATCGAGTGAAAAAGAAAGAAAGAAGTAGCCAGAAAAAGCATGCAAGGCCAAAAAAAAAAAAAATCAGCAAGTGCTAGAGGAGCATCGCGCCAGCTGGTATCTGATTACAAACTGAACTGATTAGGCTCATGTCCATTTCACTATAGCATGTAGTGATCCAACAGCTTGATCAATGAGTGACATTCACTGTGTGTGGAAATCACACTTAGCTAGCGAGGTTTTAAACACCTGTAGGTAGACTGACTGTTTTTACCACCACTCTCTTTATTAAACCGGCTCCTTTACCCAACAAGATCTTTGCAGAATGTCTAGGCGAAAGCACATAATAAACAGAAAACCCCAATTTTGTTCCATTTTTGATGGCTGTTTTTCCAGAATTCAGCCACAGAGACATCTGATGGGTTTTCCCCAGACAGTCACACCTAATACTGGCACCTGATAATGGAGATGGACAGATATAGTCTAGGACTAGGCTTAATCTCCGTCTCTGTAAGATTGCAACCCCTAAAGCATCCAAGACGCACAGTTAGCACGCTCCCAGTCCTGAGGTGACGATTTTAATGCAGCAGTAGACAGACGAGGGCATTCTGTCATACTCTCCACTGCTCCATCCACAAAACTGCCTGAATCTGTCAGTAAGAGGTAGGCCCGGGGGTTTAAAATAAAATCAAATTCTTGACTACTTGCGTCTTGTTTTCCATTATCTGCATGAGAGAAAAAAAACACACACACACACACACACACACAAGGTTTCCTGCAACCCAGAACATGTAGTCCAGGAATATGGGTGCTCACGATATCTAAACAAGTCTACATTTAGGCAAAGAGTCAAATTCAAGCCCTTTTCCATGAGCAATGCATGATGCTGGTGCTGATTCCAGAGCCTTTTCCACAACAATAGGTCTGATTCTCTGCAAAATTGGTTTGCTTCCAGCATCAAAATGCTGCTGGCCTGGAACCAAGAACCATCGCCATGACAACAACAGAAGTTATTTTCTTGACCAGTAACAAAAATCAGATATGAACACAGCAGGGGTTTGAATATAACTAACACTCTTGAAAAAATTAGAGAACTGAAATATTGCAACCGTGAATCAGTGGCGCAACAAAGCACCAAAATAGACTTTAGATACTGAAGGTACTCTCAAAACCAAAAGGTACACGGTTATTAATTTAATACCGTGCATTCAGAAACTCGGACTGCACAATGGTTCAGCTTTTAAGCCGGTGGAAATGTAGAAAGTTTGCTTGTTCCCTTGTCCAGCACAGACATGTTGTGAGTGAAAATGGTATATTATACATCACTCACACATCCAAATAAACACGATATTTCCCCATCAAGTCAAAACAGGAAAAAAATTCCGACATGAATCATGTTCACTTCAAGCCGCCATTGCGTCAGTGAGTGATTCCTGTTGGAGCGTGCTGAAACACAAACCCAGGGGTGTAAAAGGAAAAACAATTAACCTTCTGTCTGAATTCATCCAGACAAACTCTGACTCACCTCTGTGCGAGGTTCCCACTTTCTAAGAGCTCGCGGCTTGAGCAAGCCGATATCTCCAAATGGAGACTGTGGAATATAACATTGATAAGATGTATTGTAACCGTGTGTGTGTGTGTGTGTAGAGCTGTGATTCATATGAAGCGAAAGGAGCGCACTAACATTCTCGTATTGTGTGAACAGTGAGTAGTGTTAATAAGTCCAGAGGATAAGCGAGTGTCTAACAAGTGGAGACACGTCAGTCGCCTCTTACACTCTCCTGCTTTTACTCAGTGAATTACTGTTTTTCCAGTTCCTTGCTGTTTTCCCAATCCTAGTACTGATTTCCCACCTCCTGTCCATGGCAGAGCTGAGTGTTTTTTTTTCCTGCTTTAACACACCTCATGAAAATCAAGTAGGAAAAAAGGACTCTGGTTACTTTATATTCTGGGACCCTTTCATCATTGATTCAAATGGTAATGTCAATAGCTATTTAATAGCCATTTATAAAAGATAGATTTTAAGAAATATAGTTTGTGAAGTACAATTTAATTCTAGTTATATACTATAAGAACTGCTGGATTGCACAATGATTGGCAGTGGCGTCTCCCCGGCAAAGCAAACAACCTGTCAGTGGTGCTAGGAAAGCAGGAATGACGAAGCAGAGGGCACACTGTGAGTCAAAATTACACAGAAACTAGCATAGCACAGCACATCATCATACTGAGGGGGAAGAAAGAAAAAAAAGGGAAGGAAAAAAAAAAAAAAAAAAAGGCTGACGAAAAATGGTCGAACATTTATTTAAAAAAAAAAAAAACAAAAAAAAAACACCAGGCCTCATTCATGAAACTTTTAGTAAATAGTATCTAAATGTTCTCGTAGACCAAACCGACCTAAATATTCTTGACAGATTTCAGTAACGCTGATTTTCTTTGTACTCGTGTGTGTTAATGAATGCCAATCGGCCATGATTTACGACACGCTTTCACAGCACAGCTCATTTGCATTTCGTGACGTCCACAAAACTCCATAAAAGGCAACGCTTATAGGGCTGAAAATGACAAAATGACAACTAAACGGCGTATACTAGATCTTCCAGTAATGCGCCTCCGCCATTGCAGCACGTCAGCTACAACGATAAACACTAATCATTCCTCTTTTTATAGAGTGCGATTACTTTGTACTAACATATAGATTTGTTTTGGTTTGCTTTCTTTCGTTAAGGCATTAATATGAAATGACCACGTTTCAGTAGCTTTGTGTGTATAACTGAAATAATTAAGCAGTTTAAGCTTCTGTAAATCAGTATATCTAATAGGAGTGCTAATTATACAATCTGAAGCTTCTCGATCGAGGTTCACACAGGTGAGTTTTTTTTTTTTTTATCTGGAAGTTTACACAAACCTGGCTCTCGTAGGATACAAACATTTATTTCTGAATTAAATGGATTTTCATGAGTACAACATTTTTGTGGAAATGCTTCTATGAACGATTCACAAATAAATTCATTCACATTCAGCTTCATTAATGAGGCGTATTGTTGGTTCTTTTTCAATCAAGCATAATTAACAGCTATAGCTATAATAGTTTAAGATATTATTAAGAGCTATAGTTAATAAAGAAGCCTGGAAATAAGTTTAAAAATACACCAGGATAAACGCATACAACTAATCACTCACATATTATTACTATTATTATTATTATTATTATTAGACCTATCACAATAAATCAAACTTGTGCAGCGACTGGGACTGAACACCACATTTCAGTGATCTCTCGGTCTCATACCACAGAAATAAAAGGCTCGAAGGGTTAGTAAGGAAGTGAAGGTGTGAGCACGGAGCAGGCAGGACTCACCGTGGTGGCAGGAGGAGAAGCCGGGCAGCCCAGAGAGGAGCTCGAGGCGGACAGACTGAGAGCAGCGTCCACCTCAGCAGAGCCCGGGCCTCCACCCGGCTGCAGCTGGCACGACAGAGAGGAAGAGGAGGATGAGGAAGGAGACGCAGAGTGAGAGGAGGCCTGGGACAGGAAAGCAGCGGAGAGAAGAGGAGATTACAGAAGAGAAGCGGGGCAGACTGTGCACGGCAGTAACGTCATCAGACAAGCTGGAAATGTGTAAGAAAAGAAAGCAAATGGAGTTCAAAGGTGGAGGCTGCTGAAAGAGAAGAAGGAGAGTTGAGGGATTATAAAAGAGAAAAGGCTCATCATAACAGCGTGTTACAATCATTGTTAAAGAGGAAAGAAACAGAGGGATAACCCACACTGTGGCAGTAAATCATGCCTGGTGCTGATCATCAATCATATTTGAATTCTAATTCCTCTATAATTAAAACATAACTGACCATCTATTTAGATTTATTTCATTTAAATCTAATTTCGTTTTAACATTTCAACAAGCACTCAGTATGACTAAGAAGCAATTTATTCATTTGAGTAAGGAATAAAACACGACAGGACGTGCTGTTATAGGAAAAATAATCAACAGCGGGGTAGTGTGATGTGTTACTATTTACCCATAACAGCACATCCTGTGTGTGTCTGTGTGTGTGTGTGTTTTATTCCTCTTATACCACAGCAATCTGCCAATTATTACATCTTTTTTTTTTTTTTTTTTAAATCAAACAGATTACTGCTTGTGTTATAGCAACTATAAACATTCGTTCACTTACTAGCCTCTTTTTTCTCTCTCAAAGTTAATAAGACAAAAAATTCTGCTAAAGACAAAAAACGTATTACATCCTGAAGTCTTTCTCAGTGTCGGAAAACATACAGTAGTTGCAGCTTTAGAAAATTTCTATTAATAGATAATCAACGCCTTCTGACCAATCAGATTAGAGGATTCTACAGCAGTCTGGTGAAAGAATTTATAATGCAAAAGTAAAAGAAAAGCCTGTTTAAACTGATCGCCAATCATTTTCAAATGTTTTGTTCCTAAACAGGCTAGAATAATCAAACAATCGCTCCATGGTATAGCATTAAATAACTACACCTGATTAAACACACACACACACACACACACACACACACACACACACACACACACCTGTAGTTTCTCCTGCTGAGCCACACTGATTCTTCAACAATAAAGACTAAAGTGCAAGACAGGTCACATGGGAGATTAAAATAAAGCAGAACAATAAAAACAGGATCAGCATTTTTTTTTAAACCGTAGATGCAGTGTGCAAACTGTGCGAAACTCAGCAGTCAGCACGGTGTACTGAAGGTCAGTCTTATCCTCAGGGCCTCACACAGATCAGAAGAGAACAGAGAAAAGCGCAGACAGGATTTTCGAGATTATTTGAGCTTCTCTCTATCCGCAGAAAGCAAATCACTTCTTTAAACCAAGCTTCTACACACGGGGTAACAGAGTGCGCATATCTGTTAGCTTTAATCCTGGAGGATTATGGTGTATATTCCTGTATAGTGCAGGAAAATAAAAACATTATCCAAAAGAAATAAAAAAAAAAAAAGAAATAAAAAAAAAAGAAAAAGAAATAAACAAAAAAAAATTCCACAATGTGGGGGGGACGGGGGGGACTTTATGCACAAAATGAATCTAGGGCGCTCTGATATGCAAGGAATACTTAACACGATGGTGCTACAGGAAATTATATTTCATTAAGGATTATATTTTTTATTAATTAAAGACTAACATGGCGTACTTCTTATCTGTTTATAGTCACATTTAATGCTGTGGAACATCCATTAAACAAGTTAGTTCTTGTTATTAACAGCTATAAACACTCTTTCCCTCACCAGATTCCTTTTTTCTCTATCTTGTAATAATAATAATAATAATAATAAAATTGGCTTGTCATGTTACTGAGAAACCAAAAGGCAGAAGACTTTCCCGTGGCGTAAAACGTACTGATTGTTACAAAGCACTGATAATAGAGAGTCCTTCCATAAACGTTTCTTAAATGTCTTATTAGAGAAAACCTCACCTCAACAAATATTATTTAAATCGGTTTATTATTAACCCTAGTGTCCTCATATTAGTCCCTGCGAACAGTGTATTAGAACGAGTGCATTGATATAAACCGGTGATTTGAATCACAGCCAACGCTACTGCTTGAGCTACTGTTATAGAAAAGTAATCAGCATCTTCCGACTAGTCACAAGCAAGAATTCAGCAGTGCTGTGGTGTATCAGCAATAACTCGAGAACACCACCCAGACCTGATCTTGAACTTGCGCTTCTCTCTAGAGGTTTGGTTCTTATTTTTATGTACATCACTAAGGGGCTAATTAGTATCTGTCTCTCTCTCTCTCTCTCTCTCTCTCACACACACACGCACGCACGGCATGTTCACAAACAACCATGCACACACACTGCCTGAGTCAGGAAGATGATGAAATGTAGAACAGACTCAGAACGAAAGAAAAAACAAAAGCGATGACACATCAGCAGCGTATCACACCAGCCAGTGCAGACTGGGCTTAATGAGAGCGCGCCTGCTGCGACACAGTAATCCAATGCAAAATAAGTATGATTAAATGCATAACTGCTGTTTACAGAGGGAGGGAGCCAAACACGCCGCTGTGCAAAAGTCTGGAGGAGAAGAGCCGGAGGGCGTACACTAACTACGGCTGTCAGAAGTCACAATATTATAATACGCAGGCACTTTAAAGGTAAAAAAAAAAAAAAAAAAAAGCCACACTTTTCTACAATTAGTCATTAATCATCTAACTTGGGTCAAAACATGCGCTTCACAACCTTTTGGGCTAAATAACCCACGTCACATGATGTAGAGAAACATTTGAATTCATGCACTACTATTATTTTATTTTCACATATTTTTTAATTCTGCATTATGCAATAAAAAATAAAATATATGCGACTCATACTACGTGCACGTAATATTTCCCATGAGTTGATTAGGTTAGAAATGAAGAAGTAGGCGGGGTGTGATTCGGCGGAATTGGAATTAAAATTTTGCAGAAATGCCATTTTCATGTTTCCCCGCATAACCAGATTGCAGAAAATGTCTACATTTCAGCATATAAAGGCTTCTGCAATGCTGCCACACACAGAATGAACAGCAGTACATCTGGGATTCGCTCTGCGTGCTGGAGGAAATAATCCTGCGTAGAGGCTGCACGAAGTTGAAAAGGGTGAATTTCAGAGCTGTTTTTATCAAACGCTAAATTTAAGATCCGGCCGCAGTGTGATTTTCTCAGGCTTAAGAAATTTTCATTCGATTAATGTTGAAACCAACGCACAGCGCAGTATTATAGTTCATGTTTGTTCTGTCTGCGACAACAATATAGGCTCGTTAATACTCCCCGAGAGCACGAAAAGACGTGTGTGGAGTGTTTGTGTGTATAATGTGTGAAGAGCTCGTGTGCTCAGTATGACAGCAAGTTCCTGAGAGTGTGTACAGCATGTGGAGCTCACCAGCTGCCTCTGTTTGGGTGGGAGCGCTGGAGGAGGGAGGGGCTCGTGCACAGAGTCACTGCTGCTGAACGAGTCGCTGAAGCCGTACACTTCCTGTATGAGCCTGTTGCGCTGCTCGTAGATGCTCTCGCTCTGCGGCGTCTGGTAGAAGACGGATGGCTGCGGTTCTGAATAATCCTCCATGAACTGCATGTACTTCAGGACTGCGGGTTACGAAGGAGGTGTTAGCACACTTTGCACACTTTCACTCACAAGCACACACTTCACATTCTGACTCACTTACACTTACCCAGGCAGTGACCCACATTTAATGACTTCCATAAAATGGAGGTCAAAGTAACAAGAGGGTCATAAACTATAGCCAATCGTCCATGTTTCACCTTCGACCCACTGATAATTTATAGATCAGCTATTACACTATGGTTCTTATAGTCTCCCTTCAGACCTAGAACATCCTGGAGGGAATCATCTCTAATAAAACATACCACAGACTTTACGAGTGGAAATAAACAACAGCAGCTCCGTATAAGCCTCCATATTACACAGCACGCCGTCAGTGCACGGAGTATTACATCACCTCCCCACCCTCCATCCCTCCACCCAAACAATGTCCACACGGAGGGAAGCTTGGTGTGAGGTCATTTCCTGTGTGTCAACAGCTACGCCCCAAGCACATTCTTGCAAATTTCACAGACAGACTCATTATGCCATATGACCTCATACATGATCTGACATCACCATTTCACAGAAAAAGGGATGAGTGGAAAAAAAAAAATCTGTGGAACATTTTATACAAGAACTTCAGCGCGCAATAGCGTTAATGACATCGAATAAATATCGATATGTTTAGACAATCACAGAGATCACAGACCAGAAAACTCTAGTACCTAAACATCTGGAATCTTTTAATTGGCCACCAGTCCAATGTCCAAAGGTTCCAGTTGTACTATTTAAGGTACCGGCTTAAATTTGGCATCGAGTTAATGGCACGTGGGGGCGGGGCTAGCAGCACTGTTTATTGCTGATTGGTTACACATACTACCAAAACAATATTCAGGATTTGTCTCTTTGTAAAGACAAACAAACAAACAAACAAATAAATAAATAAAAAGAGAGAACAAGAGAGAACAGTCAAGTTTAAACGAGGATATGGAGTGTGTTTATAGATCTCTGTATAGTCCTCACTGCAGAGCCAAAAGTCCAGGACGTGGAGCCTAACCCCTAACCCCTGTACAACACACTAAGCACGCTTATCTCGCCTGAAACACACCAGGCTGTCACCACCTCCTGGACTTTTGGCTTGAATTCATCCAGGTAGGAGGAGCTGGATCAGGTCCGACTCCACCCCATGGACTTCTTGTTTTGCAGCAAGGGGTGCTTGCCAGTTCATGGGTTCTTGTTTTTGAGCGTGCAGTGGGAAGCTGCATTTTGTGAGCAAGCTGTAGGTGGTTCAGTGCTTAACACGAACGACAAGTAGCTGAAAGTCTGCAGGTTAGATCCGACTGTGCGCTGCCTTTATACCCCTGAGCGAGGCATTTGAATCCCAGGTGGTTCCTATGGTGCAATCGCTGTTATATCATTTAATCAGGGTGTATCTTTAAATGATTAAACATTCCCATTAAAAATAAAGCCTCCTGTTTTTTCCCCTCAACATGCTTCCAGGGCTTAAGGGTTTAACACGCTTTGTGCAGAATTACTGCTAATTAATATTTCAATTCTTAAGAAATCTGACAGCCCTAATACTCACTGTGTCTGCTCTTCTTCTCTGGTAGAGGTGGAGGAGACTGAGGCACGGAAGTGTTGTCAGAGGCGACAAAGTCCGCTCCATATCCGACCACGGGAGCGAAGAGAGGGAACAGGGGGAACGGCGGCACGGGCATTTCCTCGTCTGTGACGTTGTCGTAGTGGGAGTGCAGGCGCTCGAAAGGGGTTCGAGACGCCAGGCCGTCGAAGGGTGTCTGAGAGTTGCCGCTGCGCCGCTTCTTTTCCGGCAGAGCAGGAGGGGTGATGAGGGCGTGCGGCGGAGGAGCGACAGAGTGATGGAGAGAGGGATAACCGTAGGGAATCTGGCCCGGAGTTGGGGAGGAGGATGGCTCCCTATGGGACTCGGGAAGGGGGCTGAGACAGCTTCCGGCAGGCAGAGAGATCTGATCCACGCTGGACAAGTCCTCTCTGAGGAAGTCATAGTCTGGGTCGTAGCTCTCTGCCGTATCTGAACGAGATGCCAGATGACAGTTAGCGAAGTGAAGATCTATAAAAGACGAGAAAAAGGTGTGTTTGAAAGAAAACCCCTCACCTAGTGTCTCACAGCTAGTGTTGCGAGAGCACCGTCCACTGTCCTGCTCCAGAGAGGACAGCTGCTCATCCGATTTGCTCAGTTTGCCCATGCTGCCGCAGGGAGAGCCGCGTGGCGACTCGCCACCATAGGAGTGACTGCCGCCGGAAAAACGCCGCTGTAAACCATCTGCATCATAGTCCTGAAGATAAACATGATGGTGTCAGTTAAGGGTGCACAAATAAAGAACATGAGCGGTATTTATAACGTTTTCTCATACTAAGCTTACGTGTGTTTGCATCACACTCTCATCCTTCTACTTGAGCAAAGTAAGGAATAAAACACTTGAGTGCATGCTATTATAGAAAAATAAATCACTGATTATCATTACCACCCAAGGTTGATTATTTTCCAATAACAGCTGGTTTATTCCTCTTATACCACTGCGCTTTGCCAACGCTAACAATCAGGAAGTGAAAGCAGATTTTCCCTTGTAGACTAAATGAAATCCCGTAACTATAGTAAGAACATATAAAAAGAAATAGCTGCTATCATGTGCATACCTGTCGGCAGATGCCGATAGGAAGACTCGATCCACTCGTGGCACGGCTCATCGGAGTAACAACGGCGACTCGGGTAGGAGACGGAGCTGACTGCCGCTTCTTAGGAGGAAGAGCTGGGGGACTAGAGGCAGAAAACGGACAAGTTTAATCAAATTTCTTTATTATTTGTATATAAAGATTTGAAAAACCTAAGCTGTGGAGAAAAAAAAAAACGCTCGGTCGCGGCGTCAAATATCAACAACGGCGAAAAGAAACAGCACCGTGCATAAAAGAAAGGAAAAATCAAAGGGTTAAGCAGCTCTCAATATAAAAGAGATTCATTTTTATTTGTCTAATGTATATGTTAGAGCAATATGGCTTTATGTTCAGAAATTTAATGTAATGCTTTCAAAAAGAAAAGTGCTCCAGCTTTTAAAATAGTTGTATATGGGTAAAATGGGTTGCATACAAAGGTTCCCCAGTGCTAGTGCTCCGAATCGTTAATAGTTGAGTATGTAATATCTAATAACTCTTCTCACTATTCCGGATATGCACTGTGAAATATTTTCCTGTTCCCAAACATCACGTCGAGCTGAAAATCAGATTCACGATCAGTGTCAGTGTTTGTAATAACTGCAAAATGAAGCGTTATTTTTCTCTAGAGGAGCAAGTTGAGAGGATGCGAACACGTCAGAACCAAGAATCTTCGTGAACGAGATAAAAATCAGCCATGATAACGATGTCAGCTTTTGGATCAGGTCTTACAGATATAATCTTAGCGGCTAAGGGATTTTCCCCTGCTAAATTACGAACAAGAAGTAAAGCTAATATTTTACTCGTAGTGTCACCATGCAGGTGAAACATTCTATGATAAATTTTATGAATGAAGGAAAAAAAAACAAAAAAAAAAACAACACAATAATTTAAGCAGTGATCAATTCATCATTACAAATGAAGCCTGTTTTACACTGTTTGATTACAGCAGCCTTAAAGATTATTTGTTATACTGTGTGAGATTCTCTCAATAAAATCGTGGCCAAAAGCTATAACGGAATTCTATTTGCTTGCTTAGATATAATTATTCTGTGCTTTGAGTTCGGCTTCATCCTACGCTGTCCTGCTATTGGTGGCTTTTAGATGAGCATCATATCAGCGGTCATCTTAGTCTTTGGTCGCAATGGCACTAAAGGGGCATGGCGCATGTCACAAGACCGTCTGAAGCAACACGGCTACATTTCACAGTCCGTAACTAGGTTACGGTGTTGTAGTGACAGGCATGTAAGGGTTAACATTTTTTTTTTTAATCACCCTGTATAGGAAGAGCTATTCTGGTTTCACTTACGTTGCGATGTTTTGTAGTGAGCATTGTACACTTAATGCACTTTCAGCCCCCGAATGTAATACGGCCTTTTCACCTCTTTATCTTTAATGCTACGTTTTTTTTATTTTGTGCTGTACCTATCACAGTGCTATCTCACACATTCATTCCAGAGTGCACCACGCAGCGCTCCAGACAGACGAATAATTAAAACGACATAGTCTTCATTCCAGCCTTAATGTCTTCCACAGAGACATCTGGATCGAATGCAGCTTCACTTTAAAACACAGTCAGATGTGCGAGTAGATGTGGCAATTCCTTCCACTGTTTATCATTGAACGTGCTGGAAATAAATACCCCCTCTCTCCTGCCGTAAAGGGTAAAATGCTGGTCAGGGTGCTGTTAAAACCCTGCTCGCTGCTCGCTTCAGGAGACACGGCGAAGCCACGGCAAACACATTACAGCAGCATATGCACGGAAAAGGACAAACCTTGTGCCGCATGAGTGTGCCCTGCCTTCAAAACGTCCAGGACGCACGTATTCGGTTTCAGTTAGATTCAATTTTTACCTGTAAAGCGCTTTTAACAATAGACATTGTCACAAAGCAGCTTCACGGAAATCCGAATGTAGAGTTAGATTTCTAATGAGCAAGCCAGAGGCGATAGTGGTGAGGAAAAACTCGGCGAGAGGACATGAGAAACTTTTAGGAACGACACTCATAAGAGAACCTATAATCGATAGTGGAATTATAAAATCATCACTATATACAGCTCCATCTGCCAAAAAAACAAAACAAAACAATAATAAAAATAAAAACTATCCCACCCACACAAACAGTGTTTTCTCAAAAACGATCTGAAAACGCTCCTGTGAGCACGCAAGCCTGATCAGAGTCACGATGGCCAACAGTGGGCATCTGAGAGCTCATGTATGTGGAAGAGGACGGATAGCGCTCTCTCTCTGAGTGCGTTAAGCTGCCCTGTGAGGTTGCACGAGCAGGAGTTCGAAAAGATGTGGTGACTGGCTTCACGTGTCTCAGAGGAGGAATGTTTTAGACCTTATTGTCTCCGTTTGGCACATATCATGTGATAGAAGAGGAAAGAGGCTAGGAAAGAAAATAACCTAATGGGGTAAAAATTGGGTTGATTTTACACTTCAGTTCTCTTTCTTCATATAGGATATGATTTAAACATCTTTTAAAATATAAATGTTATTAAACTGATCGTACAGGATATAGTATGTAAGAAAAGACACACCCTGCTACAGAAGAATAACGTTTTTAAAAAAAAAAAAAAAACATTTGAAACACCACAGTTTGTCAGAGGAAGTGGAGAACATACAGTCAGGCGTTTCTGCACCCCTACAAAAACACTAGTTCTAAAGTAGCGCACTATTTATAACAGCCTGCTTCACACCTTCCCATTTACACGGCTTGCAAACAGAGAAATGAGCGAAAGTGCTATGTAATCATCTGGAGAGAATAGCGCTCTAGGGCCCAGCTAAAGCCACAGCCTCGCCTGCTTCGAGCTGATTCCAGTGAAACCAAAAAGCTCTCAGCGTGCATCCAGATAGAAACCGAACTACACGATAACACCGAATGATCATCTGCAAACATGTCTGGCTATGCAATCTGCCCAAATGTACCAAGAAAAGCAACGGCACTTGGCACTCTTCTCATGCGCAGACAGTGAGAGACAGTGGGAGCTGTGAATCAGAGCCAGCTCACTTACCAGTGCTCGGGTACTTTGAGGCCAGGGAGTGGGGGTTTGGGAGGCGCCGGTTCTTCAGTGGAGGGGGCGTCAGTCAGGGCCTCGGTGGAACGACTCAGCGCAGAGGAGTTTGTCGAGCTCTCATCTTCCGTCTCTATAACAGGAGGCTCTGGAACACTGTGATGACCATAATCACGTTAGTGCGTAAAGAATGCATGACACACGGGCGTTCAATGCTTTCAGTGCACTACAATCACTTCTTTATAAGTGCAGCAACATAAATAACAGATCTTCATTAGGCATGTTATTGCAACGTATTTTCAATTATCAACAAAATCTCACAAAGGTTATTCACGGCATCAACAATTTGCGCTCCTGAGTGGTGCAACACAAAGGCGTTCGCCATATCATCAGGAGATCTGAATTCTGACAATCCTTGGTTGGAAGCAACCAAGATGCCAAGTGTAATTCTCAACGCGATGCTGCCACCACCATGCTTCACTGTGGTATTTTCAGGGTTATACTTAAGCAAGGCACTGTAAACAAGGTGTGCTGGTGTCCTTCACCTCTCTGAGCTGAGGACCGATGGGACATTTTTGGCTGTGGGTGACGTTGGGGAAGGGAGCTGCTGTTTCTCCAAGACCAGCTTCACCAGTTCCTGCAGGAAACCACAGACAGTACCCTTACTGGCCACACCACTTCCACTTCACAGAACACACAGTGGAAAACTGAAGATTCAGATGTGCTAGAATCTGTTGTGTTACCTTCACCCCATCCAGCACTGCTTTGATGATGCTGGTAACATTCGCAACAGTGTCCTTCTGCTCCAAGTCCACCCCCCCCAGCATCACCTGATCGGACCAGCGGATGAGGTTCGCCAGACTCTGATACACTCGGCTGAGGCAGGACGACACTGAGGAACTGCAAAAAGATGAACTCCAAACATTATAACTCAGGGAGCGAGACAAAATATAGCCATAGAGTCATAATATTCAGCAAGAAAAAACAAATAAATCATATGTAAGTGCGGAATTTGTGGCCTCAGCCCAGGCAACATGTGGTGCACAGCTGGAACAGATGAATCTGACATATCCGAGAGCCTCTAATATGGGAGAAATGCATTTGTCAAAGTCTGACTTCTTTGTGAAACTAAAACAGAAGCAGACTTGGATATGGCTTTATTTTTCATTTCATGAAAATATTAAGTTTTAAAATAAAAAAAAAAAGTCCCCACCTTTTCAGAATCTTGGGGTCAATTCGCACTACAGGCATGATAGCCTCCAACACTTTACTGGCGGAGCCGGGAAGCATTTCCAGAACTTTCCGGTCCACCACCATCTTATCAATTATTGTCTTGAAATAACGCAAGGCACTGACCACTTCTTTCTCCTTCTCTTCCAACCGACTGAGATTCTGAACCTAAAAAAAAAAGTTGGAGGTGGACTACGGGTCAGCAAAGAGCAGTCAGTGATAAGAGCCAGAGCATACATGCAGTGCACGCAAAGCTACCTTAGTTTCTTGCTTCTCAGGAGTCTTGACAACTCGCTCTGTCGAAGGCTTTGATGCTTTCTTCGATGAATGTACTCTTTTTGGCTTGGGGGAGTGAAATCTGTCTATTAGCCTCATTGTGAAGGTTTGCAGGTTGGAGCGCTGGGAGTCTAAGAGGCATAGAGAGAGAGAGAGAGAGAGAGAGAGAGAAAGAAAGAAAGAAGTAGAGAAAGCGAAGTTAAAAAAAAAAGAAGAAAAAAAAAGGGAACAAACAAGAAAGTCTGGGTAAGGCTGCACAACACGATGGTTAAAAAGAGATTCAGGATTGTTTCGCTGAATTGAAAACAATATCCAGTAGGAGCAGACAAATCAGCAGCCCAAGCACTCAGAACAAGCAGAGGTATCATTCTGAGTAAACAGAAAACAGCAATTTCTGTTCACATTTATAAATCTTCGACTGGTCTGTAGTCACGTTAATTGGCGATATCTTTTAAAAGGAGTATATACATGGGCTCCCGAGTGGCGTAACAGAAAAGGGCTCTCCCTTTCGCCAGGAGATCACGAGGATCAAATCCGGACGAAGATACAGCCATCCGTGGCCCGAGAGTACAAGAGAGCAAAACTGGCCGTGCTCTCTGGGTGGGAGGGGCGGCATGTTCTCTCTCCCCTGTCAGTCAGAGCGACACTAGCCAATAGCCGATGTCTGTGAGCTCATGTATGCGGAAGAAGGTGGATATCATGTGTCTCGAAGGAAGTCTGTGTTACCAACCTTGGTAGCTTTTGTCTGATAGGTGAGAGCTGGCTGGTGAGTAGGAACTGGCCAAGACTAAATTAGGGAGAAAATGGGGCAAAACAAAAAAAATCCTCCCATCCCTGGTAACTGACTAAAGGTAGATATTAACTAAGCTCACATTCACCGTAGTTATTTATTTTACAATCATGATTCATCTGTTGATTCATGAATCAACTTTTCTGCCCTAACAGACGGCTAGCAGTGTAACACAGCATGTTTAACGCAGAACTACACCCCTTTTGACGAAATAACTTTAACTCAAACACGGCCACATAAAAGGCTGTAAGTTGTACCTCGTAACTCCTCCTAGCATGTAAACAGAGAGAAGGAGCAGTTTTCACGCTCGAGAGTGGCGTATTATTTCAGCCTTTCATGCTCTTCAGGAACACACACACACGCGAAGTGGGAAGAAGGAAGAGTGTGTGGCCATTGTGTGCAGTCAGATCCTCTTCTGTGAGCTGAATCGTGGCGCTGTGTCACACAGGCCCTGCTCACTCAGACACTTGAGCTGAAGCAGGCCACTGTGGAGTTCTGATGATGCCACTATTGTGAACGAAACCATTTAGGGGAAATTTCCTCGACTCTTTCAAGTGAACTAAGCTTGAGGTTAGTGTGGGTGTTCTGTGGAGTTTCACGTCAGAGCCCACACGTAGCACCTCAGAGCGAGAGTGCTAAACTGGTAGCAGCCCACACAACGCCTCGTACCCTCAATTCTGCACTGCTAAAAGAGAATATAAAATACAGAAAGCAAAACTCAAAGATCAGATCGAGTAAGTTACAGAACATGGGTAGTTTTACAATAAGCAGCTAATGTGGTAGGAAAGTCCCTCTGAAGTGCTCTAGGCCATAATGGCACTAACAGTTACCTGAAATTGAACACATGACCTCTTTAGTTCTAGGTCAAGAGCTAACATTTAGGAGTGTAAGAGCCTAACGTTCTGAGCTACGCTGAGAGCTGTTCTAGCAGAACTTTCAGCTTTGACTGTGATACATGTCTAACTGTGTTATTAAACTGTTGAAAAGGGAGGGAAGTTCCCAGTCTTATCAATGATCATGCTAACTGATAAGAGCATTACAGTTAACAGGTGAAATTACCCATGAAAACCGACTTCCTCAATATCTGAGTAAGTGGCCAACCTACTTTACTAATGAAAGCAATAGTAAAAGAAGGAAGAACTGCTTCTGGCACCTAAAAACAGAGGAAGTAACTCAAATACAAATAGATTTGGTTTCGTTCAGACTTCCGACACTCTTCTACAAAGATTTTTTTTGGTCTTAATTATTACACTCTAACCAGAAATGGCCCTTTAGTCCAAGTTCTTGGCCTTGGAAAGAGTCACTCGTTTACAAATAGTACTTTCACACCTAAGTCTATTTGCAAAGTCTGAATCAGAGCAAAATACTTGCACTACTTTTGGAAAATACGTTTGAATCAATTCGTTTGATTTGTTTGCTGTTTGGTTACACAATGTTTCGACGAATCAAAAAGAAAAGAATAAAAAAAAAAATAAATCACAAATGTCTGACAGGCATGTGAGGCTGAAAATGCACCCGTAACACAAAATGGTAAACAAAGTACAAAGCCAAGTGAGTGTACAAATCGCAAAAATCAAGTATAGATTACGGAGTCTGTGCTTAAGACATTCTGGGGATCATATCCATCATACATCAGGAATTCTGCAGCTCTACAGCTCTGTCCTTTGGTGCCTCGTGGTTCAGTTCAGAAGCTCGCATTCGCATTTACAAAAAAACAAACAAATAAAAAAAATTCACGATCCTGTTGCATCTCTGCAGGGTTGAATCGCTTTCTCATTAGAGTTCAAGTGGTACTGGACCTCACGCTTGGGCCGGTTGTTTTGGTCCAGACCTGAGTGTAATCGCTGTTGTTTCAATGACACAAATAAACCACAACAAAGAGGAAAAGGCACAAGTGTCCGATTCAGAAAGACTACACACTGCGTATGTGAAAGCAGCCTAAAAGAAAGCTGGTACTGAAACATTACAGGAACGTCAGATACTCAAGAGCTCTGAATCAGTATGAGGAATGGAAAAAGGGATGAGTGCACTCATAAACAGTAACACGCCTAAATTAATACTAACATGCTCTATGGTCTGTTCCGCTTGAGCAGTGCTGTACAGGCAATCCTTTCTCTCTCTCTCTCTTTGACTCATCCAAGTCCCCCCCCCCCCCCCCAAAAAAAAAAACTGCACCAGGACTCAGAACTAGACTCAGACTTAAGACACAACTCCTGATTTGACTCAGACTCATAAACAAAGGTGAAGATATGTAGAGTATCATACTGACTCTCTACTCTCTGTATTAAAAAAAAATAAAATAAAATATATGATCATATTTTTAAACAGACCATTACCTAACATTATACGTTATGTTTATCTAGTTAAAACAGCTATGCTAGAATAAAAGTGTTTATGTAAGTATTGTACAGAAATGTTAAATATACACACACACACATATATATATATACATATATACATATATATGCATACCTAGGTTATGCCATTCAAGTTCGCTGTGTAAGCTAGGCTAAAGTGAAGGGCCCCGCCGTCCACACCCACCGGCGGAGCGGCTAACCGCTAATGCTAACCAATCAGCGATTAACCATTGTTGTTTAGCCGTCTAACTGTTAACATGAGCCGGGCAGAGCAGCCAGCTGATAAGCATGTGGTCTTCCACCACGTATCCGCAATGTTCTGGTCAAGGCTAAAAGCTAAAAGCTCTAAAGCTCACAGATGCTAGCTGTAATCATCTCCAGTAGTCTGGCCGTATCCACAGCAAGGTTCTGTCCAAATTCGCTAGCTAGCTGTAGTTAGCTAGTTAGCTCAAAGCAATGAAGATTGAAAGTGAAGAATAATTCGCGCTTACCTTGTTTACTGTCGAGTTTCCCAGACATCTTCCAGATGAATATGGGCTATATGTTAGATACAGTGTGGATTCTGTATTATTCCAGCATCGTAGCAGAAGCTAGACTGGTCAGTCTCTCTCTCTCTCTCTCTCTCTCTCTCAGTGAGCGGTTTTGTCCACTGTGCAACCAGAGACTGCAGTGGAAACAGCGCCACCTGGCGGTTGGTATGACGCGCAAATAATACTACAGATCTTTCATACCCTCAGGACACATTTTCTCTGCCTGCATAAAGGTGTCCTGATACCATCATTCTCACACAAAAACCAACACAATTCCCGAGAACACTACGTAGTAAAATCACTTGACATTATCTGACATTCATTACATTCACAGAGACGGCTGGTCGTCATTAGAGGTGTAGACAGGGTTGCGGTGGATCCTGAGTCTATCCCGGGGAACGCTGGACCTGGGGTAGTTCCTGAGTCTATCCCGGGAACGCTGACCTGACGTGGGTCCCGAGTCTATCCCGGGAACGCTGGACCTGAGGTAGTTCCTGAGTCTATCCCGGGAACGCTGACCTGACGTGGGTCCCGAGTCTATCCCGGGAACGCTGGACCTGAGGTAGTTCCTGAGTCTATCCCTGTAACGCTGGATCTGAGGTGGGTCCCGAGTCTATCCCGGGAATGCTGGATCTGAGGTGGGTGCCAAGTCTATCCCGGGAACACTGGATCTGAGGTGGGAATACATCCTGGAGGGGTCACTGTTCCATTGTAGGGCACCATGCACTCACATTCACACTCAGGGACAATTTAGAGTAGCCAGTCTACCTACATGCGTGTTTTTTGGGAGGTGAGAGGAAACAGGCGAACCAGGAGGAAACCCATGTGGACATGGAAAAACATGCAGAAATTCCACACTTCTATCCACACTTCCACATCTGAGCTCAGAATCGAAACAGAGACCCTGGAGCTGTGACCCACTGTACCACCCAATAACAACAACAACAACAACAACAACAACAGTAATAGTAACAATAATAATAATAATAATAATAATAATAGCCTCATTTGGGATTAAGCTTGTTAATATGCCACTTATATTACTAATTTTAACTAAATTTTCCCCTAAAATATGTATGACAAGGAAGGCAGTTTTATTTTTGCCATAAATTAGGAAAAAGTAATTATACTCTCCTTATATAGATTATATATAATTATACTGGTCCCTTATATATATATGATTAAAACAAACGTAGATCATAATCAGTGGTAGAGCAAATAGTTCATCAAGTACAACATAGACATATTCTTATACTTATATAATAAAATATACAGTTGCATAAATAGCTATTATACAAAGCTGAACTTCTCTCTTTCTACACCTTTAATCAGTCTTTAATGGTGAATGTGAAATGTGCAGAAGTGGTTCATTACTGTCAGGTGTGTAAGAGCTGATTGTTTTCACTCTGGCGCCATCTTGTGGTCAAATCACGAACACCCCCCCCCCACCCCACCCCCCACCCCCCACGGTGATACAACCTTATACCACAGCACTGTTAAATTAAATAAACTTTTTAAACTGGTCATAAGCTGTTGATTAATTTTCTACAACAGCCGATATTAGAGTAATAACAGCCACAAGGCTTTATATTATTGTTCTTGTTCCTATGCGTTATCGTTCCTGTAGTTATAACTAACACAAGCGACTTGTATGGCGAACTCTACACATGAACACATTTTAAGAAGTGTGTTATTGCTGACATGATGTTTTCTGTATGTAGATGTTTATTTAACATTTTTGTAAGGAGTCTTCAGTGTCAGCACTTTGTAGCAAAGCTTTTTTTTCTAGTAAAGTTTCCCAGCATGGAGAATTCTTCATGACAGAGAGCTTTCTGGTTTTTCTGTAACATGACAAGCTGCATTTTATACAGTATTTTATACAGGCTGTTTATACAGAAGCTACAATAACATAAGTGATAACAGGAACTAGTTGAACTAGTTGAAATGAAATGATTACTATTTTTTTTTAAAGTGTCGTGTCATTCCTTAATAAATAAAAAATGTTAACGTTGTCAAATTGCTATGGTATAAGAGGAATGAAAGAGTTCAGGAAGTGCTGTCGCTGGAAAAAATAAATCAACTTCCAGGGTGCTAACACTAATGCCTCGTGTTGGGCCACGTCACGCCACCCCGTCGTTGATTATTTTCCTATAAAAGCATGCCCCGGGTGTTTTAATCCTTGCATGAAAGACAATACACAGCATACTGTATATTCACAGGAAAATACTGAAAATGTCGCACAAATCCATTGTCTTGGTTTTGGCTGATCCAGTGATGGGTTTAATAGTTTGCAATTAATATGCAAAGCAGTTCCTCTAAGTAACAGAATAAACAAATATGAGTGAATATCAGACTGTTATTCCACATTGGCAAAATGATTCTCAATAACCAACGCTCGGTTGTCTTCTGCTCAGCTGTCAGAGCGCACTCTGTGATGGCCGTGATCTCAATTGTTCAGTGCAGTGTGAAAAACAGTGGGCTTGTGGTAGAAATTTGCGATTTTGATGTTTCATTCTTGACTGGAGTGCTCATGGTTTTAGTGCCAGCGTGGCATTTTGTTCACACTATATGAAGTGTGTATGGTTTTGAGAAAGGTGTTAAAACATTTGAGAACAGAGACACTTTTTCTGAAATGTGTTTACACTAGTGAGAAAAACTATAAACAGTTGTTTTACCATAACGTCATTTGTAAATAATTTCTTATAGAATATTTTTTTAAAATTAAAGCCATAGTAACCTGTACGAATTAATAATAGGGAATTTTCACATGTTCTCCCCATGTTCTCAAGGGTTTCCTGAGAGATCTCCACTTTCATCCACACTCCCAAAAAACATGCCAGTAGGTGGATTATCTGCAATAAATTGCTCCTCGGTGTGAACCATTAATGCCCTACATCTCATCCAGGGAGTTTTCCTGCATTGCCATCAGCGCTTCCAGAGTATATTCCACTGGATCTACAACAAACCTGACCAGGATCAAGTGGTTATGCTTGAGGACATACAGTGACACACTCTTTGCTTCCTTTTATTGATAAATCTAAACGTATTGGTAAAGTCCATTTAATCAATTGATAAGAATCCTGTCTGTCATCGACTGCACCTCATGCTGAAGTGCATATTACTGTATATACACTATATGGCCAAAGGTTTGGATACCTGACCACCAAACCAATATGTGGTTCTTTCCCAAACTGTTGTTACAAATTTAGAAGCACATAATTGTCTAGAAAATCTTCGTATGCTGTAGCGTTAAGATTTCCCTTCACTGGAACTAACGGGCCCAAACCTGTTCCAGCATGACAGTGTTGGAGTGGAAGATCTCAAGTGTCCTGCACAGAGCCCTGACCTCAACCCCACTGAACTGAACTCTTTGGGATGAACTGGAACGCTGACTGCACCCCAGGCCTCCTCATCAGACATCAGTGCCTGACCTCACTAATGCTCTTGGGGCTGAATGAACACAAATCCCCATAACCACGCCCCAAAATCTAGTGGAAAGCCTTCCCAGAAGAGTGGAGCTTATTATAACAGCAAAGGGAACTAAATTTGGAATGGGATGTTCAACAAGCACATATGAGTCTGATGCGCAGGTGTCCACAAACTTTTGACCAGATAGTGCGTCATGTAATGTAAGAGATTCTCGGTAAAACATTCATCTTCCCATCACGTTCAGAAGTCACTGGAACTCTGTGAGCTTTTCATATGCATGCGCATTTGTTTTTATTTTCACGTGAACTATTCACAAAATTCATTTTCATATGCTAATTTTTCACGTGCGTGCAATGTGTTTTCGTGTTTAATACGCGATTATTCACATAACGACACGTGAAAAACGTAGGATGCCACATGCTACAAAAGACGTCACACTTATCATTAATACAGACCAACATAAGCACACTAACAGAGACAGATGCAGGAGTGTGTGAGGGGGCCGGCTACACACACCGTAGTTCTGACACTGCAAATCACACTGAGCATTTTAGGAATTTTGTCAGCCATTTTGTGTTCTTTTCAAGAAGGAAACTCGATCAGATTTCTAAAAATAAAGCATCACTTCAGCTGATATAGCCTATTGCAGGAAGGCAGGAGGGACACCTCAAGGGGAAAAAGGCAAGGGCAAGCTGAAGGTGTGGAATGTCACAGAGCCCTTGATGATGTTTCCTCTTTCAGAAATCATTTTCAGACGTGGTTAGTGTGACTTTACCATCTGCTGAGGGAAAAAAAAAAAAAAAAAAGCTGGAGGTTTGATTCCCGTCTTCGTCACTCAGAACAAATCTGGCAGCTCCAATTCTACTGTCCTTTGGTGCTTTTTGAAAGACACAGAAGACACTCGCAGTCGCAGGCTGCCGCAGTGGGACTGTGTGTGTCAAAGCAAACAGACAGCCAGCCCAGAGCGCTCATCCATCAAGTGCTGCCACGTCCACTCTCTACATCCCTTTAACAGGGGAATTAGGAGCAAGCCCAGAGTCTGATGCATTATTTAAGAGGCAGAACACTGATTTCTGACTAGAGGGCTATCTATCTATCTATCTATCTATCTATGGTGCCATTTAGCCTTTGAAACTCTTAAAAATGTAAACTATCTTCAACACAGAATCTAGAAAAACATGCATTTAACCATTGAACAATGTGCTAACCCATCTCACACAGTGAGATCTCTTTTTTTTTGTTTAAACCAGTTTGCCTTGCTGAAAAATGGCTACATTATCTTAAATAAGTGACATTGTATAAATGTTTTGAGCATAGAATTTGCAAATACACAAAACGAATAATAGTTTACTTTCAGTCTATGATTTGGGAATCGGTGCTGTTGAATCCTCGATTCCGATTGGTCAAAAGGTGTGGCGTTGATTCATTTTCTATAACAGCAGCTTTGATAGTAGTGCCAGCTGCAATTCAGATCTCAGGTTTATATTAATGCGCTCGTTCCAATACGTAATCATTTCTATAGCAACAACTCATACGCACGGATTTGTTTTTGAAGGTGCTCCACGTAATCTAAGGCTAATAACGAACGCATTAAAAAACTTAGTGTTATTTAAAATCGTCGATATGGTGAAAGTTTATGGAAGGAGACTTATGGAAGGAGTCTCCAGTGGCAGCGCTTTGTAACAGTCAATAGGATTTCAGCTATGGGAGCCTCTTCAGGATAGAAGACGTCCAGTTTCTCAGTAACATCATTGCCAAAAAAAAAAAAAAAAAAAAAAAAAAAAGATAGCTAGTTAAAATACTTTGAATATGTGTGAATTTACAGTATATATATTTTTTGAAATATATGAAATATATGAAATATAATATTCTTCAGCCTGTTTTTAGATGCTTTTACAACTTTCAAGCATTAAATTGTCTTATTTTATTGACAGACAGAATTTTGTTTCTTTCTAGAAATAATAAAAAAAAAAGATCAGCCAAGAGAATAAGACAATTTCAAGCTTGAAATTAGTAGAAAATGTCTAGATTTTCAGGTTTAAAAATCATATATTTGGTTTATCGTAATCTTATAATAGAAAATACGAAATAATTTGCCATTATTCAATATTTTCATCTTGCTTTTGTCTTATTAACTTCTACAGAGAGAATAACGAGAGGATGAAGAAAGAGGGAACGACTGTTTAGGGTTGCTATAACACAAGCGATAAGAGGAAACGAACGTGCAGAAGACTCACAACATTAAATGTAACTATAAAAAAGACATGTCATTCATTAATTAATTCATTAATTAACATTAAACATTGTAATCATTGGCAAACTGCTGTGGTATGTAAACAATACAACATTTCAGGACGTGCGGTTATAAGAAAATAATCATCTTTGGGCCAGCATCATGCAAAGCAATCCACTTAGCATCCTCTGATTATTTTCCTCTGAGAGTACTGTCCATCGTGTTTTATTCCTTACATAATGAAATCTTGAAGACTGTTTTTTTTTCTTCCTAAGACTGCGCCAGTGTACGTGTGCTATCCGTGTTCTGTCTATCTGTGTATCCTCTAACAAATTCAGTAGGGAATATACAAAAAAAAAAAACCCTCTCCCAGCTAAAAAAGATGCCGCAGCATTCATTATTAATATGGATCTTGATGTGTGCATAATAATAAAGCAAAAAAGAAAAGAAAAGGAAAGAAAGGAAATGACCTTGTTATCTTGTGTCTCAGTCTGGGTGATAAATGCTACGATTCAACAAAGACAAAATGGCCTTGGCTGCTATCTCAATACGTCTCAATCTGTAATGGTACACAGAGGAAACGAGTGGCTCGCTGTGCATTTTGAAACCTATTTGACATTCCGAGGTTGTCGGTTTTCCATCAAATGTGGATCTCCACGCGCTTAAACAGATCTGGATAAAGCCACTGTCATCGCTTTAACAGTGCAAAGATGAACTGAAATTCAGGCATTAAAACGCAGCCTGCTGTGTGTTTGTTTTTTGTGCTTTTTTTTTTTTGAGAAATGTGTATTTAAAATAGGATACGACACAAAGATTACTTCCTGTAGGCTTCACTGAGGCACTGAAATGCATGCACACGCACAATAACAGCCAAATAACACCTGATCCTCAGATTATTGTGTGAATTATGAATGAGTATTTGAACACATTTACAAAATTGTTGTTTCTTATTATGCGGATAGTTAGGTTTCTGGTAATATTACCTTCACTTCACCATGTTTTTTTGTGAGAAGAACAGGTTTGAAGGCACACAATCTACGCAATTTATATATATATATATATATATATATATATATATATATATATATATATATATATATATATATATATATATATACACACACACAGAGTAATGATTTGCAGATCAGCCAGTATGTACAGTGCATCAATGATTTAAATGATTATTAAAGTAGTCTCAGGTGACTCATAACAGGTGCTCTGCTCTTTATCAGGTCTTTCTATAAAATGGAAATAATAGCACGACTTCACTGCGTTAGTGATATATTAGAGTTATAAAAGCAGTTTAGTTGCTCTCATTTTATGAGGTAATTCTTTGTAACGGTTACTTCCTCAGCAAGAAATCCCACCATAGTCATTCTAAACCCTTCTGAAAACATGTAGATGATATGTTTTCCTAGAATAACCTGAGCTGCTTTTGGAAAACTTACTTCACAAATACGGTGGAGTGGGAAAATTTGCACACCCTTACGACGAACTAAAAAAAGACAACAACAACAAAAAAAAGTAGTTCAAGCAGGGATGCATTTATTGGGTTAGGTTTCACACATGTTCCTTTGCGATTATTCATAAATATCTTCATGGTCATTCAATGCTGTACCCTAGTCATCGTCCTTGTGGATCCAGAGGCTATCTCAGGAACACTGGGTGTGAGGTGGGACAAGATATCTGTCCATCAGTGGGAGGAAACCGGAGAACCCGCTGGAAATCCACACGACTCAGGATGGAACCAAGGACCCTGAAGCTGTGAGGTGACAACGCTATTCATTGTGCCACAGTACCGCCATATTTGTTATCATAAATCACAAAATACTCTTAAACCCTTTGTACAGACAGCAAAAGAGGGTAATTTCCTGTGTTTTTACTAATTCAATTTAAGTCTTATTGTCCAAAAATATAAGCACTGCACACCAATGAGTACTCCCTTAAATGAAAGGACAGACATGTACCAGAATAGATCATAGTTAAAATACCAAAATGTACCAAAATAAATCGAACAAAAGAAACTATGATATAACCATTGTGTCTACACGTCTGCTGTATTTTATTGTTGCCTTGTTGGAATAGGATTTTTGATGGTAAAAGTGTTTGGTTTGCGAAGTCCCAAATATTTGGCTACTTTACATCTGAGATTCTTGCAGGCTGTAAACAAGTCCAGAGGTGACATGTTGTAATGCTTGGATGAGTGTTTTAGGGTTGCCCAGAGAGTGAAAATAAGGGTGAAATGGTTGAGTGTGGGGAAAACAGTGAGCCAAAAACTGTGGCGTTGGCATACCCACACATGCAAAGCAAAACACTCGGAAGCATCATTAGAAATAAGAAAATAAAAAGGGTTACAGATGTAGTCTACGGTAAAGCAGTCACCTTCCCTTACCCACTCGTAACTCTGGCAGACAGATACACCCACTCATACACAGACAGCGTACATACACACACAACACACAACGTAAAAGAGAAGTGTCTTAAAGGCACATTACAATACAATTAGCTAGCTACAGTTACACTAAGTGACCATTATAACGTCTGTTCAGTTACTGAGTGCTCCGAAACAAAGACACAGAGGAAGCTCAAATTTCATATGCAGATAGATAACATTGACAGAAGAGACGCTGATATCGTTGCTATTGTCTTTATACTGTAGACGCCGCTGTCTACAGCACTAGGGGGCCTGAACAAACAGTCACAAACTCCACCAAACTCCAAACTCCAAGTCACAAACTCCACCCTGAGTGACTTGCATATTCATCAACATGTGATCTTCAACATTTATTTTGTAATGAAATTCTGAGTCGACTCTTTTAGTTTAAACTTCTTTCATCGACACACTGATCTATTTTCACTATGGTTAACAGTTTTCTACATTACCCGCAATGCCATTCAACTACCTGCTCATAGTGCTGCCAGTATCATTAAGCCCTCACATCATCTCTACCTGAAGAGAATGATGCAGCAGCGCTTTAGTGCTTTAGTCTGTCCAGCTCTCTCACCTCCTTATCTGTACAGTCCACTCAAACAGGTTCATGCTACTTTCAGGCTAATACCGTCATCAGTGCCATCTCTTCGATCACTAACTAGCCGAGCTGAGTCTCGCCGTTACTTAGTGTGACTGTGTCTTAGAGCTGCATTGCATTCTGGAACTTTGAGTCCAGCAGTTGCACTAATGTCACTACTTCTGCACATTGGATGTCATTGGAAAATGGTGAGTGACAGCACCAACCACCAAAAATTCAACACATCACAAATAGCTCAGTATAAACATATTTAATGTGCTTCAGGGTGGAGTTTTCCTTTAATAGTAAAAAAAATTATCAGCATGGAAGTTTCCCTTTAAGGATGTTTTCTAATAACTTAGATGTTTTATAATAACTTATCTTCGTCTTTTTAACTATCTCCAAGCTCTTTTGTATTTTTTGGATCGTCTCAGTTGTAATTTCAGTTGTGTCTGTTATGAATCTGGCATATACTTCCTTCTTCAAATCAGGTCTGGTGATCAAGACTGTGAGACAAATCTTTGAAAAAAAAAAAAAAGTATGGCTCTATTTTTCTGCTGATTTCGCCTTGATGTCTTGGGCTCTTCTCTTGTGGCAAGGTACACACATTTTATTAGTAGGTTGGAGGTACATTTTCCGCTTATAAGCCATGGGGGGTGCAAACTTTTGCAATCAAATGTATACATGCTACTAAAATGAAAAACTTTGTTACTTCCAGCTTGCTGTTGAATGTCGTTATGACCCACATTGGTACCTTTGTGCTGCTATCTGAAGGAGGATAGACTGCAGTCCTCTCTGACCTTGGCCAATCAAACAGCTTAGTGATGCTCCTAAACGGGCCTGATCCCAGGAGAGGCCAGCGAGATGAAAGGCAGTGTGCATAAAGGCAGAGATTAAACCTGATCTGATGGGTCGAGCGCAGCAGCTCCCTTTGGTAACTCCTGCGCATAGAGGCGGTTTGACAGGGGCACTAGGCAAAGCAAAAGCCCCAGGGCACCTCGTTTAAAGACAGCCATGCCGAGATGTGCCGAGGCGTTGCTTTTTTTAATGTAAATCTTTAACTTTTCAGCCTCCTGATCAATGGTGTATAACAATGACTTACTGTGAAGCACAGTCGCAGGCCAACATCAAAAATGAAGCAGACCTTTCATTTTGCATCACACAGACGAGGTGCAAGTTATAAATGATACATTATGAAGAACATGTCCTTCCTATGCAGCTTTATCTCTTCAAAAGCTTTTTCCTACACCTTTACTCAGAGCTAGTTTTAAATCCAACTTGTCTGAGCTGTATGAAAAAGCTACCTAAAGTAGCACCAGCAGATAATAAATATAAAAGTATAGCACTAAATAGATAGTAAAACATGTTTCTAAATGCACAGGGAGATCAATTTCCAGCCCATAGCATTGCAGAGATTAGCATCGTACATCATCAACTCAAGTATTATAGAGTAAAAATAAAATAAAATAAAATCATGCATTTAATCCCAGAAGACTGTAAGCCAATTAAAACACAGTATGTGCAAATTTAAAATGATTCAATTTCAAGACCCAATCAATATAAAGTAGTTTCCAGCCCAAAGTCTACATTCAAGCTCCAAATGTTTAGTCAGCAGCATCAGTGTCTGAGAGAGAGGAGACAGATTAGCATCCCTGGCCCAATTCATCAGCTACCTTAATTATTAAAGGTTTCAAAGGTAACAGTGTGACAATGATCTGTAAATTATGTGAGCCAAAACCTGTGGAGATATATGCATATAGCTTTTAAAAAAAGCATATAGGTTAAAAAAAGCATATAGGTTAGCATAGTTAAGCATATAGGTTAAAAAAAAGCATATAGGTTAGCATAGTTAAGCATACAGGTTAGCATAGTTAAGCATACAGGTTAGCATAGTTAAGCATATAGGTTAGCATAGTTAAGCATATAGGTTAAAAAAAAGTCACATGTAAAGTAGTTTACAACTTATTTTACTCTTACTGGAGTGATTTTCTTGATCATTGTTTACTTTTAGTTAAGTGAATTATTATTACAGTAGCAGTACTTTTTTTTATTACTCACATCAGTATGTTTTGCACTCTTTCCACCGCTGCTAATATGATAGTATGATATTATGTCACCATTAGGTACATTTTTCTGAGAGTATCGCAGTAAGTCATTAGTACTTCTACTGAACAATTATTATTATTATTATTATTATTATTATTATTATTATTACTACTACTACTCTAGCACTGCTCGACTGGTCCCACCATCTCTCAGGGTACAAGGAAGACATGCATCGAGACTCTTCTCTGTTCTGGCACCAAGGTGGTGGAATGAACTTCCCCTAGATGTTCGAACAGCTGAGTCACTGGCAGTCTTCAAACAACGTCTAAAGACTTCCCTCTTCCTAAAGTACTTAAATTAGCACTTACACACACACACACACACACACACACACACACACACACACACACACACACACACACACACACACACAAAAAACCCTCCCCAACAGAGTCTTGGGCTGATGGTATTCCTAGTTTGTGACCTAGTGAGCCAGTATCAGAATGTATTTATTGATAGAGACTTCAAAGCACTTTTGTAAGTCGCTCTGGATAAGGGCATCTGCCAAATGCCGTAAATGTAAATGTAAATGTACTACTACTACTACTACTAATGCTAAAATTTATATAGCACCTCTCAAACCCAATTGCACTTTTTATAAAAAAAATGAATGAATGAACAAAACAACCACTGATATACACACACCTTACTTTATCACATAATTAACCAAAAATCCTACCAAAGTAATTTTGAAACACCGGGAAACATGTATTATTAACACTGAATAAATGTGTTTGTTTGTTTGTTTGTTTGTTTTTGAGAGCAGGATTGCACAGATTTTTTTTTATTTTAGATTTTTTTCAGTGTGCATAAGCTTTATTTGTTTTTTTTTTTTAATTATTTTGTTTGCTTGTTTATTTGTTTATTTTTGAGAACGGCTTAGAATCGATTTATCGAAAATTTTTTTTCTGTTTAATTTTAGTTATTTATTAGTTAGTTAGTTTGTTTATTTTTGAAAACAGTTTTGTTCATGGAAAAAGGATTCAACGTCACATGTACGGTTGAGTGCAAAGGTTTGCACACCCCTAGACAAAATGAGGGGGAGAAAAGACCAAAAAAATTCCAAAACGACCAAAAGGTTTTCCAGACGATCCTTCATTAGCACAAGTGACAAAAATGTTCAAACAGTGTATGTTAAGTTATCAGTAGTGAAAACAACAACCTCTGATATAACGCTGTTTAATTATAACAAGAACACAAGACTCTGATTGTATATTGAAATCAATAAATTTTTAGAAAATGTGGAATTTTTCCTCCTGATTTTTTTCTTTTGGAAAATGGTTTGGTATGTTCCTGCAACATTAGTTCAACGAAATATTATGACACATTGCCAAAAAAGCGTGATTTTGCAGTATATCCCAGGCGGAAGTGTATATTAGAAGAAAGAAAACATGTCTTCATACAGTATCATGACTCAGATGTGTTCCTAGCCTACGTTTAGATTGTTCTGCTATTATACAGCATAATTCAGATTATTTCCATTGCTCCATGATCGATGCGTGTGTAAATGCCACTTGTGAAATAAAATATAAATTTCACTGTTGGCATAAAACACATTTCAGCTGCTTTGTAAGTACCAGCTCGTCTGTTTGAAGGTTTCAGGCAGTGAAGTGTAAAAGTGCACTAGGGGGCACTGCAATAACTACTTTGCCCAAGATGATCTGCTACTTTTGGCTGGATTGGTATGATTGATGGATTCAGCACAACACATATATCAATTTTCTCAATTAAAAAGGTAAGCCAGGAGCAAACATTACACTCATACTGTTTGCCAACGTATTGTTGTTACACTCGCCTGCCTATGTGAGGATGGTTTACTAATATGTTTCGTGTGGTGGGGGAAGTATAAACGAATAAATGATGCAGAACTCACAAGAATAGACTCACACATGGACACAGATTCAGGTCCAAAACGCCTACACTCTCACATTCATCTCCTGGAGTTTAAAGCCACTTTTCAGGGACTGTGTGGGTGGCAGTCTCAGATCACAACGTGCTCCTCTCCAAAGCCATGTTTAGGAGGCCCACCAAGTTCATTCGCACTTTCTTTTCTAGCTGCCTGTACGGCATTAATTCTTCCTAACTGCAGAAACTATACATGCTGCTATATTTCTGAAAAATGTATGTGGCTTGAAAGATATTCAAATCCATTTTGCATCAAAAGGAATGAGCAATGCTTGCTCCTCATCTGAATGCTCTCTCTGGTGCAAAGCCTTCACTCTCTTTTACTTATGCATTTACGATGAGACAGGAGGCGCAACGCAGTCATAGTAATGAGCAGAGGAGAGATTTCACACTGAAGCTGAAGCAGCATTTTAAGGCTTCTGATGGAATCGTGTGCAAATGAACATCCTGTACAACCTGGGCCTGGTGCACTGGAACAATATGAACAGGGCTTGTGTTTTGACAGTCTTATAGCACAGTGTTGTTGAATACTTGATTCTGATTGGTCAGAAGGTGTTGATCAAGTTACAGTAACAGCAGTTTGGACAGTAGTCCCGGCTATAATTCAAATCACAGGTTTATATTAATGCACTTGTTCTAATGTCTTATCAGTTCCATAGTAACAACGTACACGGGGACTTGTGTGGCACAGGCTCTACATAAACCTAGACACGGTGAAGCTTTCTGTGAGGAGATGTTTAGCATTTTTGGAAGGAGTCTCCAGTGTCGGTGCTTTGTAACAGTCTGAGATAAAGCGGTAACTTTAGGTTTTCAGACACAGGAAAGTCTTTTTTTTGTCTTATTAATTGCAAGAGAGAGAATAAAGAGAATGGTGAGGGAAAAACTGTTTCTAGCTGTTATAAGATACTGTGAGTGGTAACAGGAATTGTTATACTAAATTGTTTCATGGACATTAAATGTAACTATAAATGTAACTATATGACAACATATGATGTCGTTCTTTATATATATAAAAAAAAAATTCTGGGTTGTAAGAGGAATAAAAGAACTCAGGGTGTGCTGTTATAGAAAACTAATCAACGCTGTATGACATCAGCCCTTCATTTATTATTTTCCTGTAACAGTACACTCTGTCCTGTTTCATTCCACTCACAATTGTTAAGACAGAGCTAAATTCTTCTGTATAAAACTCAGCTCAGTTTCACCTGTAATGAAATAGGCTTGATGGCAGTATTTGAATTAATAAAGTACACTTTTACCTAAGATGAGCTACCTAGTTATGTTAGCTAATGTTACTCACTAAATCCTATATGGTATGATATAGTATATATATACAGTTTGATTGCTGTTAAATAAATCACTATTACACAAATTGAGACTCACATACTACGATCTCACTCATATCCTGTGAGAAATGCGGGCTAGTTTACTAGCTGTGAGCTAGCCAGCTAGCTGAAATGGCTGGAGGAGAATTGTTGAACATTCACGAATTCTGTCATTTCTACTGAGGGTAAAAATGTCCCGAGGTCATTAAAAAAAAAAAGTTTAACAACTTGTTAATTTATATATATTATCTTAGTGTAGTGTTTTAAGTCGGACACATTGGAGTACATTACTTTTTTTGTACCTGAGGCAAACTTAAGAACTATGGAAGGCATTACATCATCATCTCTACATCCTCTTAACGTATTCCTCGTATTAAAACTTGCTCGCAAACTTTTGTGCTGCACTTGTAGGCAAAAGCATTGCAGCAAAGGCCACCATAGCAGCATGTGGTTAACGTATATGCACAGTGGCAGGTTGAAGGCAGCGGTGTCACTTCAGTCTCCTCTGATTGACTTCCTGCATGGAAAAAGTGCTGATTCGTCAAATCCCACTGGCCTGATTGCTTTAATGGTCTGCTCTCACTCAGTCCCTGATTCTGAATCCCAAATGGCTCCCTTCTGCCTATATAAGTGCACTAGATAGGGTATGAAATAATGGCTTCTCCACCAGAGGCAGTGCACCTTATGCAATATTAGTGTATAAAAGAATGTGACTGCCATTCTCTCCTACTTTTAGCACACTGAAAATTAAATTCAACAGAACTCTGTGATTTGATTTCGAGAGAAGAAAGGCATATGGCAAAGTGTTGCCTGGCACTGAGAGGTTACCTCCTAGCTGTTTTTTCCCCCAAACATTAATTTATTGCATTTCTTTTCCAAGTCTGCCAGGCCAAGGCTTGGTCTTATCCATTTTTTATTTATTTATTTATTTTTTTTTTTATAATATGCACTTTCCTACATGGAAGACCTTGCATCTTTCTAGGAACCTTTATGAAATAGGTAATGCATAGCTGTAAATCTGTCAATGAACTTGTAGGAGAGTTGAATTAAGGTCAGTCTATAAAATATGTCTACAAAGCTGTATATTAAGTTCTAGGCACATTAGAAGGGCGCAAAGGACAATATGGAAGTCAACATGATTGCATATACAGATCAGACATACCATTAAAACCACCTGCCTAATATTATGTAGGTCCCCCTTGTGCTGCCAAAACAGCTCTGCTTTATCGAGTCATGGACTCCACAAGATCTCTGAATGTGTGTTGTGGTATCTGGCACCAAGAATTTAGCAGCAGATCCTTTAAGTCCCGTAAGTTGTGAGGTGGGGCCTCCACGGATCGGACTTGTTTGGCCAGCACATGTCCACACACGGATTGAGATCCGGGGAATTTGGAGGCCAAGTCAACACCTTGAACTATTTGTCATGTTCCTCAAACCATTCCTGAACAATGTTTGCAGTGTGGCATTGCGCATTATTCCGCTGAAACAGACCACTGCCATTAGGGAATACCGTTGCCATGAAGGGTTGTGCAACAATGTACAACAGACAAGGGTCTGCAACAATGTTTAGGTGGGTGGTACGTGTCAAAGTAACATACACATGAATGCCAGGACCCAAGGTTTCCCAGCAGAACATCGCCCGGAGCATCACACTGCCTCTGCCACCTTGCCTTCTTCCCATAGTGCATCCTGGTGCCATCTCTTCCCCCAGGTAAGCAACACACACACACACACCCGGCCGTTCACATGATGTAAAAGAAAACGTGATTCATCAGACCAGGACACCTTCTTCCATTAACCCATGGTCAAGTTCTGATGCTCAGTTGCCCATTGTAGGTGCTTTCGGCAGTGGAAAAGAGGTCAGCATGGGCACTCTGACCGGTCGACGGCTATGCAGCCCCATATGCAGCAAGCTGCCATGTGCTGTTTGTTCTGATAGCTTTCTATCATAGCCAGCATTAACTTTTTCAGCAACATGTGCTACAGTAGCTCTCTTGTGAAAGACCAGACGGGCTAATCTTTGCTCCCCACATGTATCAGTGAGCCTTGGGTGTCCATGACTCTGTTGCCAGTTCACCAGTTGTCCTTCCTTGGACCACTTTTGGTAGGTACTAACTACTACATACCGGGAACACCCCACAAGAGATGCTTTGACCCAATCATCTAGCCATCACAATTTGACCCTTGTCAAAGTCATTCAGATCCTTATGCTTGCTTAGGGTTTATGCTTATGCTTGCCATTTTTTAATATATCCCACCCTTTGACAGGTGCCACTGTAACGAGAGAATCAGTGTTATTCACTTCACCTGTCAGTGGTTTTAATATTTTGGCTGTTCAATGTATATTTAAAAGAGTAACAGGATGAAATGAAAAAAATGGAAGTAAATTATCTACAAATTCAGTTTATGCCCAAAGGCACTATACTGCATTCAAAGCAGCTTTCCACACCAAAAAGAAAAGCTAATATGCTCCCATGTTTTAAGCCCTTGTATTTGGGTCTACATTCTGTAACCAGCCAGGAGGCTGAGTAGGAAAACCTTGAGTTTCCATTACCCAGATGCAAAGACAGGAGTATAGAAAACAACAAGCCAGGTTTAAATGGAGGGCAGGAAGTCTCTCAGTTTCTCACGGCACAGATAGCTGGCCTGCTGCAGTCGCCATTGATTGGCTGATAAAGCACAAATTGATCAGTGCACGCTCATTAGCATCCTATTAGCCATGACCTATACCTACCAAGACACAAAATGTTCCACCTCAAATGGATTACCAAATGCAACAATTCAACCTGAGACAGAAAATCTGTGAGCACTCATGCGAAGCCAGAAATCGATTGAATTTGATCATTTACCCCCGGGGACAAGCAACACACTGTCATATTGTGACCTTCATTTTTCATATTCCATTTTTTTCACTTATAAATTTAGTTACAGTAAGGACCAAGGTCTTGTGTCTGGTGTCCTCTGTAGAAATGGTTTATACCATATACACTCCACGTCACCTCGACTCTCCTACAGACACTGGTAGCTCTTTCGTCCCGTGTATTACACAAGCCCTTCTCTGGGAGTTACACATATTACTCGCAGAGAAGAATGAGATGAATTACACTAAAACTCATTCTAAGCACTAACTTTTCCAAAATCACTAAATTCACGTAAGCGCTCAGGGCCCCCGAACCACCAGAATGCAGTATTTAAAATAACAAACAAACAAACAAACAAATAAATAAATAATTTTGGGCCATAGTATTATTGGTAACAGAATCACATTACCCTGAGTTGATCATTTTTAGTCATTTATAGTTGCATTTAAAGTTGTGGAGCATCTGCGAGATAAGTTAGTTATCACATATCAGCTGGCACTAATGTCAGAGCTGCTGCTTTAGAAATTTAATCAGAGCCTTAATTACATTCAAATATAGGGTAGGGAGTAAGTAGAATATTCAGCCCCCCAAATTTCGGAAACAGTCCTGTTTGTACCTTTGTGCTTTATACAAGTTTAACACTTTATCCATGCTGAAAAAAAAAGATACGTTCTATAATCGAAGGCTTGCACTAAGTAAGTCATTTGCTGCATTTTAATCGTTTGACATTTTCAGCACACTTTTTGCCCACTAATATCATGCTTTCTGAAAGAGTGATGACATCGAGGCAGCCTGATATGTTTGACCTGATATTGTAGGTCACAGCCCACACGGCTTTCTTCAAAATAATGTTCAAGGACATTTTCTCCTTGTTTGTCCCGCTTCTAATCTTGTTTGACACTAGATAAATGATCTGCCTGCGCATTTCAACCTCTGGCTGACTCTTTTGTTTGGAAGATAATCTGGATTGTATTCTGTTGCTTCACCCAAATTAAGTCTTGATGGGTTGAAGACCTTGCTCACCCCATGTGTGCTCCTGCATGTGTCCTGAATTTTCTGTGTCCCATAGTGCTATAAACTGATTGATGATATAACTCATATGCCTGGTACACTTTTTTTTTTTTTTTTAATAGAAAGGGATTAGAAAGTAATCTTATTTGAATGTGTCTAATACAAACAAATCATCTGAAGAACAAAGAACCAGAGCTGATATTCACTGTTGTAATGAATTCTAATATGCTGTGGTTCAACAGGTTAGTCACTCTTGCTTTAGCCTGTTTTATTGTCTGTGATAATCCTCTTAAATAACACTGACCTTCCATGATTAATTTTACAATCATGAACTTATCTCTAAGATAGTCACGTTCTTCTTTAATTGAGAACGCCACTGTTTGTAATAAAATATTTATAGGAATAGGGTGTGTGGAGGGGAGGTGATGGTGTATCAGTGTAATAATCTTAGGAGATCTTGGATGCCAAGGAATCAATCATGTAATATGATTATTAAAATAAATATTTCTTTCAAATCCCCCTTGAACCTTTCCACATTTTGTAGTGTTCCAACCTGGACCGAAAATGGACTCAGTAGTTGATTTACACAACATATCAAAATATTGCAAAATATATTGTTTTATTGTGACACGAAGCATAATTATGCAGAAAAGCAAACAGTATAAGTATTCATTTACCATGAGTCAGTCTTAATAGGTCCAAGTAATGACTTTGGTCACAATTACAGCAGTCTTCTGGGATGTCTCTATCGGCTTTGCACATTCGGATCCTGATATTTATGCCCATTCTTCTTGGTAAAAGTGCTTCTGTCAGCTTGAGACCTTGAACAGCAATTTTCAAGTTTGTCACAGATTCTCAATTGAATTAAGGTCTTGGGATTGACTTGGCCAATTTTAACACATTCAGGTTCTTGATTTTTGAACCACTCGTTTGGAGCATTGGCATTGGGCTTAGAATTATTGTCATGTTGGAAGCTGAACTTCCACCCCAGTCACAAGTTCCTTCTAGGATTGATCTGTTTGGATTTCTTCTAGGATTTCTTCTATTTGGTCCTATTCATCTTGCCCTCCACCCTGACTAGTTTCCCCATACCTGCTAATCAAAAGCGTTGCCAAACCATGATGCTACCACCACCATGCTTCCCTGTGGTTAATGTGCTCTCAGAATAAAGAGCAGCAGTGAGTTTTCCCAAAATGTAGTGCTTCAAGTATAATTTTGGTCTCATCAGACCAGAAAATCTTTTTCCAGATTTCATGTGGCTTGTTCTTCTTCTTCTTTTTTTTTTTTAAATAATGGTCTACTTTATTTTCCATAAAGCACATTATGTGTCAGGGATATCGTTGTCCTGTAAACATCTTCTCTTATCTGAGCTGTGGATCTTTCCATCTCCTTCATAGTTACCCTTGGCCTCCCATTGTTAATTAATATTCATTTGCTAGACTTCTCAAGGAAGGGAGAAGCATTTTGCACATAATACATTAGGCTTAACATTGTTTTGCTGGGGACAAGATTGGTTAGAAAAAAACAAAAACAAACAAAAACAACAACCAACCAAACAAACAAAACAAACAAACAAACAAACAAAAACAAAAGCATTTCCAAAGCATTTTATTCCTCTGTATCAGGCATATCCTACATAAAAGATAATGTTTCCAGCAATCCAGCTTTCTAAGACTCTACTAACAGAACAAAGGATGGTTTGGATGGCTTTTAAATTTTTATTGTTATCTTTTATGTCACCATTGGGGGCAGGCGACATTAATAACAACATAACTTTAGACAGTATTAATTCCAGAGGTTATCACGTTTGACTCATTCTATAGGCTACTATCTAGTGAATTTTTATGAGTAACCTCATAATTGGCAGTTAAGAGACAACAACATGCAATCATGCAGCACACAGGCTATCGGCTCTTTTGAATGGTTTTAGGCATACCTTTGTTCAACTGTGTTCAATACAGCTGGTGTGTTTGACAGGTTTCAGTCAAATTTTCAGCCCAACTACATCTCAAAAACCACACCTGAAACTAGCCCAGAAAATTTAGGCATCTGAAAATTGAGACACATTCTTCTTCTTTTTCCCAGCCTTTATATGAGAGAAATGGTTCTGTTCATCATAATCACACTGTCTGCACTGACACTTTGGCTTTGTTTGTGAGAATTTACTAGATTTAATTCTGATTATTTTCTCTGAAACAAGATCTTGTTGGCTGCAGAATATTTTTACACTAGCCCAATTTGGCAACCCTGTCACTGACTGTCTTGTCTGCTACACCTGCCTCAAGCATGGGGCAGCATGCTTCATGCCCTACTGTGGCTCTATTAGTGCCTGTTGTAGTTCCTATTTATGACCACTTGGGGTAATAATAAGTCTGTGGAGCTAAATTGGACAAGCGCACTTGTAAACATTTGTTGAATGGCTGATATATATGATGCCCCACCTGCCCCAAAGAGCTGACACTAGGAACGCTGTTAGCTTTCTTTTACTAAACCATGGATGAAAAGTTCATTTTGAACATATGACAGATAAACTTAAAAATCAGAAACTATAAAAGCCAATAATGTGCCACTGTGCAAATGAAGGGCACATATCACTGGTTAACCAGGGGAAAGAGGCGGTCATGTAAAGGTTTTGAGGTGTTTACCCATTTGCATAGTCATAAAGTCAAAAGTCTTTCTTGATGCCATTTTGTGTTCTCAAATAACTTTTTACTTTGTGGAAACGTCACACGTAATCCATTATTTAATTTAGAGGATATAAAAAACAAATTTTAGCTGATTTCAATCCACAAAACAAGTTCTTCATGCCTCCTCTTTAGGTCAAATGAGAGATAGATTTAGAAAGCAATGCTCACACTCCTAAATGTTTTACAAATCCGGTTTCTGACTAACAATGTGACTCACACTAGTCCGACTCTGTCTGAAGTCTGCACTCAACTTTAGTTCATGAGAAAGTTGTTACCATCTGCGATGAGCTGTTAAAAATTCTGCTTCCTTGTGTCCAAGAGCCTCTGAGAGCCTCTGATGCATAGTGGGTTTTATCACTATCTCTAGCGGTTGGTGATTCAACGTGCCAAGAGGATGAGCTCCATAATTTCAGACTGAAGCGCGAATCTCGGCTCCCCGCACAGATCAGATGACACATCGGCGCAAGGCAGTGTCTCCATGCCAGAGACGTTCAAAAGTGGAGGGAATAATTTATCCTAATATCATACCATCACTGTTGTCTTTAGCAAAATCGCCACTACAATATTTCTTTACCAAATACGAACCCTGGCAGGATTCTCCATGTTTTGTGTGTGTGAGATCGCACTACTATACATATGTCCTCTCTGTGTGTGTATTTATGTATTTAGATTTAGATTAAGCAGGAGCATGGGTCACCCATTGCGGCATTGCCGTTAATGCAGTACTCAGCATGCATGAAGGATAGTGCCCTCTAGGATGCCCTTAGGTGTGCGTTCAGTCAGGAGCAGTGTACGCAGCAGCTAGCGGAGAGGTGCAGGGAACAGATGGAACGTGGATGCGGCCTGCGTCTGAACACGGTGCTGATGTACACACCTCCCACGTACTCCCGGGCCGCTTAGCATGGAGAGCTTCCAGACCAAGGCTGGCACCGAGGAGGATCTTGTCACCATCTGTCTCCCAGGACGACCTCCTAACACAGAGCCGTTGGCCCCCCCTTGCCACCCCGTACATGCTGGTGTAAGAGACTGAGAACCATGTCACTTAGCTACATGAGAGGCAGTAGTGCATGACTATTGGCAGCGAGCACCACCATTAGACAATTCTATTTGTATCCCCTGTGTGCACCACCTGCTGAGTCTACGAAAACAGATGACGGAACGTTTATTGTTGGGACAAGACTTCTTAGCCAGATTCTTGGACTCAATAATAAAATTTTGGATCTTGGTCTAGTTGAGATAAACAGCAGTTGGCTGTATCTATAAATGTGGCTTTATACAGTATGCAACTGAAGGCCAAAATCTGGTGTGTGAATGTGTGCTTTGTAAGATTATTGCCCTGTTTTTTTTTTTTTTTTATGGATGCTTGCTTTATGAGTTCCACAAATGGACAGTTAATATCAGACCTATTTTATTTTATTGTGCTATGAGATCTTGCACTTGTAATACCTATTGATGTTGATGCATCACCATGAGGGATGCTTGTAATATGGCAGGTAAACTCTGCAATAACAATACTCAAGACTGAAAGAAGAAGACCATCTCGGAGTCACCACTCTTAGACAAAAAGTTCCACTTAAAATAGCACCTGAAAGTGTTTTTTCCATTTGTCCTTTTGGGGGAAACTTTTAAAGATTCTAAAAGGTTTCCCTTTTACAAATAGTTCCAAATGCAACACAGAGAGTTGGAATCATCAAAATAACCCTTGAGGCTCTAGAATTTCTGAGTGTACTGTGGTTTCTGTCTGTCATATAACATTCAAGTGGTATTCTTTATACACTTACTTTCAATAACCACTTTCTCTTCGTTCGTGTCATGGTGGATTTCTTAGTGCATCCAAGGAACTCTGGGAGTGAAGTGGGAATACACCCTGGATGTGACGCCAATCCGTCACAGGTATTCTTTATAATGTGTCTTTATTTATATTTGTTTATTTACCTAAACTTTAGGGTATCTAGAAACCTCGGGGAAACGCTTAACAGTTCTCTGTTGAAGTTTAATGGCAAAACATCACATATTTTTAAGACAAGCATCCTATGACGGTTGTAGCCAGCATCCTAATATAAGGTTCTTTGTTTTGTCGCTCTGGGGAAACTCTTAAAAAGTCTATGCAGAACCCTACAACAAGGGCTTTTCCTTATGAAAAGGTTCCAAAGCTTCCAAATGGAACCCTGTTAGGAAACTAGAATGGGTAGTGTTGCCACCTCACAGCTCCAGGGTCTGTGGTTTGATCCTGAGCTCAGGTTACTGTCTGTATGGAGTTTCCATGTTCTCTCCATGTCCTTATAGGTTTCCTCTGGGTTCTCCGTTTTCCCCCCACCTCACATTAACATGTCAGTATGTGGACTGACTAAGATAAATTGAGTATTTTTACGAATCCCTGCCTCACACCCAGTGATCCCATATTAGGCTCCGGATCCACCACTACCCTGACCAGGATAAAGCTCATACTGAATATTCGCCATTTTAGACGCCATTTTGTTTCACAAGCTCCTGTCCCATTCATTTCTAATATTTAGCACAAAATAGTTTATACATATAAACATCTCAAAAGCCTTTCCTAAAGACCAGCTGGATTTGACCACTGCTATCAGGTGTGTATTATTGGAGGGGTCAGGAATCCAGTGGAAAGAATACAGCAAGGGAGTGATATCAGTGACGTGAGATCACCTACGATTAATGAAATGAGACAAATGGCAATACAAGGTGGGAATAGGGTCTAATGTTATAGAGCACATAATCATTTTCATTAGCATATCTAAGAACATATTCCATCCATAACCTTATTCTTTTAAGAATCCGAAGGCCAGAGGTATTCAGGCTGAGGCGAGGTAGAAGCCAGACTATTACCACAGAGCAAAAATCAAAGAAGAAGGCTGGGAGACAATGATTATTCAAAATCTTCCATTATTTTGTGAAAAAAAAATTAAATGTCCATTTCCCTACTTCACTATCAGGACATTAAATCCAGCTCAATTCAAACATTCGATTCACTACCAATCTCTTTACAGCATCCCATCTTTCATCTTCAGCAGATTTTGATAGACCAGAGAAGGGGCAACGAGAGCGTGAGGCACTGGGACTCGACACCGATCATTAACATGGGTCGGGATCAGTAATTACGCGTTCAGAGGGGAGGCTGTGGAAAGAGCTCGAGAACGGAGGCTAACGAGGCCACAGATCAGGGGCGGATGAGCAACGGGCACAGAAAAAAGCATCTCACACACACGCACACACTGGGGGAGGACGAATAAACAATTATAATAAGGCACAAACGTATATCTCAGGGCTGAAGGAAACCAGTGTAGAAAACAAAGCTAGAAGATCAGTAAAAACACAAACGTGCAAAATAAATTAGTTACTCAAAACAGGGCCAGTCTAAGACTAGATGGAGGAAATGCTGACTTGAGTTGCATGTATAAACCACTGTATTTAATATGTAAGGAGGAAAACACTTCAGGACGTGGTGTTATAGGCAGTTGGTAATCATTCCATCAACCCATTGGTTGATTATTTTCCTATAACAGCATGTCCCAAAGTGTTTTATTCCTCTTATCCTACAACAATTTGGCAACGCTAACAATTTTTTATTCATAAAAAAAAAAAAACACATTGTACTTTCAATCTTTTATCCAACATTTAATGTAGTGAAACATCTGCAAAACAAGTAAGTTCCTGTTATCACTTACTTGTAGCAGCTATAAACAGTCGTTCCTTCACCAGCTTTTTTTCCCCCTTCTTTTTTCCCCTCAGAGAATTTTCTGGTTATTGAGAAGCCGTAAGTGCTCTGTCCTGAAATACTCACAAAGCACTGGCACTGGAGACTCCTTCCATAAATATTAAATTAACATGTCGTCACAGAAAGTGTCACCACAACGATAGTTGTATGTTTTTGCTAAATAACAAGGTTTTTAAGATTAAGCGAAGCATCCACCAGACAAGTCCTTGTGACACTACAGAAAAAATAATGTATGTATCTGTTAATCACAGTAAAGCTGCTTAAAATACTGAAGCACCGGAGAGCTGAAGAGATATTACGTTCCTGTGCAGAAGCAGGCGCGTGGCTGGTGGCGCGGAGACGTAGGTGAAGCCTCTAGATCTCACCTCATGCTCCCAGTCACAGCTGCAGGCAGTCTGCGAACAGAGCGACTCTGACACTGCCGTGTTAAAAGAGTGTTTGAGAGGGGCTTCTTCTCCCTACCCAACTCCACTCTTTAAGTTTGTCAGCACAAGTCTCCTCATGTCACCTTGCGTAGGATGGGAACTGAAGTCACTTTCAGATAGCTCACAAAGTCACATAGAGCTCTTTTATTCAGGCTCTTGGAGCTGCAGTGCAGGGTACTGTAGTACACACAGTGAGAACAACCTCTTGTCAGTGGGAGTAACCTACACGCGACCCACATCTACGGCAAAGTTAAAGGAAGTGTGAAAGCCTTATTGTCAATCGTATAATGACTGATGCGATGCCTTAGGGAACATTAAAGGAAAGTTTCAGTCTTTTTTTTTTTTTAACCTAATCTGTATGAACTATATCTGTAGTGTATGCATGTTCACCAAATGAAAATTTTGACACATTTCCCTGTACTGAAACTGACTTAGAATAGAAGCCTAAGGACTAAGTTTTTGGTGCAGTCAATCAATGTTTTTGCAAAACTATTACTTTTGTATGTTTTCACAAATTCTTCACTAAAATCTATTTGTAAATTAAACTCAAAATCTGCTTTATTGAAGTGCCCAAGAAATGGCTCAGGAGCCATGATTTGATTCCATACGTCAATAAACGTCCTTGTGAAACAGTACGTACAGAATAAAATATTCCTTCTATACAACAGCTTTGCCAAAGATAACACTTTTTAATATGATATATGAAACCTTTTAACCATTTATTGTTACATTTAATATCATTGAATGTCTGCAAGACAAGTTAGTCCCTGTTATCACTTACTGTTATAGCAGCAGTAAACAGTCATTCTACTATTCAACTTTTCTTTTCTCTCTCTCTTGAAGTTAAGATTAAAAAAAAAAAGGCTTGTCTTGTTACAGTGAAAACGTCCTCCATCCTGAAGACTTCCCATGAAGGAAACTTACTGACTTACAACGTGCTGAAACTGGAGACTCCTTCAACAAATGTTAAATAAATGTCCCCTAATCGAAAGCTATACCATATCAACAATTCTTATCATCATGTTTTTCTTTGTTTCTATGATGAAATATAGACCATATAAAGTTGTATGTACTAAAATGAACAGTTAAATAAATATAGAATGTACATAGACGTGAAATCCTGCATTACACAGTGCCATCTTTGAACGCTTTTATTATTTCTGTGGAGGGCAGTAGTCAAATTCAGGTAATTTGACTAATTAATATTTAATTTATTAGGTTACTAGTGTTCAGAAAGCTGCACTAGGAGTGGCAATGATGGTTTTATTGTACAGAAGGTTTAAGATTTATGCTTTTGAAGTTTCTTCTAATGCAGATATGCCGACCCTTGAGTTGAAACAAAAACACAGTAAATAATTCAGTTCTTGGCATACAGCAAGATCACATACGTTACAACCAACCAAGATACCATGCCAGCCCGGCTTATTAAACTATCTCCAAGTTCTGTTTCCTGCCTGCACAAATCCTGCTTTACTTTTTCACCTTTAGTTAAATTATGTATGATGCGAGAACTAAGGGTATAATTTCTAGGTCACAGTAGCGTAAAAATGCACTTAACTCCTGAGATGCAGGCTTGAGGCGCCCTGCATTCACGCACTCAAACTGTTTGTGTGGATGTTTGTTGTTTCCTCACGCACATTTTAGAGTAACATGCAAAGCAAACTGCTATGGAAACGCTCGAGTTTAACACTAAAAATGTCAATACCAGCAAAAATAATGGCACCAACATGTACGGCAAAGATATATTTTTTATTTTCCTATTAGCAGAACTGCTTTTATAAATAAGGACAAGAATAGATTGGGGAAAAATAAGGTTTTATTACATCAAAACTGGATTCCAAAGGGGAAAAAACACCTAACAAGCAATCCCTGTCCAATCACAAAACATGTTGTGTTCATAGAATAGGCTACATGTGAAGTTATGACCTAGTTGTAGCAGTTGACTGTTTTATTTAAAAAAAAAAAAAAAAAAAAAAAAAAAAAAAAAAAAAAAAAAAAAAAAAAAAAAAAAAAAGAAGAAGAAGAAACATTCCTACTTTGAGTGACTCATGAAATATTGAACATCTTTCCTTTATAAACGGGACTACAAAAAAGCTCACAAACAATAACAACAAAAACCAGTGCTGCATGACTTTTGCTTTGGAGTGCTTCACCGAAGCATTTTTTTAAGGTAAAAAAAGCTAAGTGAAAACTAAGTAGGACACAAGTTTATGGAAGTTTGAAACACTAGATATGAGCACAAGAAGTTAATGTTTACTGGCAACAGCAAGCATCTCAGCTGACATTTCTCCAGTGAAACCTTGGATTGGACAGCTACTGGGACAAAACTGCAATTAAACAAAAAATAAGAATAAAAAAAGTCTTTCGATACAGATACAATACAGATCTGCCTTTATTATACAAAGACTGCATACAAGTGTGTCCTTGGCATACCTATGTACATCTAGCCTGTTGGTCATGACCAACCCTGACTATTGAAGTCTTTCCATTTGGCCCATTAGATGCAAGTTGTGGTTTCAAAAGTCTTTCAATACAAGTAGGGTCATAGACACACATGCTTTGTATTTGTTCATCCCTCGTCCAGTGGGTGTCATGACTCCTCTAGAGTTTGTAGACTCACTGCCTGCAGGTATCATGGAAGGCCTCGAGGGTACGGAAGTCCCTCCAGGTGGGAGGCAAGCCATCTTGTAGAAACTTACCACAGCGCTGACATGGTGTCTGGAAAAGCTTGATGTAACTCCTGAGCCAGGTCTGCAGGAAAGAGAAATTAAAAGTAAGACAGGTTCCCAAAACAAACTCGGAAAAGAAAAGCAATAGATATAATAATTGAGGACAACCTCAAACTTTTTACCAAGTGCTGTTGCTCAGCAAGTGCTTTCTATACACAGGATGATGTATTAAGACTGAGCAAGTTACGTTTCTTTTTTTACCCCATGTTTAGCTCTCTATATTGTCTTTAGTTGCCTTTAAATCCTAGCCACTACTTGCTTCTCTACTATCTCACATGTGAGACACGAGAAGCCAATGCATCATCTCAAACTACTGCTCATGTATTGATATAAGGCAGATGAATGCACTTGTAGGGCAGTGCTAACAGCCCTCCTCCATATGAGCTAACAAATGCTTACAGTTGGCTGATGTTGCTCTGAATGACAGGGGAGAGAAGAATGCCACCCTCCCCACCCAAGAGACCAACACCAATTATGCTCTCCCAGGCTCCTGGCCATGTATTACCTTGTGGCATTACCTGGATTAAACCTCGTGCTTGTGACTTTAATGCCACTTGCTTATTATAAATGACAAACTAATTGTAGGGCAGTACAATATGTGAGAGTTCAAGAATGAAGCCAATATGTGAGAGTTCAAGAATGAAGCCATGTTCCAAGTATTTCACAGGACACCTAGGGCCTGCACATAAGCCCAGAAAAAAAAATTCCTGATTCGCTGAAAAGAAGCTTACACCTGACTCACTGGCCTAATTGCATTGGCATAAGCAGCATGACCATGTTATAGGGCCAGGATTCCTCACAGCAGGCATTGGCACATACATGTACACCGCAATGATCGGAAGCTGGTTCACCTCTATGTCCCAACTCAACTGACCCAGCACAGGCCAATGTCTGTTTACTGCCCCCTCTCAAAGCCCACTAACTAATTCAAGAACCCCCCCACTGGCCTCAAACCTTACATCACTGCACAATGAGATTTCCCACCATCCCATACAGTATTGTATATATTTTTGTTATTATGTCTAGTCAAATAATGACCAATTAAATCAAACTTATAGTGTGCATTTAGTAGAGTCTGTAAAATTACAGGATTAGGAGATGTGGTTCTACAGATACCCACAGGACCATCCAGATGTTTTCAGTCTGAATTCTGCACCTTCTCCCATGTACTACACATTTTTGTTCTCCCAGCTCTAGCTCATTCAGCTCAAGTGGTATTCATCACAACTGTCATGAGCCAAGAGAAGAACTGAGAGGTGTGAGACTGAGAAACAAATTGGTCCTAAACTGCGCTTAGTCATGATTTCTGTTGAAAAGATGCTGAAGACCTTCTCAGAACAGCTGACGTATACTTGAAGACTACACAAGTGCCCACATTCCTGACTCAGAAACACGACTTTTTCTTTTTACCACATACAGTTGGACAAAACAGATACAGGAACAGAAGAACTTTCCACTAATGTGACGGGCGGTGGCAGTAATCAGTTTTGTACCGCCGTTAGTGCTCCAGTCAGAACACTGTGTACTATTGGCCAGATACAATTATTGGCATCACATTCATAAAAAAAGGCCATCTCAACACCCAGGCATTACAAATAAAGGAAGGCCTTTGTTACACTCAAGTGTGGGAGGGTTCTCCAGCTAATGGGAAAAAATACAGAACAGAGAACCCCCGAGAGTTGGGTAGCTAACATTTCAGCTGTGTTTCAAACTTTCAGAAATGATACTCTGAGAGATGTTCTTTATGTTTATGTATCTAGATAACATACTGCTTATTTCATGTTCTCTTTATGAACACATATAGCATATTAGACAAGTGCTGACTCAACATACTAGTCCACCAAAAAGAACTCATGATGTGGGTTACCAGGAATTGTTGGTCATCAACCTGGCCTAGACAAATGGCGACACTCACTGCAGGGGGCCATACATCCATTTCTGGCTTGCCAGCTGGCCCTTCCATGTTCTCCCTGGGTCAGTCCTGTGTCCTGTCACAGGTCACGCCTGTGTTTACCCTAATGCCATCTGCCCAATTGGCCAGCTCTGTGCCGTTCCTATTTGTATTGTTGCATGTGGTCCAGTCCTAGTAGACAGGACAATGATTTTGGGTCCTTTCATGATATTTCCTGGAACTTTAATTGTGAACATCTGGGATGTCCTAGGCTGCCTGGGGTCAGTTATGGAGGACAGGCTACTGCCGCGCATCCCCTTTCCGGTTTCCAGATAACAGAAGCAAGATAAGCAAAGGAAATCCATGAAAGCACAGGTGTCACAGGTGATCTGGAGGACCACTGATGAACCTAACCTGGGTGTTGTCCTCACTGCCTATTTATGTGCTGTATTTTACTAGCTTAAGATAGCTCAGATTTTGGTGTTTTGGTGATGCAATTAGCTGCTCCACTTGTGGAGGTTAATTTTCATTAAATGGTTGACCTCCACCTAGTCTCCTGTAACGCTTTGCTACTATGCTGGCTTTACAAATGCAACTCACATTAACGTTAACAGTGTTTACACTTGTATTATGATGAACCATTTCTATCCTGATGGGAATGGCCTCTTTCAGGATGACCCCGCTCCAATCTTTGAGGGCATGAGGGCTCACTGAATGGTTTGGTGACTATTAAAAATATGTAAATCATACTCTATGGCCTTCACTATCAACAGATTTCAACCCAACTGAACACCTACGGGAGATTTTGGAAGAATGCAGTGCAGTTCCAGAGACTTGTAGAATCCATGGTATATGTATGTGTGTATTAGTGGCACAAGGTGGCCCAACACCTTACTAAGACACTTTATGTTGTTTCTTTTCCCCTTTAATTTGTCACCTATGTGTATGATATGTCAAAAGTGAGAAGAGCCTGTGCAGGGGCACAGCAGCATGGCAGGGACAGAAGGGTGGAGTGTAATTAAAAAACACCAGGAAGAACTCACCATGAAGGAGCGCACCACCACATCGGGCATCTGGGGCAGCTGGTAATGCAGCAGGGCTGTGGTGGCATGGTCCGTCACCTGGGCACAACAAACATCAGAAAACTTTATAAGCAAGGGAATTATGTTTCAGTGCATTAAGCAAAGTCATATAATTGCAGTCAAATTCTCTTTTGTCAGACTGGCTTTCACTTTAACTGGATTTTAGAACTGTGACTGATAATGTTTGTCATTTCAAGTCACTCACTGATGATCACAGTGTTTATTTCTGGACACAGATTTGTAATTTAAACCCACCCCCCTCTGTAAAGGATCTATAAATATAGATTTGTAATAGCTTATCTGGCTCCAAACATCAAGACAAAGTGCTATGAGCGTGGTTCAACACGAACAGTCATGAATGCATCCTGGCTCTTAATTGAAGTTATACGAAAATATATGACCTTGAGAAGATTTTTTTGATCCTGTCTTACTTGCTCAACATAGTGTACAAGTCATCTCAGCAGATATGATCTCGAAGTGCTCAAAGCAGCACAGATCAAATAAAAGTTGGTAATTTTCATGTTTCATTGTTTTGCCTACTACTTAATAACTGTATGCACAGGAGAAGCAGTTTGATTTCAACCATTATAAAAAGCAACCATATCACAGAACACCTGAAAAAGGGCATGGAGCCATTTGCTGAAACGTTAAACCCATTTCCAATCTATATCTCAGACACTGAGATTAATGTTATTGTTTCATTTCCCAAAAGCTCCCCGTCTCCTTATTACTTTCTCCATCACTAATGTAACTGTCGTGAGGTACTACAAATCTCATTCTTCCAGATCGTTTGCACTCTGTCATCATTTACTGAGTAAAAGCTGGGAGACAAGTCATTCTGAATACCAATTTCACTTATGTTTTCAATGCATGAGACGGTATACCATGCACTCTGAACTATTCAATAAATTATAGGGATGTAGTGAAACTGATACTGGTATTAGGTATCAGTCTGATACCATGCTCATTTACTCATACTCATTTACTTTTAAAAAAAACTCATTTTAAAAAAAAAAAAAAAAAAAAAAAAAAAAAAAAAAAAAAAAAAAAAAAAAAAAAAAAAAAAAAAAAAAAAAGCTCCAATATCAACATAACAGACTGCAAACTGTCCTCTGTGAAAATATCAAGAGCAGCATATTCATGTTTTATCAGGCTACTTGTATTGTATTCCTATACAAGTAGCTTGATAAAACATCTTATGGCATTTAAACAGTATCTTCAACAGAGAGCGTGAGAGTGGCCGTCTCGAGCACTATGAACAACAGGGTCGTTAAAAATCATGAACATGAAACAGCAAAGTGAGCATGCAGAGAAACTCTAGTATGCAAGAGCAGTTCAGTTCTGCGAGCACTGAGCGGTGAGACACAATCCTTGCTTGCCAGTGTCTACACTTTGCTTGTAAGTGCAAGTGCAATTCGTGGCAACCTGTTCTCATTTTTAATAAGCATGCTCCCTGATACAGCTGTGCAAGTTCAGGTCAGCCACTCTCACGATCTCTCTTACATATTCGGTTTAAACGCCATAACATCTTGAACATAACTTAGCATGAGGAGTTCATTGCTAGCAACCAGCATAGACAGAGCTAAATAAAATGTTCCATGATGCCCCTGATTGCTTCATACTAAATACTCTATATGGCCAAAAGGTTCTGGACACCTGACCATCACATCCATATATGGGGTCTTCCTCGAACTGTTGGAAGCACATAATTGTCAAGTATGTCTCTACAGCATTACAATTTCCTTTCACTGGATCTAAGCAGCCCAAACCTGTTGACAATGCTCCTGTGCACAGAGTGAGCTCTGTGAAGACATGATTCACCAAGGTTGGAGTGGAAGATCTTGGAGTGGAAGGTTGAGGTGGAAGATCTGTCCTGCACAGAGCCCTGACCTCAACCCCACTGAACACCTTTGGGATGAACTGGAACGCTGACTGCACACCAGGCCTTCTCACCCATAATCAATGCCTGACCTCACTAATGCTCTTGTAGCTGAATGGACACAAATCCCCACAGCCACGCTCCGAAATCTAGTGGAAAGCCTTCGCAGAAGTTTGGAAGTTATTATAACAGCAAAAGTAGACTAAGTCTGGAATGGGATGTTCAAAAAGAACAAATGAGAGTGATGGTCCACAAACTTTTAGTGTACGTTACACATTTTGGTATCAGTATCGGTAACAACAAGTACCAATTGCATACTCAGTCTGGGGGGAAAAAATGGTATTGTTGCATCCCTAGATAACAAAAAAAATTCCATAAAAAAATAAAAAATCACACTCTGAAAGGTACATGCGGAACTGGATGGGAGAGCTGAACTAAAGTGAACTAATTCTGTGAGCAAGAAGAGCCTCAAGGCAGAAATAACAGCAGCGAGGAGAACAGTACAGGGGGTCCTGCCCTACCATTACAAGTGGCTTGAATTATCCTGCGTAGTAAGAGAAACAAACAGGCCGCGCCTCGGATCAGCCCATCCAGATGAACCACAACCGCTTTCTCGGGTAAAACCTCTCTCTGCCTTTCCAGTGTAAGCTGCAGTGAGCCATACTGGCTCTCTCTACATCTCTTTCTTGTGCTCTCATTCTCTCATTCTCTCATTCCCACTGTAAGCTGCAGTGAGCCATACTGGCTCTCTCTACATCTCTGTCTTGTGCTCTCATTCCCACTGTAAGCTGCAGTTACTCTCTCTCTGTCAATCTCTTACACGATCTCTCACTGTCTGAAAAGATGTAAGCAGAGAGCCAGGCACAGGAGCTCCATCTGGCCAGAGGCTTCCTAGGCTTTAATTCCAGTCTTATGAGATTCAGAGAAAGAGGAACATAAAAGGAAGAAAGCAGCGGACTCAAACCCAGGGTGGGGTGTGGTGGGGTGAGGGGTGGGGGTTGTTACTGAGGGATGCAGGGAAAGTGGTTTGGAGTAAAACAAGAAAAATCAAAAAATCAAAACCACAAATCCAAATGATGGCTGAGGGATAAAAGAAGGCCTGGGCATTGGTGAGGAAGAAGGAAACGTGACTGCCATCAGGATGAAAGATGGAGATCTAATTAGGACCTACTGTAAGATTCTGCTGATGAATGATTAAAGCTTTTCGCACCAGCAATGAAGTCAAGACTACGGCAGGAGGAGAGGCCAAGATAGTGTTGCTCTCATAGGCATACACATCGCCTTTCTCCCACTGTGTGGCTAACAACTGACTTTAAAATGCATTATAGCTTGAAATACGGTCATTCACATGCCTGCTGTAATTAAAGACCACACTCAGGCTGAAGTGGGGATTAGTGCAGCATCCCACCAGCAAAATTGGCTTTTTCCTCTTGTAATATATTATACATAATTAGGCTCTGTATAACTCTGTATGCACACTGGTTCACTCACCTTTTGAAATACTTGATAGTTGGACTTTGACCAGATATCCAGCTGAAAAGAAAAAAAAAATTCCATGTTTTAATCTGTATTAATCTATCACGCAAAGAAACTCACAGGTTTTATTTAAAAATGTAGATGTGGAAGGGAACAGAGGCTGTTAGATTGTTCTCACACACGCAGATTCTGCACAGTCAGACTTATCAGACTTTTTCCTCTTGCAGGCTGATGCAGCGAAATCTGCTCTAAATCTGCTCTCAAACTTCATCTTTTTTTCTCCACTCACCTGCAGTAGCTCTTTTATGTACGGAAATATGAAAGTATGGAAATATATCACCAGCATGGGTTTCAAATGCACACTGCAAGCCCAGAAGCAGATCCATTCTCAAGAGGGGACGAAGAAGCAGGCAGACTGAGTTACTGATTTTACAATTTGAAGAACCAAAGCAAAAGAAAGTTTTACTTGGAGGAGCTGTAGGTAAAATACATAAGAGCAAGATATTACCCATACAAAGTGTGGAACAATAAGTCTAGTTATGATATCAGTAAAAGGTTTTTGACATTATTCAGGCTGTTTAGATGGAGTATAACCATACTGAAACTCGTCAGCAATTTGCAAGCAAGTGTTACGACACTTTGGCAGTTGCCAGGTTCTGGATCAGTACAAGGATGTAGGACGGTTGGTACTGGCAGAGAGTAGGGCTGAGTTGGTTAAAACGCCCGCTCCTGTTTCCTCTGAACAACTAGAAGGTGTGGTGGTGGTGTGGTTGGAGTTGCTGGTGTAGCGCCGAAGAACTAGCAAACTTTCTCTTTACTTGCGCAAGAGAAGCTGGCTGTAGATAGCAGAGATCTTCAAATAGATACATGAATTTTTGTACTTTTGTCCATGTTTCAAGCAAATGATTGGCCACCATGCTACAGACTGCTGTGTGTGAAAAATACAGGAGATCAGAACCTTCTGAAATACTCAAACCAGCCCGTCTGGCACCAATAACCATTCCACGGTCAAAGGAGATCCTACTTTTCCACATTCTGATGTTTGATGTGAACATTAAACGAAGCCCTTCGCCTTTTATCTTGCGCTGCTGCCACGACTGGCTGACTGGATAAGTGTTCCTATTAAAGTGGCCGGTGAGCATATATATAGGTCAGGGTAGGTTTCACGGAAAGAGCTGATAAGAGTTACTGTCTATCTCTAATGCCGGCCGAGTTTTATGGTGAGCACCAAAAAAAAACCCAAAAAACTTTCTCCTCATCAGCCTGTTGTGTTAAGGTCATCAGAACAGGTTCAAAGGCGATAACAAATCAAAATGTTCCCTGAATCTAATATCAAACAGGGTCAGTGTCAGCGTTTATTAGAGAAATCAGATGCCATCTCCCCACTGTCCCCCGACCCACTCAGACACGCTGATGCCCTTTGAAGTAGGAAGAATGCCCGATCGCAAATTACCCAAGAGATGTCAGAGAAAGTCTTTGAAGCCCCACTTTGATAGTGCAGTTTTCCTTCTCCTATCTTTCTAACTCACTCACTCATCCACGCACCCTCTTCCTGTCTTCCTGCCTCCCTCCAATCTCTCTCTCTCTCCTCTCCTGTGAGGCCTCTTCTGGGAGTCTTGCGTCGGGGATTAATGGCCTGTGTGGTAAAACCTGATCCCAGGGCTTAAGGTGGTACGAGCGTGAGGTGCCGGCAGAAGGCAGTCAATAAGCACAGCTGACTCCTGAAGCTTGTGTTCCCTCGGCCCAGGTCACCTCTGAGTCATCTGCAGCATCAAACAGCGAGCCAGATTACAAGCTCTTCTCCAAAGCTTTCTCAAAGAGTCTGCTTTGTACAGAGACATCTTGTGTCGTTATGTTCAATCTGCACTGTGTGAAGAACTATTCGCCTCAAAGACTGCTTTTTGTGCAAGATAAAAATATTAAGTGAAACCTGGTAAGAGCATAAAGCCTCTGAATACTCTTAATCCAGAAGAGAGACAATATAAAGTGTACGATTCTCAAATAATGCGATTCTCAGATGCTCATGCAGCACTGTGGATGTTTCTCTCCTCCCACTGCGCTCTACAGTGAATACATTCAGACCAAGTTGTACTCCGATTCACTCTTTACAACACTGATTCATTTTCAGTAAACACTTGATCCTGGTCAGGGTGGATCCGGAGCCTATCCCAGGACCACAAGGCATGAGTCGGGAGTACTACCTGGATGGAATGCCACACAACCTGGATGGAATGCCAGTCCATCGCAAGACACACACACACACACACATTCACACACTCATTCACACCTAGGGGCAATTTAGAGCAGGGGCTCTCAAACTTTTTACAGCCAGGGAGCCCTTCTAGGCAAAAAGAATTTACACGGACCACTTTATTGATCATAACAAAGAGTCAATTTTAAGTCAACAACAGGCAAATACACTATAGCAAATACACTAAAAGTATGTGGACACCTGACCATCACACCTATATGTGGGTTTTGAACATACCATTTCAGATTTAGTCAACCTTTTTTGCTGTCCACTCTTCTGGGAAGGCTTTCTCCTAGATTTTGGAGCGTGGCTATGGGGATTTGGCCATTCAGCCACAAAAGTATCTAGATAGTAGACTATCTAAGTGGACTTTTTATTTCAATGGACACATGCTAACATGGCTAACTGTAAGATAACTGTAGGATGTAGGATATCTAGCTGATTGACTGTAAGTGAAATGTGTGATTATAGAAATCCAATCACACATCCAATCACAAGACCATCTGAGTGTTGATGTCAAGAAAAATTATTTAAAAAATTCACTTATTCAGCTTATGGGCAGCTTAGTAGCCAGCTTTGACTATATTAGGAGACATAAGTATGATAAGTATGGTTTGTGTGCTCTCTTATCAGAAATAGGAATTTGGTACATGATGTGCGGAGGCAGGAAGTGGCTGAGCTCAGCTGCAAGAGCAGACGAAGAGCATAAAAGAGAATAAAATTAAAATTAAAACCAAGGGAGTATAAATGAGCATTAAAGCTAGTTTTAGGGCAAGATATGTTAGAAGCAAGTTAGTACAAGTTAATCAAGCATAAGCGGCAATACAGACCACGCATAATCTAGGAAGTATAAGCAGGAAATATAAACAAGCTGTAGCTGCAAAGATGCATTTTAATCATAAAACAGTCGCAGCCATAAAACAACAAAATGAGAATAAAGCAAAACTTTCACGTAGCAGAAAGTAAATCTACTCGTTGTCAATTCGGTACAAAAGGAATGAGTACAAAATAAAGTGAACGGAGGAAGCGAGCGCTTCCACATAAGAGCTGTTTACTAACTAGGCCAGGAGTCAGGAGTCATCCCAAAACAAGATGTGGAGTCTAAATGTGGTTTAGAACCACGTTTTTCAGAAAAGAAAAACAGGATGTGGAGCCTGAGAAAACAGAAGTGACTGGGTAACTGGAAATTAATGTCCAATTAAGGGGACATTCTAAGAAGACAGACATGACAAAGGTCAGTAGGAGCAGATTCCAGGAAAAGTCAGAAGATAACGGGAAATGGTGGAGTGTTTGTAAATTAGGATAGGGTAGTCAAAATATCCTATCCTAATTTACTGAATCTATTCTGACACCAAGAAGGAAAAAAAAATCCTGACTTGATCATTTTCTTTTGCTGTTTCAGGATTTAAGTGTTTTGTTTCGAAAAAACAAAACTTAAAAATGAGATGTAACCATTATTAAAATACGTGCAGTGATTCCATGGAATAAAAACAAACACCTCTGCTTTCAGTTTTAGCTTCCAGAAATCCTTAATCTTTCTCTAATGGCACAGAAATCCCTAAGGGTTTCTCCATGACTCTTAATGTTCCATGTCATGTCAAGTCAAGTCAAGTGGAGTTTATTGTCATTTCACTCAAATATAGCCAGTTAGTACGTAGTGAAACGAAACAACGTTTCTCCAGGACCAAGGTGCTACATAAGACAAACACAGAAAAACACAGAACTACAAGGGACTACATAAATGTATACATAAAGTGCACAAGTGCAAGCATGTGTAGACAGCACAAGACAGTACAATGACTACTGGGACAGACAATGGGCACAGTAAGTCCCAGTGCAGCGCCGACCAGTACACAGTTCTGTTAGAAAGTGCATCTAGTGAGAATAGTGCAAAGAGTACAATATAAGTAGCTGAAATAGTGTAAACATAAGAGTAGCAGCCTATGTACAGTATAATAAATATTGTAGCAGCATAATGTAGTGTGCAAAAACTTGCAAAATAAGTTGCAAAGAGGATGGAGGATGCTCAGTTGTGTGTGTATACAAGTATGTGTGTGTGTGTGTGTCTGTTCCTTCAGTCCAGTTTCTGAGTATTGAGGAGTCTGATGGCATGCCATGTCTTCTTAAATAAGATGTAATTATATGTCAAATTTAAGCACTGAAACTGAGTACAAAGTGTAAAACAAAGACATTTTTCTTTCCATAGATAAGTACAACACTTGCAAATGAGTCAACTGCATTTGTAATGCCTTAACCATGTGAACATTTCATACACTGCAAACTAAATTAGCTTCTGCACTTTATGCAACATCAAAACAAAGTTATTATTTTTTTTCTGACACCTACAAACCGAGGAAGCAAGTCTCGGTGGGGTTTAAACAGTCACGCGCCACCAGAAACAAAGAAATACACAGTTGCTTGTAGAAGTTTTTAGGAGGATAAAGGTGAGCTGCGTATGGCACCACTGGCAGTGCGAGTAGCCGTCTCCGCCGGCAGAGGTTAATCATTATTGCTCACCACACACACACGATGGCCCAGCAGCCCAGGGCAAAGTAGCATCCTGACAGCGAGTTCACACGCTTCATACTTGCTGCCGTAATTAACGCTGATCAAGGCTGCGCACGGCTTTGATGGCCGCCTCATATTAGTGTCACCTCGGCGTGTTCAAACGGCTCGGCTCGCTGAGATTGTAAGAGACGCACATCACCGTGTTCAAAATAAACGAGCCAGTAATGTTGAAAGTGATGTGTGGGGGTAGAAACGATAAATAGTGGACGACGTATCACATCATTATGCTCTTTCTATAGCAAAGGGAGAGCTCTGAACACATCTGAATTATTAAAACGTACCATAGAGACTAGCGTAAATTAAAAAAAAAAAAAAAACCTTTGGATTTCATATTGTTACCTAAGCCACAAGAACCAGTGCCCTTACAAAAAATATCAAAAGACTCCAGTATGTCAGTATGACCTTGCACAAAAAAGGCCCAGAGAACACGCAGGAAGTGGGAACCATAATAAGTAGCTTTAAAAAAGTTACAATAAGGTAGAGATCAGCACAGGACTAGGTGTTGCTTTGGCAAACTGCTTTAAAGGGTGTTATGACATCACAACCTGTGACTTCACAACAATCCGAAAAATACTACTGAATTCATAGAACTGTATTCTTCTGCACAGTCTGGCTTTCAAGGCTATTACACAGCTTTTAAAGGTTTCTTTCTGTATTAAGGAAAGGAAGTATTTTTTTTTGTGTGAGCTGAAACAAGGGAAGGCACAAATATAACATTTTAGAAGGAACTATACACACTACAAAGAGGTGTGTATAGTGTTTCACACAGGAAACACTTCTGTCTTGGTATGAGATCCTTCTTGAATTTGATATTTTGGAATTTTATAGTTTTAGAGTTTTATTTTAATAGTCATACATCAAACAAAGGAGGCTGCATGTTGGTGGTGGTTTGTTATAGAAATAAAAAAACTTTAATATTATAAAATGAAGGGAAAAGTGCTTGATTGTACTATTCCTATTTAAGACTGCAGTGGTTTTGATATCAGATGATCACTGACGTGGTCTGCATTGCCAACGTTTTGAGAGCTGAGCCAATAATTAATAATAATAACAATAATTAGACAGGATTTTACAATTTGAGAAGACACCCCATACACACACACACACACACACACACAGCCACATACCTCAGGGTACCTCATTTAGCTTAGCCAATACACCTAACAACATGACTTGGGGAGGTGGGAGGAAACCGGAGAACCCAGAGGAAACCCACTTGCACACGTATGAAAATTGCAAAGCTTCACACAGAGATAAACCCAAGCTCAGATTCGAACTAGAGACCCTTGAGCTGTGAGGAGGCAATGCTACACGCTGTGGCCTCATAAATCCCTGAACTGATTAAGATGATGTCTTAATTTAACAGCGCTCACGAAAACAGCTTCACTTGCAGGCAGCCAAGCACCTCTCCACTGGTTCTTGGTTCAAGACCAGCAGTATTTTGGAGCTGGAACTGAACTGAACTGAAAACTGGCTCTGTTGTTGTGAAAAAGTGTGGAATCTTGTGGGTGGAAAATAAGGGTTATCAATATAGTGAATGATGCCACTGATTGTGATCAAGTCAACACTGGAGCACCTACAATATCCAGAGCCAAGCTAATCTTGCCTCAGGAAAATACAACACCTGTAAAGTTATGCTGATGCTAACAGCAAGGATACAAATGACTAAATGATGGTGATTTTAGTCACAAAACCTGACCACAGATCTGTCCTGAGCATTCTGGATGCTCTCAGACCGGAGCAGTGGTTCCACTGTTACCTTGCCATCCTCGGAATACACGTTCTCGTGGTATCCTCTGACGATGGTGCGGTCGATGAACAGGCTCCTCATCACCACGATGGCTTTAAGCACCTTTCCCAGGGTCACCTGCACACAAACACAAGAACAATAGATCTGTGATCAGCCACGTTTTCATAAAGATGTGGATGACTCCCAAAAACCTTCAGCAAAAACGACTCCTAAAAAATGTCCTACAGCAAAGTGTTAAAAAGACTTCAATCAGTGTCAAAAAGTGTCAATCAGGCCTGAGAGGTAAGCTGAAGACTTGAACTATACTAGAAATATATTAGACCTTGCCCTGTATGTGGATGTGAGAGAAAGAAAGATGCGCAGGTTGGAGCTCTGCTCTCATCACAAAGGTGTTTAAACCGAAGCCCAGGTTGCATGAACAAAACAGCAGAGATCTCTCTGAATTATTAACGCGGTTCTCTCAATAGCACCATTCAACGGTGTTTAAGGAAGAGGGGACCTTTCAAATCTTGGCCACCCCAACCCCTGACTGAGAGAGGCTGAGAGACAGAAGCGCAGTGGTGATGAGATGGACCAGAAAGGATTGTGGGTAGACGGGGGTCAGGGACCTCCTTGACGAGGTTGAAAAGGAGAAGCACAATGAGGAGCAGTGGGATAAAGTTCAGCTCAGATAATCTGAGGAGTTATAGACATAAACACATCCACATAAGAAACTGAGCTACACACAATAGTTTTCATAAGGGGAGGGGGGATACTTTTTTTTTTTTTTTTTTTTTAACAGTTTATCTACAAACTTCTAGAACTGCACTTGAACAAGCATGGAGCTTGGAAGCTGACAAAAGTATCTGAATTCTATACACATCACATTAAATATATTTTTTTTCTATGGTGTATTTAAAAAATTTCCATTTTTGCCAAAGTTTTTTCTTTGTTTTGAACTTGCTGGTGGTAAGATCCCTTTAACACATACGATTTTATATGATGTATGTTTATAAGTAGAACCATAAATACAAATCTCAACATTTCAAAGCTAAAAAAAAAAAAAGAGATTTTATGTAAAATCAGGCGGAAGGTGAAGCATCCGGCATTCCAAGCTCCTTAAGCAAGATCCTTAACCCTCAACTGCTCAGCTATATTACTGGATTATGTCCTCTTGCTTAAATTAAAAGCAGTACCCAGATAACTAAATGTAAACATACTGTACATTTTCATGAAAAACGGACAAATCTGCAGATTGCTTACTGTAAAGGCAGGATGCCATTCTCTTGGCTAAAAAAAAAAAAAAAAGCCTTGTCCATCCCCTTTGGAGTTACCTTAGTATACAATATCAATATTATTGACATTTTATATTTACTCACCATGTTTACAACTTTCTTCACGCCAAACAATGTTTTAAATGTAAAGCACGTGCAGACCTATCCCCAACTGTCTACAAACACCTGGCCAAATTACATCAATCAGTACTAGATTATTTGTGCCTGGACCAATAGTATTAAGAATATTTCAACTTGTAAGATACAACCTGGCAACCATGGTAGAAATACAAGTACTTAGTTTACGTTTTCAGAACACAATGATCTGTTGCCTTTCTTTGAGAAAAAAAAAAAAAAGTCAACTCAATCCAGTGAAGATTTTAAGATTTAATTGCGCTCTTTCAAATTAATTTGGCTAAAAAAAAACCCCAAAAAACAAAAAACAATGAATACAGCATGTTAGTTACAGGTCAGCTTTACCATCCTGCCACTTTTTTCAAGCTGTTTTCTCTGATGATGATGATGATGATGATGATGATGATTATTATTTGGCTTCCTGGCATGATATTAAAGGCCCAACCTATCAGTCCTTATAACAGCACAATCAGTTAACAGTAGTGTTAATCACTAGTTTATTTTTCAATACACAGATTAAAGTGCCTTTACAATTATATAATTTTTTTTTATGTTTTACCGGATCATGTTCCTTGATCCAGTTATTCTCATGCCTTCTGTGGTCCATCTGCAATTCCCCAAAAATGTAGGTTGGATTATGCAACCTCCTCCCTCTGGACTCCCCCTAAATCATACTACAGGAACCCTTGTTTCTCAGTACAAGGGTCTGACTGCACCGAAGCCCTTTGGCTTTGTAATCTGCTACTGTTAAAAACACATTACATTGCTACTTCTGCTGCCACACCTACACTATACGGCCAAAGGTTTGTGGACACCTGACCATCATTCCATTCCAGATTTAATCCCCTTTTGCTGTTACAATAACCTCCACTCTTCTGGGAAGGCTTTCCACTAGATTTTGGAGAGTGGCTGTGGGGATTTGTCCTCATTCAGCCACAAGCACATTAGTGAGGTCAGGCACTGATGTAGGGCGAAGAGGCCTGGGGTGCAGTCAGCGTGCCAATTCATCCCAAAGGTGTTCAGTGGGGTTGAGGTCAGGGCTCTGTACAGGCCCCTTGAGTTCTTCCACTCCAACATTGGCAAACCATGTCTTCTTGGAGCTCGCTTTATGCACAGGGGCATTGTGATGCTGGAACAGGTTTGGACCTCTTAGTTCCAGTGAAGAGAAATTGTACTGCTACAGCATACAAAGACATTCTATACGTGTGTGCTTCCAACAGTTTGGGGAAGTGATGGTCAGGTGTCCACAAACTTTTCGCCAGGCAGTGTAGAATGTTCGACAAATATCAAACAAAACAACGTAGCATTGCTGACCAGAACCAAATGAAACAACTATCTATTTTTGGCTAAAGCTGCCTTTCCTCACAATTACTCTCTCTTTCAGCTTATAAGAACAAGGTGATAAATATTGACAGTGATTTTATGGAAGCAATTCTCAAAAATATCTTTCTAAGAAAGAACAATTAGCGGATTTGATCTTTTTCGTTGTCATTTGTTTTTTGCAATATGTACAAGGATGTGCAAAGATATGCCCTTTAATTTTTACCAACTGTGTTTTTTTAAAATGATTGATTAATGATTATGCCACTAGGTAATGAAGGCGTTATATCTTAGGGTCTGTCTGTCTGTCTGTCCATCCAAGATTCTTGTAAGTGCAAGATCTTAAGAATGATTACTATCTATATCTATCCATCTATAAATTTATACATAAATCTATAATAAATCTAAAAATAAATATCAGCTTTATAGATAGATAGATAGATAGATAGAACTACATCTATAACTATCTGTCTGTAAGTCCTGCAAACCTTCAACCACTCATTCTTAAGATACTGCGTTACAAGAATCTCGAATAGATCGATTTATTTGAGAGATATCACTGTAACCAGCAGATATACTGATTAGATTTAGAAATTGATTCAAGGTCACAGCAAGGTCAAATGTCTGAAATAGTTTTCTTCAAAAGCTTTCTTCCAGTTTCTAGCATATTTTAAGGGTATTTCAGGCATACAAATTAGTAACAAGGCGGACTACATTTGCTGGCAGTGAAGGCATCCCCGTCAATGACTCCTTTGTTAATAATCAGACTAAGTTATCAGACTGTGAAGCCTGATGACTTATATCAAACCTCAAGACTCCTACTTAACACGTATATTCTACATTCACACCTGATTCTTCACAGTATTCGGTCATCTTAAGACGGAAGAAGGCAAAAGAAACCATGCAGAAAATCCTGTTACTATATGCTAAGACCTTGTTCCACGTGTCTTCTCTTCTGTAAGGTTTGCTAATTAAATTTTTTGGTCGCCAGAGCAGCTTGGACTGTGGCCTCTGCTCTTCTCAGGCGGCTGACGATGGCATTCTAAAGCTTCCATCCATTACCACCTACAGCCTCCGATAGGAGAGATCTGCCCCATGTAAATTGAAATATTATTTTTCATAGCAGCCATGACGCCTACAGGGCAGGAAAAAGTGATACCAACACCCACGAGATGTTTCTTATCATTTACTGTGGCCACCATGCAGCAAAGAAAGGTTGGAACTGCTTGCCCAAGATTTGAAAGAACAGATCCACAAGAGTTATATTAAGACCTGCTGTATTTTGTCAAATTCTAAAGCAGGCAGTTTCCCCACCCCCCACCCCACACACTGCAGACATCAATGGACTCAAAATGGACTGGCGAAGGATAGCAAGTCTTCCCTGGACAGCAAGGTTTAAATGACGCATACTGATGTTCATGCACTGACTTAAAATTCATGTGTCTGTTACATGTAGGTACATGTGGATATCCCATTGATCTGTTCTTCAATGCATTCTAAAGAGAACGAATGTCCCTGAGGAGGCACATCAAATCTCTTCAATCTCCTGAACAAATACGATACATCTGGGAAAGCTTCAGTTGTACCCTTGAGCTCCATTTGGGAAAACAGAGATCAGATTAAGTGCAGTCATGCTGCTTGTACTGACCTGCAATAACCTTTAGTGGTAGCGAGGGCGTGGTGAGAGGAGGCAGGCTGTAACGTGATGATTCTCACCTATGCCTTATTACTGATAGGATGCTTATGTGTGTTTCTGTGTGCTTTCAGTGACTGCCGTAGCCAGAGAGAGCGAGAGTGGCATAGCTGATTGATTTGCTGTGGATTTTTTTTTATATCTATATAGATGTTTTTTAATATATATTTTTTATAAACTTTTTGAAGATTGAAGTGTATTTATGCAAATGATATTTCATCTAATTAAATATGCATACAATTGCAAAAACAAAAATTACAAAAAAATCTAGTCTTTCGATCCTGTTTGTTGGACTATCATTTAATTTTAATCAAGAACCACCATGCAGAAAAAAAATATTATTTCAGTTTAAAATTTAACTTAACTTATAAATCTAACAAAAGCTAAATGTAATAACAAAAATCAACATTCTGGGAAATTCCTGTGTAATATCCTTTTAATTAAGCATATGATTAAACATGTAAAAGTTAATGAGTACATCTAGTTAAAGTTAATGAATCATCTAGAAACATCTAAAAAAAAGGATTTGGAGGAAAATGGTTTTAAAAATACAATGTGGTTTAATGTTTCCACCAGGTTTATAAGGTTTCTATATAAGGTTGACTATATCATATGTATATCATATGTGTCATATACATACACAATTATACACAAACATATATCAGGAAACAGGCTTTTCAGGGAAATATGACGATGTGATTGGGAAGTGGGCAGAGCTTAAAGCCTTCTCAATGTTGCATATAATGCAGTGGTCACAGGTTTTTCTGTTAAGTTGATTTTTTTTTAACTACAGTTTAAGAGTAGACATGGTATAGATGCAACTTATCCAAAAATAATAAATTGCAGATGATTGACGTGACCAAAATTGACACAACATATCAACCTGCAGAGTCTTGCCTTAACAGCGAACTTGGTGTTTGTATACTCTTATTGTAAGGCTAATTGAAGCCATGCTGTGTGCCGTCACTTGGCAGGGGAGGCATGGCCAACTTCAGAGAGCATTTTTCCCCCTTTTCCCTCTGATGCTGAATCCTTGTACTTTGTCTTGTTGCTTCACCAGCAAAAGATTCCAGCAAGAAATTGGCTCGTGCAGAACAAATAGCAGCTAAACTACAGCCATCTGTTTGGAGATCTGAGCACTGTGCATGCACATGAACACACAAATTATGGAAACACACATGAATGCTTATCTGCTCAGACACACAAATTTAAGATCATATGCAAGTGCAGACATGGGAATCCCATAAAACGCCTACACACACATATAGAGATTACATTAGATCCATGATAAAGGACTGCAGGTTGTTAGAAACGTTTGAATTGAGGTTGTAGAGAAACCATCCAAAACATGCCTGCAGGCTTTAAAGTGAAGCCGATCTGCAATTCAATTCTTTAATTCAAAAGCCAATTCAGGTTTTAATCCTGTGTGATGAAACATACTACACAAAATCAACTTCTAATCCAAAACCCTAAATGGAGGAATGCAACCTTGGCAAATAGCATGTCTCTAAAACAACAGGATTTCCTGAATATATTAGACTGGATGTTAGCGTGAGTTGAGGATTGATCAAAGGCCTCTGAGCTTTATGAAGAGTCACGTTTTAAATATCCCTCCTCTTTAAAAGAAGCCACTACAGTCACTGCTTTGGCACAAACATACAGGGAATAACTAATGACTGAATTTTTGTAGGGGATTACTCAATACATACCCATTACAAACATCTCCAAAACATAATGATCTCAAAAAGGTTTAAATATAGAAATAAATCACCCTTTCAAAAATAATGATCCAAAAAACTATATTAACACAAATCACCCACAAACATTAATTATGTGGTTTCACCACAATCCCCCAAAAACCTCAGTGTAAAAGCTCATAATCACACAGGAGTGACTCAAAAACCTCCTACATAAACACTAAACCGATCACCGATTAGACGTCACTCACTTCAAAACTCAAAATCCCTCCAAAAATGCTATACATATATAATATCTATGTACATTCTGTACGTGTGAAGCCAATTTTTAATGTCAACAGCTATTCTAGGAATGCTTTTCTTCAGCTCTCCGAAAGGCTGGGCTGAAAGCGAGGCGCTGGCGCGGGGCCTGGCGCGAGCTCAGTGCCGAGGACAATAGAAGTTCGTTAAACTTCGAGGCGTCCTGGAGCGGCTCGCTAACCGAGAGAAAAAGCGCACTCCCAGGAGGAACAGAGCGCCACAGTGGCAGATGGTGCTTTTTATTTGGAGAGAGAGTGGGCAGAAAGAGAAGCAATGGAGAGAGCGTGGCAGAGAAAAAAAAAAAAAAACGGCAAGGACGGGAAAAAAGAAAGAAAGCGTTTCTAAGCAACAAGTGAGTGCTGCCGCCAAAATCAGCTGCGAAACAGGAAGCGAGAGGTGCCAAAGTGGGAATGTGGTGAGGCGTCCTGCATTAGCTGACCTCACAGGGCTTCGCAGAAGCTGCAGGCCTGCACGATGTGTTTGTCATGACTAACACCAGTTCCTTTCTGCTGTGGATGATGTGGATCATTCAGGATGGAAAGCTTGGAAAGGCTTCCTGTTCAGTGCTGATGTGCCGGGTCTTCTGGGAGTTCGATGCTTTGAGGTGAATCTCAGGAAGCCGGCATCCTGCTGAACCAGCTGGCTCGAACCTCTTCAACCACTCAGCATTAATCTGCACACTCTCACTGCCAACACTGGCATCACCTCCATAGCCACCTCATCAACTTTTATATCAGCTCTCCATCCAGCGCTGAGGTAGACAAAGGTGCTGCTTTGGACTGGCAAGAAACAGACAGTGCTTTCTGAGGCTCTGATCCTACAGTGACCTCTGTATCCTCGTGGCTCAGCACGATCTGGCTTTCTGAGGACGTTCCAGAAATCTATGTCGATATTCCAGAGCCGGAAGCCGACCATGTGTTCGTGTGCCCTGAGCCATGCCCCTTAGGAGGGTGAAATATTCTTGATGTAGATCAATAGCAGAGCAAGGTCACTTTTAGATACAATTAAAAAGGCAGGGCCCTAAAAGCACTAAACAGAGACGGTGTGAGAGCCAGCAAACACAAAGAGGGCATGACAGAGAGATCACTGTGACCTGGGCATTTGATGATTGGAAAAACACTGTCTTTTTCCTGTTTTCAGCTGTCCAGTTTCAGTGAACCTGTGCCCACTGTAGCTTCAGATTCCTGTACTTGGCTGACACGAGTGAAACCCAACGTGGTCTTCTGCTCTTTTAGCCTATTTGTCCCAAAGGTTTTAGGATGTGGTGTATTCCGAGATGTTTTTCTGCTCACCAAAGCTCGAAACCAGTCTGGCCTTTCTCCTCTGACCTTTTTCCTCTGACCTCTCTCAACAACAAGGCTTTTCCAAGTGGTGTTCTTAAGGATGTGGACAGTGACTGTATCAAAGTAAGACCGCTTAACAACGTTATCACATATGAACTCAAACCCTGAAAATACATAAGTGCTAAATGTCATTTTTTCCCCCCCACACACATTGGTGAATACACCAATAACAACTCTCTACTGGGTTTAGCAGTTGTTAAGAAGTGCCCAGGGTTGCCAGATATGTGATAAAACCATCCCAATGGTTAATAAAACCATCCACAAACCAAAACTCCACACTCTATACACAGCTTTCAAAATCAAACATCATTGCAAAATGTATTGCAATACAAGTCCTGTTACATAATACATTTATAAATGAGCAATATTTCTATAAATAGCATTTTCTGTAAATAGTTCTTCAGCCAGGTTTCAAATTCATCATATTACATATTCATTCATTGATTTCAGTAACTGCTTTATCCTGGTCAGGTTTCGGTGGATCCGGAGCTTATCCCAGTAACACTGTGTGCAACGCAGAAACACACCCTCAGAAGTGGACAAATACGTAGCCCAGGACAAGCACATTTTGTGTACGGGATATTACTTTATTTTATTTTATTTTATTATTTTTTTAAAATTCATAGTTGATCTGCGGACAAGACCATGGTTCAGTTCGTTACACGTGAGAACAGTTTTACAAAGGGACCAAGCACTTGTATCACTAATAATATTTGGCTTTAATAACATTTAAACAGACTGTAGAACCTACCGCTTCACACTGCATTTGTTTGTGGGTTGCTTATTACACAGTCACCTCACAATTAAACATGTCAAGAGCAAATACAGACGCTAACCAGGGTTAAATAAAATTTTCGGCCATATAGTGTATCTTTAAGATGCGATGAACATAAGACCAGAACATCTTATAGCCAAAACACTGGCCAGCAACTTGCTGACTTTTTGTGAAGCACACAAATATGATGTGCTACATTAGAAACTTGGTGAGAAGACAATAGTAATCATAAACTTGTTAATTTCCCATAGGCTGCATTAATGTACTCAACTAGCTAGTCCCTTTTTAGCATAGTTAGTTAGGTTTCTGGGCAACCAAAACACGGGACTGGGCAGCACACTGGAGCTTTTATTTGCCCAATGGACTAACTAATCAATTTATCACTCGTCTACCTCTGACCCTGGACAGGCCACCACTCCATTACAGGGCAACACACACACTCAAACATTCAGACCTTGTTGTACACAAAGTCTATGGTGTATTATAGGTAATAATATAGTAAACTATCTACTCCAGGACCTGGACCGCATTACACAAATAGCACACAAGTATGACTAACTCAGACAAGGCTAGAGTGATTAATTAAAGAAAAGTAACATTCTAGATTTAAGTTTGGATCTACAAATTCCCTTACAGTGATCTCTATTTAACATGCATGCAAGTTTCTGTGAAGCTTCATCTCTAACTCCTACTGTGTGAAGCTTTGTAGTGGCTCTGCGTTTGCGCATCTTTTGATGCACGCTGCCAAACGAGTGACAGGATGTAGTCAGTGGCAGCACTTGAAAGGGCTTCAGATCGCACTTAAAAACACTCCACTCATCAGGAGAAAGGAGCTCAAGACATATACGTTCCAAACTCGGCATGCAAGAAACCTAACATATTGGTGGGGGTGGTGAAGCTGATGGTATCAAATGGGTGAGGAAAATGAGGAGAGGGCCTGAGGAGGAGGCATTTGTCACTCTCATTAGCATCCTCTAATTATGGTCGGGCAGGCTCGCTTGTAAAGAATCCAGAGCCTGCAGAGGACCAGCTCTTTCCTTTGCCCTCAATCTCACGCCCTAGTTAACGATGCACCACTGCCATGAATGCACATCTGAGACTCTAGTTGAGAAGTAAAGAGGTAAGGAGGATGTTTAAGTTATTGTAGGTAGGATGGTGTAGACACAACATTTTTGTATATTTGTTTTTATGTTATGTCTCTTACCAGGCAGTCCCCTAGGACCCCATTTACACCTGGCCATTTTGTGCCATTTTCATCCTGATAAGATTTTAACCACATGCATTTACACTCGTGAATCATGAACACAAACGTGTTTGTACAACCTTACTTATGAATCACTGTCCTTCCACGCATTGACCCTCGTCTTTTTTTTTTCTATTAACACAAAGGAAGTGTTTGTGAAATCATATCTAAGCTGAAATATCTCTTGGTCCATGTTCTGTGTGGTCACTTTGTCTGTTGTGATTGCTGTGTACATCTCATTACCAGCACCTTGGCATCAGCTTCACACACAACACAGGAATCAAAAGCCAACAAGCTACAAGCAAATGGACAGCTTTCCAACACATCTCATGCTAAATATATAACTCGCAGTTCTGGAAGTAGCCTGGGAATTGTTGGCAAAATTGTTAGCCTGCCTATGAAATGATGTATAGGATTATAACCACCAGTATTGTGTACAGTTGCAAAAGCCCTTATGAGAGTAAAATATAGAAGTGCACCTATCCACTTTTCCCTTTTCCAATACTCCCTTTTCCATTTTCAATATTTTGTTGCCAAGTTATGAAAAAACATAAGAGGTGCAATGGATCTGAGTGGAAAATATCTCAAATACGATCAGCTATCGATCCAGCATTTCAAGCCAATATTGGCCCTGATACTTAGTATCAGTTCCCTAGACTGAGATGTTTCTTTTATTTTCCATGCACATTTTTGATTCTGGTTATTGTTTGTAGAGCTGATGGATATCTTAAGGCAGTGCTTATTTTAAACTGGAGAGGCCACGCAGTCTCAGCGGTGGAACATGAACCCATGTCCTGACTTCAAAGCAGTGCTATGTGAAGGAACAGCAGAAAACACTTGAGAACACTCGAGGAGGAGCTCCTTCTAAACATAATGAAGAAGTCTGCTAAAATTATCCTTCAATTTCATCTTCAAAATGATTACATGTAATGAAGTGTGGCAATGGCCCACGAGCGGATTCTGTATGCTGCCAAAGCACTGTAATATACACTTTAGGAGAAATGCTGTCAGGAGCAGTGCAGGTTAGGCTTTAGCCTGGGCAAACTGTAGTTTGTATTTTGTCTAATTCTGCTGTCATGTCCTGCATTTGGAACATACTGTATCATTTTCTGAGCAGCATGGTGGCATACACACTGTTCTAAATTGCCCATAGGTGTGAATGAGTGTGTGAATGTGTGTATCAGTATCTGTTTACTGCTCCAAACATTCATATTTGTATCTGTATTCGGATTTAAACCTGAAGTGGGTGTGGCCTAAACCCAAAGGTGTTTTTTTTTTTTTTTTTTTTTTTTTTTTTTTAAACAGAGCTGTGCTTTTAATAAAACTTATTTTTGTTTGTACCTGCCTGTGAAATTTTCTAACAAACAAACTTAGTTGGTTCCATTTCCCAAAATGTAAACCAACTAGTAGCCTAATTTAAACCACCATGACCCTGACCAGGCAGTTACTAAGGATGAATGAATGAATGAATGCTGTAAATGCATTAATGTTAATGAATGTGGTCTTTCTTTGCCCTACAAGCTTTAAATGCATCCCCTCACTCATGCCCACAAGGTTCATATCTGACCACTTGCTGCATTACATTATAACTCCCGCTTGCTTGACTTTTTTTGTCCAATTGATGCCAAGCTTTCTAACTGGTGGGCCTCCTATTCATGTGTATTTGTATCTGTTTGGAACACATTATCTATTCATTTCAAATAATGTATTTGTATTTGGTTATATCCCTAGTGTGTGTGTGATTCCCTGCGATGGACTAGCATCCCATCCAGGGTGTATCAATGATCCTGGGATAGCTTTCTGATCCATCGTGACATTACTGAAGATGAATGAATAAATAATCAAACCAGCAAGTCCACTTCAAATGAGAAAAAGTAGGTCAGAAAAGCACAGGAACTCAAAATCAAAAACCAATTTTGGGTAAGCGCGCATTATGTTTTTTTTTTAAACACGCTAATTAGGGAGCACAAAGCGATGCAGATGAGCGAGGAGGGGATGTTCATGTTCAAGCTTTGTAGTGATCTGTGGCATGGCCCCTGCAGTGGGGAAGCTGACACTCAAGCGACCCCCCGTGTGGCCGAGTGTGCCAGCCTGCCAACTGGGCCATCTGGCAGAGTATGTCCTGTGGGTGTGAGCTGCTGAGGTCCCATAGCTGGGGAAGGGGTATTTGTAGTCTTTCTGCCACTTCTGCCAAGATTTCTCACTCTCTTTCTTTCTCTCATCTCTTCTTTCTCTTGCCATCTCTGTGCCAAAAACATGATCTTATTGCTAAAAGACAGAGATTGCGCTTTAGGAGATGAACCCAAAGATAAAGCAGATAATAGATGCTGATTTGGGAGTCTTGGCTCACAGTGTTGCTTGATCAAATTAGCTTAAAAAAAATGGTGCACAAAAGCAAAGACAATGAGTCACTGTAAAACCATGACAGATTTTAAAGCCATGCCTCCAGGTTATGGTGATTCTTTGCTTGTCTTTGGGGTTTGCTGTTACTATTAAATTCAATTTTATCTGTCATAGCAGAAAAAAACGCATTTCTTCAGGAGTCAAAAGGAACCACTTGTTGAGGCAGATTTTGGTAAAGATCAGACTGGTTTTTATCACTCACCTGCTCCAAAACATTTAGCAAGGGACAAGAAATAATCGTCCCAGAAAGTTTTTTTCTGCCAAGCCATACATCTTAAATAACAACCTGTCTGACGTGCAAAAAAAGGGCCAAAAGTTTGTGGACACTTGACCATCACACTCATGTTCTTTTTGTACATCCTATTCCAGATTTATTCCCCCCTTTGCTGTTATAATAATGTCCACTCTTCTGGGAAGGCTAGATTTTGGAGTGTGCCTGCGGGGATTTGCCATTCGACTACAAGAGCATTAATGAGGACAGGCACTGATGTTGGGTGAGGAGGCTCATCCAGTTCATCCCAAAGGTGTTCAGTGGGGTTGAGGTCAGGGTTCTGTGCAGGCCACTCAAATTCTTTCACTCCAACCTTGGCAAACCATGTCTTCATGGAGCTCGCTTTGTGCATGGGGCACTGTCATGCTGGAACATGTTTGGTTCCCTTAGTTCCAGTGAAGAGAAACTGTAATGCTACATACAAAGCCATTCTATACAATTGCGTGCTTCCAGCATTCTGGAAACAGTTGGGGGAAGAACCACATATGGGTGTGATGGTCAGATGTCCACAAACTTTCGTCCACAAAATTTGGCACTTATCTGGACTGTCAACTAATAATTGGAGTGAAATTTGGCTTTAGGAGGTGGAGGAGCCCTACTTCTTTCATGGGTATCAACAATATGGGAACATTACTGTTCAATTACAATTTGGTATTTCTGTTGATAGTCAACATTTGGCCGATGCTTTTATCCAAGGACACGGTACAATTCAAAAATTCTAAATTATCAAAATTCAAAAGATTTTTGTTGGAAAACAATATTTTCCAAAATTTTTCCATTATTTAGTTCTGTATTTTTTACCTTTTAGTTTTGTCCATGGCACTATTAGTAGTTAAACTGTCTTATACCACAGCACTGTTGAATTCTCATTCAGATTGGTCAGAAAGTGTTGCCTAATATTCCATAACAGCAGCATTGATAGGAGAAGAGACAAAAGAGGAGCTAGTGAGTGAACGACTGCTATAATGTAAGTGATAATAGGAAGTAACAAGACTGCTTTGCAAATGTTGCACAACATAATATACAGTAACTATAAATGTTACAAAGTGTCAATTTAATAAATGGAAAAAAAAAACCCCAAATATTAGAAAAATGTTGTGGCGTGAGAAGAAAAAACACTTTGGAACATACTGTTATGGGAACATTATCAATTTTGAGGTGGAAATGGGTCACCCCACCTGGTCGGTGATTATTTGACCATAACAGCCTGCCATGTCATGTTTTATTCTTTACATAAAACACTTATGTAAAGTGTCCTTAAACTTTTGATTGCCTGTGCAAGTCTGCTATTTTAAAAGGTGAAAGTCATTAGCAAAATCTGGACATCTTGACTGCCTGCGGTTTGAATAAAGTGCACATCACTAGAGGCAGGACCATTTTACTAAGGTGGAAGAACAGATTTATAACAGAAACTCACCAGAAGCACAGCTGATGTCCCGTTGGGCCGGAAGAGCTCAATAGACATGTCTGGAAACATGCGGCCAATCCTAGAGATCACGTCATCCACGTACCTGTCAAGGAAGGCCACAAAGGCAATTCATATTCACATCCACGTTTATAAACCTGCTGAAGATTCAGCGAGTGCTAAAAAAGGCCATGATTGCTGCCGTTAGCAAGCATGCCTTTTTTTTTTTTTATTAATGTAACAATATTGAAAAAGCCGTGCTTCCTTGAATTCAATACTATTGACATGTTTGTGTCAAACTGGTAATGTATTCCTGGGCCCCGCACTGAGTCATCACATTTATCTACAGCCTGAGACTTTGACTAATTCTCTCTTTATACTTTGGTAACTTACAGTAGAAGACACTGATTAATCTACGTGGGAACGTGAGGATGTTGTTTAACACAGACCTTCTGCACGGGGAATAAATGACCACGCAGATGCATGAAAGTGTAATTTGTGTAGACATCAGCAAGCACAGATTCTGTAATAAATGAATGCTCTAACGGTGGGTCAAACAAGCAGGAATCACTGCACTAAACAGACCTATACCACAGCGCTTCTCAATTCTCAATTCTGAATGGTCAGAAAGTATTGATTAATATTATTATTCTTATAACAGCAGCTCAGGGAGTGGTTCTGGCTGCAAGGCATAACGCAGGTTTTTATTAACGCACTCATTCTAATGTGTTATTGTTTTTATAACAACAACCTGTACATATATCTATAAAATGGTGAGGTGATATGGTGAGGTTTTCTGTGAGGGAAGGAGTCTCCAGTGTCAGCACTTTGTAAGTCTCAGATTTAAAGCTGTAACTTTACGTTTTCCGACATGGGAAACTCTTCAGGACAGAAGACTTTGCACTTTATGATTTCTCTGTAACATAACAAGCTATGTTTTTTTGTCTGCTGAAGAAATAACTGTTTATAGCTGCTACGACGTATTTTGGAGGAATGGCACAGTTTTTGGGCAATGTAAGAAAGCCAGAAAGAATTGACCTCTCATTTTCAGTGAAATTTATTTTCATCTTTAAGGATATACAGTATTTGTAGCATTCTGTTGTGGTCATGTTACTACACTTTATGTAACTATAAACAGATAAGAAATATGACGTCGTTGTTTTAATTATTAAAAAATGATTAGTGATGGCAAACTGAAGAATAAAATGAATGCTGTTACAAGAAAATAATCAATTTCAGGGTGGTAAGAGTAACTCCGCTGCAATATTTTCCTATAACAGCACCGCGCTTTATTCCTTACTTAAGTTAAGGCTTAGCTGTTTACTCTAAAGAAATTATATCTCCTCTGAATACAAACAACTTTTTCATTTATGCTTGAACATGATGCCAGCAAGCAAAGGTTTAATAACACAGCACACTTTACCACTGAGAGAAACAAGCAGGAGATCTTGTAATAAAAAAAGCCTCAGTTCAGCAGTGGACTGTAATGCAGGGATTTTCTCTCTGAATGCCTGGCTCACCTTCACTGTTTAGAGGAGAATATGCATTATTTGAAACCCCTGCCAGAGACGGTGAGCTTGCTCGTTAGACATCAGAACGCTTGGGGTTGGACAGCCGAAGCCTTGAGCCATCCCTCGAGTCAGCAGAACCGCAACTGAGAACAGTCGCCCTCCTTGTATTGGCGGGTCAATGCTAATAAGGGTTTAATGAAAATCTCCTTTGCCATCAGCTATCAATAGACTTGAGGGACTGGGCTCATGCACAAAAAGGAAAAAAAAATTCATTACAGAAGTGCTGGAGAGAGGTTGGCTTGGGTATGACGATTAGTTGCAGAAGTCATTTCAAAGTTATGGGGACAAAAGTGCATGGTGTCTATATTCCAGATAAAAATGTAAGTCCCGATGGTATGAGAATATGAGGTAGGAAGTCTCCATGACTGCTCTGTTGTGTTCTGCTCTGTTTTCTTGAGTATTCCCTTTATATCAGCATCAACCGCAAGCAACAAATGATCTATGATTATTTCTTAACAATTTTCCTGGCACAGCTGAGTGCAAAAGTTTGTATCCCCTATGGTTAGTCTTGAAAGCCCTGGTACACTATAGAAGCCAAATGCTGGGAAGTAACTTTTGAAAGATAAGCAGCGTTTTTTCAGGCAGCAAGGTGGCACAGGTGCTAGCTTTGCCACCTGATAGCGCTAGGGTTCAGTCCTGAGCTCAGGTTACAGCCTGTGTAGGGTTTCGCATGGTCTCCCTGCGTTTGTGATGGTTTCCACTGGGTTCTCCATGTCCCTCACACCTCCCAAAAACATGCTAGCAGATGGACTCTAAATTATCCCTAGGTGTGAATGTGTGTGTGTGTGTGTGTGTGTGTGTGTGTGTGGTGATTTGCAGTTGAATTTTGCCCCATCTAGGGAGCCTCACACCCATTGTTCCCAGGATAGACTCCAGATCCACTGCAACGCTGACTGAAAAGCGGTTACTGAAAAATGAATGATTTAGCTTTTTCTTTTTTTCCTAGAGAGAACAGATATTAATTTCAGTAATTACACTCCTAAAAAGTTTCCTCAGAGTTTCTCAAGAAACCTTGTAGGGAGCTAGATTTTATGATTATTTTAAAAGTGTGTAGAGGGTTTTTTTTTTGCGGAGATTCCCTACACCATTTTCTCCCTAATTTGGTGGACACTCCCACCTACCAGCCAGCTCTCCCCTATCCTCCTCTAACAGCTACAACCAGGAAGGGTAAAATCTAAGATATGCTTCATCCAAGACAGCCACAATGTGAAGCCAGACAACCACAATGTTTTGAGCTGCTGGGTCACAGGCCAGCATAACACACTCGGAGGAAAAATGCTATCCGCTCTCTTTCACATACATGAGCTCTCAGACAGCCCCGATTGGCTATGTTCATCGTGACTGACGAGGAGAGTGAGTATACCATCCCTCACACCGAGAGAGCACAGGCAATTTTTGATCTCTTGGACATCTTAGCATTGCTGCGAATCAAACTTGCGATCTCCGCACGATAGGGCAAACGCTTTTTGGCACGCCACTCCAGAGCCAAAAGAGTGTAGAGTTTTATTTTAATTATATGTTATTTGACTAACATTTCCTATAGATTCGTTTTAACCAGTGGTTCTTTTCTCACCAACGATGACCTTGACCACTTGATTGGTGTGGCCTGAGCATTTTCCATACCACACCTTGTGTTGGTTGTTGACTTAATTCTAAAATTGGATTTTTAATTATATTCTGCTTTGGAAACGAACCGCACATCTGCAGCCAGTCTTTCAATATGAGCCGTGTTGTTAATATTCTGCACTACTGGCAGATTATTGGCAATAGTGGAGCTTAAAGGTAATCGAATGGGGTCTGCAATTACATCTCAATTGGCAACGCAGAAGGGAGCCAAGCCAGTTACAAGACAAGACATGCTTTAATATCCCACTGCTTCATCAGTCTCAGGTGTGAAATCTACTCAATCTCCATGCATCTTTGGTTCATTTGAAGCATATTGGAGGAGGGGGTATGTATATCACTTGTGATCTGCAGTAGACTGAACCCCTCAAAAAGCAGCCTCATCTTTTTTTTTTTTCAAAGCTGTTTTTCTGTTTAGCACCTCATGTCCATCCCTTTCCTTCAGGCTCTGCCACAGGCCTTTTAATTAGCATTATTTTAATTGCCTGCTAATTGCCAGCCGATTCTTTGAATCATTACACACACGTGCACACGCTTAGAGGCTGGATTCAACTTGAGAGCAAAAGTCACACGGGAACTTGATGCAAAGAGCATGCAGACTTGTAGCTGCTCACCCGTGAATAAGCAAATGAAGGACAACAATTAAAACCAGTAACGCAAGCAGAAACAAATCAGCCAGACAATCGGCAAAACAGTCAGAGAAGCTTTGCTAAACTGTGGGTGGATCTGAAATTCCAGCAAGTTATAGCTTGCCTCATGTACACAAGATCTTTCCAGTATATATACCAGTCCCTGTCTTTATCTGGTGCTGAAGTAACACTTTCAAAAGCCCCATACACAATAACTCTGAGTACACTGATGCACAAAAAGTTATTTTTTTGCCACATCAGCAAGTGGCAAAGTGATGGGCGACCATTCATTTTCTTTGTACATGCATGACACGGAGTTGCAATCTCAGCAACTGCAGCAAGCAACATTTAAATTGATATTCTCTCAATTCTATGCAAATTAGGTATGACGTTGCGATACTTTAAATCCCAGTCACTGGCTTGAATCCCTCAGACCAATCGTATGGAGTGTGTTTAGTACCTAGCTGCAATTTGCGCCTATTTACTATCTGAAGCACAAAAATTGAAGAAAAGCTTATAACCATGGTTTTGTTTTATACATCCTGTCACTAAATGTGTATAGAGACATTACTAAGAAAAGCTTGGAAGGAAGCAGCAGATACCGGTGGTGACTCAGTTAGTGCATATAGTAAGCTTACTTTGCTAATCTGCTAACGAAGTTAATACAAAGCCTAGCATGTAACATGTAGCAAACCAATTTTTTGATTAGTGCACTGTTTAATTTGTGGTTTACTAGTTAGCTAGTAGGGGTTTGATGACAGTAGGCTCATATTGAAAGCTCATATTGAAAGACTTTGTGGGGTTTGACGACAGTAGTTACTGCTACACACCCACAAATGGCAAACTACAAGAGACACAAGCCAATTGCCGCCTACTAGTGTGAAATATGATATTAAACTGACACATATACAGTGACCAAAGAGAGACCAGAGAGGTATTTATTTATTCTTATTCACCTTTCTACACCAAAAAAAAACAAGATGTATCAAGATCTTGTCATCTCCCTTAAGAACTCTATGATCTAACTGTCTGACAACATGTGAAACCTTGGTATAATTCTCTTTGTTGCTAACTCGGTCATGAAGGTTTCATCTTTACAACGTCGGGAGGATCCGCCCATTTCTCTCCATGGAGGCCAATCAGATGCTTGTTGAGTCTCTCGTCATCCCAAGATAGGACTACTGCAACTTTTCCCACTGAATGCCATCCAACCTCTATAACTGATCCAACATGCAGCCACACGGCTTGTTGTCAATCTCCCCAAGTTCTCCCACATCTCACCCCATTGCTGTATTCGCTCCACTTCCTATAGCTGCCCACATCAACACAAAATGGACCGGCATCCACCTACTGAAGACAGTAATCAAACCCTGCACAAGCACGACTTGAACCACCATCCCTCAAGACATGCGTCAAGACTTTCTCTTCCCTGCCTGTCTGAACAGCTGAGTCACTGGCTGTCTTTAACAGAAGACTGAAGACCCACCTCTGCAAAATGCTTAAGCTACCACTAAATCTGTATCATTGATAAAACAACCATCATGACTACCATTGCCAAGTATGTAAGGAATAAAGCACGTTGGGGCATGCTGTTATAGCAAATAATCAACAAGAGCAATAGTCTTATACCGCAGCTAACTGCCAATGATTTTTTATTAAGAATGACATGTCATACTTTTTTAACCGTTTATATTCTGTTATAATAACCTCCACTCCTCTGGGAAGGCTTTCCACTAGATTTTGGAAAATCAGGATTTACTAACTTACTAACTATGAACATAGCAGGTCAAATCTGAGAAAGAACAGATCGTTTTAAGACAATTATTAAATTTATCATCTCAAGGAGTTGTATATTTTTGGAAGAAATTATCGACTGTTCAGAGGGTTACTTCCCTATTTAGAGAATTGTTTAGATAACTGAAGAAGTTAACTAAAAAAAAATGAGATAAGATGGGGATATGTGATGGGAAGAAGATGATGGTGAGGAAGATAGAAGGTAGCATTATGTTAAAGTATGATCATCAGTGTACTCGGTCATCAAATAGGATGTTGATTTCCTTGTCTTTTACTAAATTAATAATAAAAATGAATAATTCATGAATGTATCCATATACGGTATGCTCCTATCTTCTGTCTCAACCCTTGTAGGTAAGGTACGGTTGGTGAGGTACGAGTGGATATCCGGGCTCGTGAGCAATTGCTGATTGAATAAAATATTTACTTGAGTTGATTCAAGTGTTGGTAGTGATTTCTCATTTTGCAGGCGAATTTCCACCACATGTGGCTGTGGGGATTTATCCATTCAGCCACAAGAGCATTAGTGAGGACAGGCACTGATGTTGGGCGAGGAGGTCTGGGGTGCAGTCGGTGTTCCAGTTCATCCCAAAGGTGTTCAGTGGGGTTGAGGTCAGGGTTCTGTGCAGGACACACCAAGTTCTTCCACTTCAACACTGGCACACCGTATCTTCATGGAGTCCGCTTTGTGCACAGAAACACTTTCATGCTGGAACAGGTTTGGGCCTCTTCGCTCCAGTGAAGGGAAATTTTAATACAAAAGTATACAACGCCATTCTATACAACTGTGTGATTCCAACTTTGTGGCAAAAGTTTGGGGAGGAACCACATATGGGTGTGATGGTCAGTGTATTTTTAATCTCTGCTCAGGATATACAGCCCAAGACATTATTGTGCTTACTGCTAGATGTTAACCTTTGCTAACACAATTTAGACATGACTTTGGGAAATTAGCTAGTTAATAGATAGTAAAATTAATTAATAGTTAATAAAATTAGCTATATACAGTCAAGTTGAAATTGGCTTAAATTTGTGCCTGCTTTACTTTCAGTTGATAATGCTGATAACGCCTCAGAATATTTCCTCCTAGCACCTGAAATATGACCATTCAACCATTAGGCTACTTAGCATGGTGAAAGGTTTGAACTCAGATAATTAATGTTTCACCCACCGAGCTAGCGACTTAATCTGTGGTAGCCTAACACTTATTACTCAAGATACTAGCTAGCTAGTTAGCCACTGATTTTTTCCATTTTAATGACATCAGCAAGTGGAGGCAAGAACATGTACAAATTGACTAGATCTAATTAAAGAGCATTAATGTCTTACATTTGAGACAGTTATTTGAGACCATTTCTGGTCCTTTTTCTTGTTGTGTTTTTCCGTCCCAGATCGATACGAATGGTTCATGATCACTGCCTCTTTCTGATATCCTGACATTTAGTTACATAAATTGCAGTTTCTATTCTTTTCATACCACAATGGGAGGCTCCCGGCGACTGCCTAATACATAAATCTTTTTCCAAATAATAGTAAGGTGTGCTTTTTTTGCAAATCCATTTTTTTAAAAATCATGGAGGCCCCCTGGTGGTCTGGCGGTCCAAAACTGCGCAAACGGTCCTGAACATACCCTGTCCTTAATACTGTGTGAAGCACTGAGACTGTCCAGGTTTCAGTGCATGGATTGGAACAAAATCACTGCAGTCAATAAGTTGATATGAAGATGACGAGTAAGGTGCGCTGATGAGAGCCGGAGAAGACAGAACGAGCCGGAAGGAACAAGGCGTCTCTCTGACCATCAGCCTAAGGCTTTTCTTTTAACCAACATGCAATCTAAATGCAAAGTTAATGAGAACTCGGCGGAGATGGACATCGGGGAGGTTCTGTTAGGCAGTTTAAAAGAATCCACTATGAACAGAGTCCCGAATGTTAATGCTCCAGATCATCTTCTCCGGCCGCCAGGATGATGAAACCTTTTCCATAAAATTACAATCGCGTGCGGGGTTTAAATTATACAAAAATCAATAATAAAAAAAAAAAAAAGGCTTTGGGGTGATATTCTGGTACCAAAACAGTCGTGTGGTAAAAAAACATTCCAGACTTTGCACTTTGTTCTCCTTCATATAACAGGGCAACATATTCCGCACAGTATGATTAATGCTACAAAGTGATCAAATAGCCCTTTCTTGTGCCTGTGCGAGAGGCTGCGATGAATGCTGATGGATGGGGGTGGCATGTGGAGGGGAGTACTGCCTTCATCTCTCGCTCTAATCAGAGATCACCAGCAACTGAAATTTTCATATCGCTCCAGCTGTGGATATTCTGCTGCAATGCAGCACTGAAATTAGACCCCTGTTTCATCACAAGACTGGTAAACAAATTCTTATTAGGTTTCGCTTAAGTACATAGAGTAGCTTGTGTCATAACTTGCCTTTGTAGAGCTGATTACATGGAATGGAATGCACAACACTGGTTTGGGATATATTTTATATTTCCAAACAAACCATTAGGATAGTTCAGCACACTTGTACATGTATTGTCTCTAAAGCATTTCACATTATACAGTATTTGGAGTATGTACAGATGGGTAACAAATTAAAGGGAAAAATGGTGGCTCTGTTATGCAGCGGAGGCGTTTATTTTGCTGGCATGGTTTAAGTCTCCTTAGAGGGAACTGCAAATCAATACAAACTTTTTCTGACTGATCACCTTTGTTCTATGATGAAACATTTTATTCCTGATGGGAGTGGTCTCTTCCAGGATGATGGAAATGGGAAGAACTTAAGTGACAAGTCTGCTCTGCTGAGGATTCGACCAACACATGTATGTTCTTAGCACATTCTGTGCCAAGGTCACCATGTGCTGAGGCCAGATACTGCAGTCGTTTATAAAAAAAAAAAAAGAAAAAAGAATTCGTTAATACGTCGGATCTCCATTGTGTGCTATAGGAAAATAATCAACAACACGGTGGTGTGATGTGGTCTGACCCTAAGGGGAGTTACTGTTTCCACCCCGGAGTTGATTATTCTCCAAGAGCAGGCACATCTTGAAATGTTTTATTATTTATAAAGAATTAAAGAACAACATATACTTCTTATCCGTTTATAGTTACATTTAACGTTGTGGATCATGACTAACATTGAGACATGTTAGTTCTTATTATTACTTATGTTACAGCAGCTCTAAACAATCATTCTCTTACCAGCCTCTCTTTTTTCCTCTCTTTATAAATAAATAAGACAAAATAAAAAACACTGCTTGTTATGTTACTGAGAAACTGTAAAGCCCTCTGTCCCGAAGTCAGAAAAGCTCTGACACTGGAGACTCCTTCCCAAAATGTTAAATAAACATCTACTCATAGAAAAATTTACCATATCAAAAATTAAAAAAACAAAAAAAAACAAAAAAAAAAAAATCAGGAGCATCTACCATATAAGTCTCTAAGCTGTTACTATAGAAACGCATTAATATAAACATGTGACTTTCCTTTCAGTCAGAACTACTTCTGACCAATCAGAATAGAGTATTCAGCACTGGTCTAACAAAGTTTCAGTGTGATTCCTTGGATATTCAGGCTAATTACTCTTAGACAAACCTTGTGCCATTAAATATGCTGAGTGGATTTACTGGTACAAGTAGAATCGTGCATATTTATTTATCCCATTATAAACTATAACTGCTGTCCAAATAGCTGCTGGGAGTCTGTCTGCGTGCGAGGCTTGGCTCCCTCTGTGCCAGATTAGCTGATTAAATGCTGCCCAATTCTGTTCAGAGGATTAATAACTACACAGAAGGAAAACACAGCCGTATATAATCACTCAGTGCTTCCTCGGGACCTGAATTACATGAGCATGCTGGTGTAATAAGATTCAGTCATTCTGTGAGTTTATACTTTATAACACAGCAATTCCATCCTCGGGAGCCGCAACGCTGCTGCTGCAACACACCAGGGTTGAATTTTAATTACTAACTGCTGAGTTTTTGTTTTATGAGATGAACAGGGAAATCACTAATCTGAACTAAATCCAACTAATATTGCCGAGGATTTTTAAGAATTCACATAACCACTGTTTCATCCCTTTGCTTCGTAAGCACACTTTTACAACAGACGCTGTGCAATGGAATGGTAACAAAAAAGATTCATACACTGGTCATGTCATTTTGAATAGGAAAATGTACACTGACAACATTATAGATTTTTTTTAAGTGTCTCATTTCTGTTATTTTGGATGCTCCCTATTAAAAATAATTTTTTTCCATGATCTTTTTGGACATACAGTCAGGTCTGGAAGAATTTGGACAGTCACGGAGTTTCTGTGATTTTGCCTTTATACACCACCACAATGGATTTGAAATAAAACATTCAAGCTGTGATCAAAGTGCAGACTTTCAGCTTTATTTTAAGAGGCTCCACAAAAAGATGGCATTTACCATTTAGGAATTACAGCCATTTTCAACAAAGTATCTCCATTTTCAGGGGCTCAAAGGTATTTGGACAAAGTGACAATCGTAAATATAACCATAATTTTAATACTTGGATGAAAATCCTTTGCAGTCAGTGACTGCCTGAAGTCTGGAGCCCATGTTCTCAAAACTCAAATTCTGAGTTTCCTCAGAGTTTCCTTCACTGCAGACACCTTCAGTTGCTGCTTGTTTGTGGGTCTTTCTGCCTTCAGTCTTGTCTTCAGTAAGTGAAAAGCAGCTCTATTGGGTTGGGATCAGGCGACTGACTTGGCCATTGAAGAATATTCCATTTCTTTCCCTTCAAAAAGTCTTGAGTTGCTTTCGCAGTATGTTTAGGGTCATTATCCACCTGCACTGTGAAGCAGCGTCCTATCAGTTCTGTAGCATTTGGCTGAATGTGAGCAGAGAGTATAGCCAAATAAAGGCAAAAATCACAAAAACTCTGTCGTCCAAATACTTCCGGACCTGTATACACTTTCGTTAGACAATAAGGAAAAACAATTGGAGTTTTCTGGATGTTGTTCCATGGTGATATCATTTCCAAAACACAGTTCTCATGTTAACAGCAAATGTACACTGATGTACACTGTCCGGTTTTTCCATTGCAATTAATCAGACAATACTACTTAGGATTTGCTGTAGTATGGTCTGTTTTTTTTTTTTTTTTTTTACATGTTTGCCATGATATTTCTGTGATGACTGTGGTTGACCAGTTAATGGTCTGCACTAGCAATGGATGGTAGGGACATTGGTGTATTTGAGATAAGATACAGGTTTCACTCTCACCGCTGTGGCCCAGGTTCTGTTCCCGGCCAGGGGACCAACCCCAGCCACTGGAGTTGTGCGCAACAGTGCGCCCTCAGTGCCGGTCCCAAGCCCGGGTAAAATTGGGGAGGGTTGCATCAGGAAGGACATCTGCCGTAAAAACTGTGCCAAATCAAATACGTGGACCAATGATCCGTGCTAGGCGACCCCTACCGGACGCAGCCTGAAAGAGGTACAACACCACCAAATGCACAGAGAACGCAATGAAACAAGTACAAATGACTACACATAAAAAAAAAATATAAAAAAAAATAAAGAAACCATGAATTTCTATTCCACATTTTTACTGGTTGCAAAGTCGCTCGTTCTGTCTCTATTCAGTGACCAAGGCTTTGAATATCCTGGGTTAGAACTCAGTGCTGAATTCAGTGCTTTGACAGTCAGAATTATTTTTGATGGTCAGTAAGTTTGATAACAACTGGATTTAATGATTAATGTCGTGTGTTCAGTGTTATCTGGATTTCAGTACTCTCTTTGGGGTCCTTTCTTAGTGGTTAAACAAATTCGGCATGTTTCCTCGACATGTCAATCTTGGCTTCGCAGATTTTGCGAACAACCGTGTCTGTTGTGTAAAATCCACAGTTCCATAAAACCGATGTTGAAGTTTTAGGCACCGAATTCTCAGGAGGAAGCGTAATCTAAGGGACTGCCTACTTATAGTTATTTTTGGTCTATTCGTGTGTCTGTCAGAGAAAGCCTGAGCTGGACTACTTACTAAAGTCTGGCTCATAAAACAACTTGGGATGCCACATCTAAGCGTTTTTCACGCAACTGACAAAATGTGTTTAATAACACCATACACTCGATCTCTCTTTAAAAACACATTATGGAGATACAGTATTTTAATCAATCACGATCTGAGATATCCGCCACCCCTACAGTGGAGTGCAAAAGTTTGCATCCCTTTATTTATAAAATCGTCTGGTTTTACAGATTATTTATCAGCACAGGTCACAAAAATAGATGAATAGCTTGTTTTTTTTTTGTTTTTTTGTTTTTTAGATATTTCTAATGAAGCAAATAAAATTATAATTCAGAATATGATATAAAAGTGGACTTTTACTTCACTCACTTCTAAGCACTTTTTCATATCTCCTGAATTTTTTTTACGAATATCTCTGGCAGCGTTTTTTTTTTTAAAGTTATTTTTCTACCACTCTTTGGATGTACCTTTGTGCTGCTTCTTCCATCTCTGAATTACCTTTTTTGCTGTTTCTAATTCTATTCCTAAAAACTCTTTTTTTTTTGTGATGGCTGCTTTCCTGACTGCTCACAGCAAACTACTTAAAAGGTTGAGTCTGTTTTCATGCTTTGCATTCAAGTCTTTAGATACCTTGAATAAGGAATCACACACAACGGGGTGTGACGTTACAGGAAAATAATCCACGCCAGGGTGGTGTGATACAGCCCGACGCGGGGTGGAGTTAGGGCTACTACTCTAGTGTGGATTATCTTCCGAAAACAGCATGGCCCGAAGTGTGTTATTCATCTTATACCACAGCGATTTTATAGAAAATTCATCCACACCTTCTGAGTCGAGAAGTTAACAATGTTGTGGTATAATAAGTCAATAACTGCTAACTTTAGACTCAGCTGGTGGAATGTAAAGGCAACGTTGCAACAGGTTTTCATTCAGATTAATTAAACATGTAATTCAGTCTTGTTTTACAAAACAGGTCGTTTCTGTTTTCCATCCAAAAACCAAAGACGTTGCAAAGTTTTGCACACAATAAGTTTTATATTCTGATGCTCCATCTTTTTATGTAAAACAAATCTTGACTGCTTGAAGACATTACTTGCCCCATGTATCCTTGTACCTGGCACTGCAGTCTAATAACTAGTGTATAGGACATTCATTTTTATTTAAAAAAAAAAAAAAAAAAAACAACAACAAAAATGGAGGTACAAACTAAAAACAAGGTATTATAATCACAAATGTGCAATTATCACACTCACTCAGAGCACTAACATTTCACTTGTAGCTTCAGAAAACTAGCTGGCGATGCAGAATGGAAATATTTGATAGGGAAACTAAAAAAAAATACATAAGAGCAAACCAGCATGAAGGCTATGCTGCATAATTCATGCGCTACTCCTTTTAGAAATGGCAAATTCATCAGGACAATAGCACCTGACAGAGGAACGCTCGGTCTCCGTTCACCTTCCCGAACTCGCCCTTTCCACGCCTTAAACATCAGCATGCCTCCATCAGAGACCCACGATGCACTGCAGCATGGCAACTATGGCAGGAGTGAATGCACTTCGAGCAGATTTATCATGACAACTTGACTTTATTGTGACCTTTAATGATATGTTCTTGCCAGGCCAGAGAAAATACAGCCGGGGAGAGACGAGCAAGCCGATTCTGACATTTAGAGCGATTCTCTGTCCTGACATTAGGCCTAATCAGAAGTAAGGGGTCAGAGGGCAGATACCTTTAGATTTGACTTGTTTTTTTTTTTTTTTCAATGCATGGAAATTTGCAAGTTTTAATAAGACTGGGATATTACAGTCAGTGTCATAAGCAAGATAAACGTGTTAGTGGGGGTCCATGCTACACAAATGTGACATGTCCATGACTACAGCACACGGACGTTCACAGCAAAAGCCTAACCAAATGCATCACGTCCGTGCAACTGAAACACCCAAACACAGAGCATTACCGAGGTTATTTTCATGAAGCCACTCATTCTTGAGTGCTTCCTTGTTGTGTGGCCTTCACATACATATGGTTTATAAAAAAAAAAAAAGAAAAAAAAAAAAGCAGCACCTGGCCATGACTGCTCTCTCTTTCCCATTTCTCCATCTTCTCTTCATTTGCTTCCTGCTTTCATCTCCTGCTGGAGAACTATGCTTTCTCTCCTCTCATCCTCCTTGTTCCCACTCTTACGTGCCTCTTATCAAAGCACAACATCTATGACCTCTCCAGCACACACCAGAAACAATGAAGTATTTTTCTCCACTGCCATATGCACATCAGCAACGATAGCAGCAGTGCCTGTGTAGAGGACCGCTGGTTGTTCACAAACAGAGACACAGACAGAGACACAGAGACACAGACAGAGACACAGAGACACAGACACAGAGATGCAGACAGTGACACAGAGACACAGACAGAGACACAGACAGAGACACAGACAGAGACACAGACAGAGACACAGACAGAGACACAGACAGAGACACAGACAGAGACACAGACACAGACACAGAGACACAGACAGAGACACAGACACAGACAGAGACACAGACAGAGACACAGACAGAGACACAGACAGTGACACAGACAGTGACACAGAGACACAGACAGTGACACAGACGCAGACAGAGACACGGTCAGATTATCGACCAATAACTTACCTTTTTCTTATTAAGAAGTATGAGATTCAAAGTACAAAGGAAATCTTTCACTTTAAAAATGCTCTTTGTTTGACATTGGGATAAGATTTAATGCATTCCAGAGTTTGCATTTTGCTCAGTCTGAGCATTTCTCTTCACTTGAGCCATGCATGAGAATGGGAGAATTTTGAAACTAAAATGTAATATTTATAAAGCATCAAATCCTCATCCACGAAGTTGTCTGTTTATCCGAATTAAGGAATTTCATAACCAGCACTAAGGCCACACATCTAAATCAGGTTTACAGAAAAAGTAGCACAACGAGTGTGTGTCAGTCTGCAAAAACTTGTTGAATGTCCCTGTGGCTGAATTCTAGAAAACGAAAAATATCTGGTTTCGACCAAAATTGGGATTTGCTGCCTTTAACATACTTGGACACCTCAACTAACCAAAAACAAATATATTGTTTCAAAATGGCATGGACTTTATTATTTTATTTGTTTAAAGTTTCGGCCAATTTCTAATCTTGCCTTGACTGCCTGACTACAAAGATCATGTTGTGTAATGAGCCAGTTTAATAAATGCGGTGGTAAAAACAGTCAGTCTGCCTCAAGATGTCTCAAACCTGGCTAGCTAAGTGTGATTTCCTCACACAGCGAATGTCACGCTCTGATCAAGTTGTTAGATAGCTCCGTGCCATAGCAAAATGGACATAAGCCTAATCGATTCAGTTGTGATCAGATACCAGCTGTCCAAATGTTCGAGGTGCTCGTGAGCCACAGAATGGAAGCTTTAAATGCAAAAACTTTCCCCTTTTTACTCCTGGAGGTATCCAGTATAGTTACATTTCTCCATATGAATGGTTTTCCCAGCCTGCCACACATACAGTATACATACAGTATATACAAATCTGTAAATTACACTATATGGCCAATAGGTTTGTGGACTATCACACTCCTTTTCCCAAACTGTTGCCACACCAAAGGTTGGGTGGTCTGCCACCAAAGGTGCCGTATTCTAAGTTGTTTAACACATCTATATGTAAATACCAGGAAATGAAAGTTGAAATTTTGATCTATCATCTCAAATGTCTTCAGTGTATAGCAAAAGCAAAAGAATGTGCCTTTCCATTCTAATACTTTCGTAGGAGACTGTAGATACAAATCCAGGATTTCTGTAAAGCTGCTTTGTGACAATGTCAACACCTAAGAGCTCTATAGAAATAAAATGGAATAACTCAGCAATAGATTTGTTAGTGCTGTGCGTAGACCTAAACATTTCAGAGAACTTTTATGCTATTTTTTTGGTTTAAACTGAATGTGTCCTGTGTTGAATTGCTTTGAAGTGTTGTTTTATGTGTTATATATCTGAATGTTGCTAGGGTTAGGGTTAGGGTTGCTGTGTGTTACTGTGGTGCTAATTCCTTGGCCAGACCTCACTTGAAAAAGAAATCTTGTTTCAATGTGATTGCTCTCATTAATAAAAAAAAAAAAAAAAAAAAACTTAAAAAAAAAGTTATTTTGGTATTAACAGATTAGCAATATTATGGTAATGTTGAAGAACATTAAATTTTTCCTTTCTGCTGTTTAATAAAATGAACCACACAAGACAAAAAGGCAGACGGTAAACACTGTTTTCCATCCTGCGAGCACGTGAGCAACAGTGAGTGTTAGGATGGCGTAGTTGGAACTCACTGAATGGGCAGTACGAGGGTGCTGGGCTGGACCTTCGGCCTCCTCTTCGCTGATGCTCCTATCTGATTGGCTGAGCGCTTGAGTGACTGCTGGTTTAAGAGGCTGGATGCCAAGCCTGCATGATACTGTAACTGAAAGAGCCAAAGACAACAGATTCAGTTTTGCATTCCTAACCAGAGAGATCGTGAACAACCGTTTAAATCAAAGACCATGGTTCTGGCACAAAAGTGGTAATACGACTTCATTTACATTTACACGATAGCATTTGACAACTCATCGGTTGGAAGGTCATAGTAGTTAGCACAAGAGATGCTCAAACGCAAGTTCGAATCCCGACGATGCCACGACCATCCATAGGAGGCAAGAGAGCGTAATTAAGAGTAGAATAATAAGCTCATGTTTGATATATGAGCTCATGTTTGAAGTATGAGGAAGAGGACAGACAGCACTTTCCTCTGAGTGTGTTCAGCTGCGCTGTGACAGCATGAGCAGCAGTTTGAAAAGATGCGCATGCCAGACTTCACCCTCTCCGGTTAGTAGCTGTCATGTTCTGGGGAGAAACTAGCTGATGATGACCTAGTGACAAAATTGGGAGGAAATGGGATGTTTGACTGGGTATACATACTACTATTATACATAATAGGCATGTGCTAAATCGGTTATATTATTACGATGGGTGCGTCAAAATATTAGCAATGTGACATGAAGTGTACCTTATACTGAGCGTTTTTGCGGGAGAGGAATTTTTGTTTATTTGTTTTTAAAAAGAGCCAATGTTATACTGTTATGCAAAGCAACAAGAAATGATGTACAGAATAATAAAGTAATAGCAAGGTTTTTTTTTTTTTTTTAAATACGGTAATGTGATCAGCCAGCAGTGAGAAGTGCTGCCACCTCAAAGCTCCGGGATTCTCCGGTTCGATCCTGAGCTCGGGTCACACTTTGCCTTGTTTCACATGTTCTCTCTGCGTCCACGTGGGTTTCCTAATACCTCCCAAAAACATACAGGTACGTGAACTCCAGGTGTGAATGTGAGTGTGTGCATGGTTCCTGGTGATGGACTGGCTTCCTATCCAGGGTGTATTCCTGTTTCGTGACCAGTGCTCCCAGAATAAGCTGCTGATCTACAGCAAACGTGACCGGGGTAAAGTGGTCACTGAAGACGAATGAATGAATGAATGAAGAATGTGACGATGCTGTAAATCACGATACAACGTCTTGAAGATTAGTATAATATGGAGTAGGACAAACTATGGCTCTATTACTACCACTACTGGCCCACTTCTTCCCTCTCTGTTTCTTTCTCTACCACTTTCTATCCCTCTTCCAGACAAGTCTAACAGGGTGATCACACCGTCTTTGGCTTTGATGTTGCGTCCGCTCTCCGAAGCCCGTCAGCAGCGCTCTTGCTCATGTGACGAAACAGTGTGAAAGCTATCAGCTCTCCAGAACGCACAGGTGTAACGCTGTGTCACTCCGCTGTCAGGAGCGGTGCAGATGGATGTGACAGGACACTGGACGCCAACCATCTGTCAGTCCAGGCTCTCAATCAGATATTGGTGTTGATATCTTGCAGTGGAATGGTAACCAGCCTCTGAATTCTCACCAGAGGAAAAAAAAAAAAGTCAGGGGGGAAAAAACCCTAAGTATGTTGTGTACATCTCCAATCTCCCGTTTAGGGATTCGTCACATTAGAACTCACGTAGACCAACAGCTCATTAATCGCTATTAAAATATTCCTCCTATTGAGATAATTAGCCATGTTCGGAGGCTGTGGAGTGACGTTCTGTGAGAGAGGAGCAGACGGCGCAGCACTCCCCCTCTTTTAATTTGGTGCACCAAAGCAGCTGTGTTAACGGGATATTGTTTTAATTATGTACACCCTGTTTTCACGGCTAATGAGGCCTGTTTGTAAAGACCCAGATCCTGCAAAATTGCATGCGGCAGGTAAGAAGGCGGACAGTGTGCAAAAAGAAATAAAATAAATAAGCATAAATACAATATTTCAAAATCAATGCAAAATGCTGTCATGGTGTGCAATCTTTGTTGGATGGAAAAATATTAAATATAATATAATATTTACATACTATATATATATATATATATATATATATATATATATATATATATATATATATATATATATATATATATATATATATATATATACATATACATACACACACACACACACACACACACACACACACACACACTTCTTTCCCTTCTCTTTGTCTTTAACATTTGTTCAAATTAAAATGAAGATAATTTACATCTCACTGGGAACAGCTTGTCACTAATTAAATATCTATCCTTGTCTCTATGGAAAGCAAACTGGAAAATGACAGCCCACGACTGGACAGCGGCCAGCCACATCTGTCATTAGCTCGCCTCTGTTGTGTTGTGTTGTGTTTGGCACGTGTTCCAGTCTCCTGCTACGTTGTTACATTCAATTAGAGTCACATCTCTTTCTTCAGTGCTCAGATGCTCTCTTCATACCACAAAGCGTTCAAAGATATAGATTTATCCAGCTGAGCCGGATGCCCATCACATGCTCAGAAGACGAAACATCTGCCTGAACATGAGCTGCAAGATGAAGACTTTGTCTTTCGAATGGAACAAAATTATTTTTTTAAAAATGTGAACGAGTTGGCAGAAATCAGAGAAGGCGGCAAGGAGAGAAGGAATAGAGGAAAAACAGGGAGAGAAGAATGGAAGTGGACCAGGGAGGAGGATGGAGGGATGAGGGATTGGAGAAAAGAAAAGGAACAGTGAGTTGGAGGATTAAAAAGGTGTGAGTGAGGTGGAGGATAAAAAGGTTGATGTGAGGAGGACAATGAGAAAGGAAGGTAAAGAGAAAATGACAGCAAGAGAAAGAAAAAAAAAATGTGTAAAACAGAAAATCCACACAATCCAGAGATCAGAGAGAGAGAGAGAGAGAGAGAGAGAGAATGAGAGAGAGAGAGAGAGAGAGAGAGAGAGGAAGTACACATGTTTTTATGTCTTGGTGGGGACCAATTGTCTCTGTAGGAATAACACAGTTTTGTCCTTGAGGGGACATTTGGCTGTTTTTTTCCTTTCCTTTTTTTTTTTTTTTAAACAAAAACTGCAGCTTTGATTCAAATAAAAACTGAAAGAACCAAAAGGTTTCCATTTGTTACTGAGATTAAGCTTAGGGTTATAGTTAGGTGTGGCACAGCATTAATTATCTGCATTAATAATTATGCCAATGGAACATCACAAGAACAGTAGGACAAACGTGTGTGCGCGTATTTGTGTGTGTGTGTGTGTGTGTGTGTGTGTGTGTGTGTGTCAGGTAGAGAGAGGGGAGAAAGCGAAGGTGAATGGAAATTGTGTGCAGGTCCAGATACAGATTAAAGTGAGGGGTCAGAGGAGTGAGACACCCGGGACACCATCACGCACGCACACGCACACACACACACACACACACACACACGAGACAATGCATAAAATCAGATGAACATTAGCTTATGAAAGAAGAGAAATAATATTGTAAAAATATTAAGCCTTGCATAAGTGACTATTTTGTTGTTTTTGTCTACACGTAAATATGAAAATTCAGCTCTAATAGATATGTATTATTTTTCATGATAGCTGGAAATGCTAATATGTTATGTGGTCATACTGAAAAATGTTATAATACACGCTATAAAAGTCTAAATATATATTTCTACATAATTTGTCATGAAATAAGGAGGAAACCGACCACAACTGCTTATCAGTCAGTTGTCCAATTACTTTTGAGCCTGTGAAAATGGAGGGACTCTGTAAAAAATGGCTGTAATTCCTAATGCAATATTTTTGTTAAACCCCTTGAATTAAAGCTGAAAGTCTGCACTTCAGTCACATCTTCATTGCTTCATTTCAACTCCATTGTGGTGCTGTACAGAGGATAATTACGAAAACTGTGTCACTGTCCAAATGCGTATGGACCTGGCTGTATATCTGAAATATATATGAATTTTATCAAATATATGTATTTATAACTATAATCACGAAATCCCTAGAGATTTCCAGCCCTATTACTAGCAAACAAAAAAAAAAAAAAAAAAAAAACATCACACATAAAAACAAACAAAAATGCCCCTTCTATAGCTGGCCTGGGTGACCAGCTATCAATACTACTATGAATATCTCTCTCTCTCTCTCTCTCTCTCTCTCTCTCTTTTTTAAACTCTGCCTCTATTTTTATTGGTTGCTACACATATAAGTATTACAAAAAGTGTTGAAGATTAGCGATGGAGCTGCTGTGAAACCGTCAACATTATTGAATGAATGAATGAATAAATAAATGAATATTAAAAATAATAATAATACTTTTTTTTTTTAAAAAGTGGCATATTTTAGGCAACGTTTTAAGTTATTATAGGTGATTTCACTCCAATTTTTCAGATCTCTTCTAACATGCCAAATCTGCTTATATTTCTGGGGGTCCTATGTGCAGTGTATAATATAATTTGATTCAATTTTCTGGTTTCCGATTCATACGGGTCATACTCGGGCTGTTCAGGTATTTACTGCAACTAATTTGTAATCTACAAATAAATCATTTAAAAAAATTGATCTTACTTGGGGGATTCTGTATATTGAGAGAAAAAAAAAAAATCTAAAACTCAACCAATTTTAACACCAGATTGCCTACGTAGATATTAAGAATTAGAACCATGGCAACAATTCCCAATTTGTCTGAAAAGTTACACACGACAACCACATGACACTTACACAAGTATAAAGGTCTAAGAATTTCTCAGACCAGTTTCTGTCACAAAATAGTTTAAATATCTATATGTTAAATTTTATCTTAATTAAAACTGCAAGCTTATGTATGTATGTTATGTTATGTATGTTATGTAAAAAATAGTCAGGTTTAACTACAATATTTAAACTATATCACTTAGATACAGTTCCCTAGATATTCTCGTTTTAGTGCATGCTCTCGCACTTTCTCAAGAGAAAAACTCGTATTACGAAAGTATGCTGGTAAATTTAATGCTGACAGGAGCATGCCTTCCACTCGCGTTATAAAACCACCTCTGCAGTTTTCGTATACAGTATGCAACTAATTGCAAACTCCCCTCATAACCAATATTTGTTTGTTAGGAGCCTGGAGCGCACTTAACGAATACTAACGGCATGATGCTACAACTCTCATTGATCTTTTAGTAGTTAACATTCAGCTCACGGAAACGCTACAATAATTGTGCATGAGGGTTTTTTTATGTTGGGGAAAAAAAAAATGAATTGGGGGTAGGGGGGTTAGAGGGGGAACTGGCTTGAGTTGTACAAATCAGACCTGGTTGGTTTGGAGTGGAACAAGTACAACTAAAGCAGAAACGCAAGACCTGTCTAATTAGTTGAAAGCATGAGACGTATGAAAATATGACGTCTTTACAAAGCTGCAAACATTAACACAAGCCGAGTTTCATCTCCCACGACGCGAGAAGCACTGTGCCACGTCTCTAGAACTCTTTTGAAAAGCAGATAAGTAAGTTGAGGTTTCAAACAGACTAAAAGCAGTGAACCTTCCCGCAAGAGCGGCGCAGAGCAAAGTGTAACGTTTCAAAAGCTGGATCAAAAACTGCACCAGAACAAGAAATAACTTAAGAGAGGGATATAAATACTGTGACTTTTCCCTCACAAAGTCACAGCAATGAAATCGGCGGTTTATTTCCTGTAAGTGGTATTTTAGCAGTAATTTAGAGTGATTTCTTTAGTAATGCAACAAGAAATGTCAAACCAGTGCTAAAGATGAGAAGATGAAAAGAGACAGAGGAAGATTGACGGGCAGCAGGGAAAAGAACTAGCAGTGGTGTGCTCAGGGGGTTAATTAATTTTTAAATATCAAGCAAGGATCTTGGGGTCCAGGGTGTTTTCACCACCTGATTCTCATAAATCAGGGATATGGGAAACCCAAATGACATCCGGCATATACCTCGGCAGAAACTCATTTGGATTTAAACAAGTTTGCAGCAGCCGTGATTGAACAAGGCGACCGAGGTGTGTGACAGTGCAGCAGTGTTTTAATAAGATCCAAACCCGGCGCTGGCCGCTGATGAAATTACGGCGAGAAGCCCCCCTGCCCCCCCCTTCTCTA
>CM040982.1:6181408-6224517 GCA_022985145.1 Pangasius djambal | reverse complement strand
TTTTTGAAAAATGCATTTTACAAAAAATAACTATAAAGTAGGAGTGTAACACAATGCCACTATTTGCATCTATATCCGTTTAGTGCTCAATAATTTCTTATTTATATCTGCATTTGAATTTAAACTGGAAGTGGGTCCCTGAAAAAAACAACAACCCAGGGCTGCTGGAAAAAGAAGCTATTATTCATTCATAAATTAACAACAACGAACACAAAATTGCAAAAAACATACCTTGATTCAACTTTTGAACAGTTCTACAGTTCCTCAAACTCAGCTACTTCACTCAAGTTCATAACTGGTCTCAAACAGATGCCCTGTAGACCTTTCTGGAAAGCTTTCTACTTCATGTGACTGAGTAAGCTAGGGATCTTTCAAAACAATATTGTGTTTCCCAGATCAACAGTTGAGAACAGTAGCCACCTAATAAGATTTTATTCTTAATCTTCTTAGGCTAGTTCCTGAAAGATCAGAAAAGTGCATCTAAAAAATTAAAAATTAAAATAATTTGTAATCTTTATCCATTTCGAATTATCTGTTCAAACCGAATAATGTATTCGTATTCTATCAAAAGTTTGTCTTGGTTCCTTGCTCCTTTAATGAGGAATTAACAGGCCAGAGCAAACGGAGCGTGCTCTTCTTTAAACTTTGTCTTCCTTTCTTGGCGAACTAATAAGGGATCCAAGCTTGCAACATTACACCATCAAACATTTTTCTCTAAGCAGCACATTTTCAAAAGGTCACTGTTTTTTTCCTTCTTGCTCTCTTTGTGTTACCCCCTCCCAATCCTCCTCCCCTTGCACCAAACTGATCTTAAGGCTGGCCGACCTATTAGTCCTGCTTGGCACAGCGATCGGCGGCTATGCGCTCCATCATTAACTACATAGTTGAAACATGTTGTGATGGGTTTGCTGCTCTCTGATCTGGACGTGGGCGCTGGACTCCACGCTGACCATTTATTTCTTCTGACAGCTACATTCAACACATGATTAAAGCTTACAACTAGCCATACGAGTCGAAATTTTACAGTGGTGGCGGTGGGATGTTTGCGGGGACTATTAGCTCACAGTACGCTTAGCCTTAAAAACGACGAAAAGCAGCAGTAGTAATTTATAATAAATGATTACCTATTACTGGTGGAAAAATCTTTATTTTCTATTTATAATGCCCACTTGTTGGTATAAATGATAAGGACGTAAGAACTGGTGGAAGTTCTTATGCTGTTAAACATTTTACAATGAACTGACTGTAGACACTAATTCTCATTAATAACCTTGTTACTTTCAGAGGAAATACAATGAACATGCATGTTGAATAGACTAACATGTTGATGCTATATAAATGCCTATATGAAATAATGAGCTAAAGTACAAAGTTGGAATAGATGCCTTTCCTCTCATGCTTGAGTAAATTTCCACCTTACTGATTCTGCAAGGTCTTAATGTGCACACTCATTAGATGTGTGCCTGTGCAGGCCAGTTGGCTCTGATATGGAAACATGTACACCGCCTTCGGCAATGTGACCTTGTGAAGGTAAATCAAGACCAGAGGGTTCTGGTGGAAAAAGCAGCACTCAATAATATTTTAGTTACATTCTGTAACAAACAGAACATGCAGCTGAGCTGTATTTTCGAAGAAAAAGAAAGAAAAAAAAAAAAAGCTAAGCAGTTACCTAAAAAACCAAATGTTTAGACCATCTGTTCTGTTTTATGAATATGCAAGAACAGACAGGGGAACATCAAGCAAGCCAGTGTACTATAATTAAGATTCTGATGTACAACACTTCTCATGTCTCATTTAAGACCTAGATAGACTAAGTAGGTTTTCAGAACAATGGTCTTATAGTTAACGGATATCTTAAAGCTTGAAAAGGCATTTTTGGCTAATTTCACAGTATGGTGCTGAAGATACACAAATCCTATTTAAATGATGAGTAGAAAGGAGCTGAGACCACTTAGAGTAGAAAGTATTCGAGCCCACCCAATCCCTGGAAGAAGAGAAAAGAGCTAATGTCACTAAAAGAAAAAAAGGAGCTAAGACCAGAAAGAGGAAAAGGAGGACCAGAGGAGGTGAAAGGAGAAGAGTAGAGAAGAGTACAGAATAAGGAGAAATGAGCACAGGCTAGGAATAGGAGAAGGGAACTGATGGCACAAACAGGGGAAAGGAGTTGACTTCAGGAAGCTCAGAAAGAAGCCGTGGTCTGGAAGAGATTAAAAGAGCCAAGACCAGGAAGAGTGAAAGGGAGCTGAGTCCTGGAGGAGGAGAAAAGAGCCAAGTCCCGGGACAGGAATAAGTAGCTGAGGCATGAAAGAGATGATAGAAGTAGAGCACTGGCAGAGGAGAAAGCCAAGCCCATGAAGAGGGCAAAAGAGCTAAGCTCTGGAAGAAGACAAAGGAGCCAATCACTGTTAGAGAAGAACGGAACCTGAGTCCTGAGAGAAAACAAATGAACCAAGCCCTGGAAAAGGAGAAAGGAGATTAGCACTGGAAGTATACAAAAGAACAGAGCCCTGGAACAGAAGAAAGGAGCCAAGCCCTGGAATTGGGCAAAATGCTGAGCTCTGGAAGAAATGTAAGAAACAGAGCCCTGGAAGAGGATAAAGAGGTTGAGTCCTGGAAGAGGGGCAAGTAGCTAAATTGTGGAAAAGGAGAAAGGAGCCAAGTCCTGGGACAGGAGAAAGAAGCTGGGCCCCAAAACAGAAGATAGAAGCCGAGCCATGGAAGAGGAGAAATGAGTCTAACATGAGGCAAGAATGAGAGTCAGGAAGAGCAGAAAGAAGCTGAGGTGAAATGAGCCAAGGCTTGGAAGAGGAGAAAGGAGTCAAGCCCTGAAAAAGTAGAAAAGAGCTGAGCCCTGCAAGATAGTAAAGGATTCAAGTCTTGGAAGACAGTAGAGTAGCTGAGACCTGGAAAAGGAGAAGTGAGCCAAAGCTAACACAAAAGAAAAAAGGAGTCAAGCCCTTAAAGAAGAGAAAAAACCCAGCCCTGGAAGAGAGTAAAGAAGCTGAGCCCCTGAACAGGAGAAAGTAGCCACGTTCTGGAAAAGAGGGAGAGTCTGGTAATCATTATGAGACATCCCTATGAGATTGTAGCTAACTGCACTCTCCTGGAACTCTAGCTACAGATGATGAATGAACACTCAGTCAATGTTGGTCTTCAAATCAGGACCCCTGGATTGCTAGATTTGACCAAACTGAACAACGGTTAAGATTTGGCCAGTGCATTATATGTACACATTATTTTACAGAGTACAGCTGTGTTGGAATGATGACTGAACTGACTGGTCAGGCATTTGTTATGTACATGCCCCTACTGGCAAAGGTTACCAAGCTAAAACACACACATTCCAAACCAGGAGACTCGCAAATTTTCCCACGCTTGACAGGCTGTTAGAGAAGTAGCCTGGCTTGTCTCATAATTCACCTGAGTGTGGCAGCACCTGCCAAAGCAGCCAGCAGGAGCCTGCTGGCAGTAATGGCTGAGGCTAACTCTAATGTCATACCTGTGCACAAAAGCAGAGATAAGCAGGCTCTTAACTGGCTCAGTGTTACCCGATGTCTGTGGTCCTCAGTCAGCCGGGAGCTGTGAGCGTTAATCACAGCGTTAGATGCCATTAAGCATCCCCCCCTCCCAACAGCCCCGCTGTAATTGACAATGATACAGTGGCTTCCCTGTCATGCGCTACAGACGTGCACAAAAACACTGATAAAAAGACAGAGGGAGATTTTTATCGGGAAGGAAGCTATTATTACCATACAGGAAAAGGAAATCTAATCTGTTGGCTGTATTTACTAAGCCCATCTGTTTTTCAAGATGGTGCACGATTGGGAAAACAAAAGCCAAATCATAAAGGAAACATTTCAATCAACTTTTAAATCAAGTAGTTTTTTTTTTTTTCCTAAGGAATAGAAATAGTGTCATTAACATAAATTGTCAAAAACTATTTCCTAAAACCTAGAAAACATGGTCAAGAGGAGAAACCCATAATCACATTACATTAGAGAAAGTGGAGGAAAATAACATCCCTGTTTAATAAAACAGGGGCCTCAGGTAGGAATAGACCTTGAGAGTTCTCCCACCAAACCAACTTGGTGCAGTGTGATGTTGAGTGGCAGCAGGCAGCTGAGGGCTGAACATGCTTCTCTTTAATGAAACCCTTACCCGCTTACACACACAACAAATCAATTCATACAGTCAGGCCATAATTCTTGAAAGATTATTCATCCTTTGCTTTAGAAAAATGCAGCCTTGGATTTTGATAGTCATCAGAACAGCTGACAGATTTTCAAGTCCTAAAGGAGTTCCTTTAAAACGGTGAAGGTAATTTGGGGTGAAGGAAAAAAAAAAAACAGATCTGGCCAAGAGACTCGATCAAACAATTTCTTTAAGAACCAAGCAGATATAGGCCTATTACAGTTCTTACCTCTTGTTTGAGGCTATTCTGTAAATTCCAGACCCTCAATTTTAACCGAGCAGGTCTGCCACAAACAGGTGACGTATCCCATCTTGAAGCAAACAGCCCCTCCTGTGCATTAATCCGGCCCTTATTGGCATGTCAGGAGCATCTCAAATCGTCAAATCGATTGTGTTTACATTAGTGTGAAAGTGTGTGGGTGTATGGGGGAATTGTGCTGCTGCAGTAAGAGGCAGTTGAGGGAGCATCGATAATCCTGCAGAGCACCTCTGCTTTGTGCCTACGTCCTCCTTGAATGGGTCAAGCAGAGTTGCTACTAATCATGTCTTAAACCTGCAGCTGTGGGGCCTGATCCCAGCTTGGGATGATGAGGAGAGAGGAAAGTGGTGGGGAGAAGCAGGGAGAGGAAGAGTCTTTTACACTCAGTAATTATTCCAATGCACATACCAAATCCAATGCATAAATGTGCAGCATGAACAGAAGTAGGTTACAGAGCAAGAGCCTCTTCCACATTACAACTCAGTGAAACCAGCATGGCAGATCAAGGCCAACAAATTCCTCTAATGTATACAAGGCCTACCTCTGCAACTTTTCTGGCCTACTGTCAGAGCTTCTGGATGCTCAGAATGCTGCACAGGGTAGTCCATCAAGTGGAGGTAGGACAGTATGAAAAAAACCAGCAGCACAATTGTAAGTATATCATTGTATTTTAAAGTTCGGATTCTATGAGTAAGAAACAGTGTATATGTATTCCACCATGTTACTTTGAATATTCTCCCATCCAAAATCAAATGATACATCTAAAAGGGTCAATTTGCTTTGGTGGTTAACAAGCAAGCGAGTGTGGAAAGGAAACATCTAAAGAAGAACTAACTACACTCGTCAGTGCGCAGACCGATCAATGTATTGACAAGTGCCATTGATCCAACACTTTCATCCCAGTCACTCCATATCAGCTCAAGGAAAGCATCGCATGCAGAGGAAGAGCGTTGGGTTGATCTGGATGCACCACAGATTCACCACACTAGGGCTCCAACTAATTATTTATTATTCAATTAGTTAACTATTTAATGTGAGTGGAAACAGGCAGAAGCCTCCTACTCAGATACAAGAGATATATTTGGCAGCTGATTCCACACACATTGTGGATTTTAAAGTATTGAGGTCCGATATTGCGATTATTTTGTGATTTTATTTCTTAAAAGCGGTTTAGTATAATCATCGAAGTTTGTGAGTGCCTCCCAAGTTGTACCATTTACCTTATCATTGCTAGACCACAGGACTTTCCAATTACTACATACAAACCTTAGAAATTCTACCTTGGATGCCCTGCATTTGCATATGTTACAAATGAGCAAACTCTTAAAAAGATCTAGTAAAATTGACTTTTTTTTCCAAGAATTGTTACCACTCCATTATTTCAAGGTGAAACAACTGACTCTCACAGGAACACTGCAGTTTTCTTCAAAGTAATCTGAAAGAGTCCAGATTTTCTCCCAGTCGTTCTTTCCAACAGTGTTTGGTGGATATCATTTAGAAGACATTCTTAGAAGGTTTTAAGATACATTTTCGCAGGTGTTGCCACTAGGTTTTGAATATTTTCCTACGTAGCAAAATGATGCTGCTAAGTGATAATACGAAATGTGTGGCCCACAGTTATTGAAGAAAAATTAAACAAAGAAAAATAGTATTTCATATCTCAGGGGTGCCAACATTATTAACAGAGAGTGAAAATTTAGAGTCAAAATTCTACCACAAAATCACTAATCTATGTCGGTAGATGAGGCAGCGAGGCAAAAGTCCAGCATGATAGCTACTTAATAATTAACAGCTCCTCCACTCTTTTTTTTTTTTCCAGAGTCATGTCCACTTGGTTTCTATTGACTGACAAGACTGAAACTTGTGTTATTTTTCAAAGATCAAGTTGGCAGGAAGTGAAAATAACCTGTATCAGAAGCAAATGTGTGTCTTTCACATCCTGCATCCTTTCCCCTTCAGTGAACTGGCTTTTCCACCAAGCAAATTTTATTTGCGTTTGGTCGGACTGTCGTTTTAGCTGAAAAAGCAGAAAAGCATTTTCAGGTGTATCCCATATCACCATGGCAAGTGGTCAAAAATCGTAAGTGTTAAGACTAAACTGTAGATGTTTGCACCTCTGACGACAAAAGACAACTACATATTTGTAGCTACTTGTTTATCTTTTATAATCTAGCCAGAAAATCACAGTCCAGAGAAGATTTAATTAAAAAACACATCTAATGATCAGTCAGGTGTGTCAAGCGAAGCAGGCTCACTCCACTGAGCATCCAACAGCAACTTGCAAATATCAGGCATCACAAGATCAATCAAGATGCCTGTGTATCCACCTGAGCACATCAAAGAGGAGTGGAATAAAAGGGAAGTGTCCTTTAAGAAAATTTAGTGAATCCTGTTGAAAAGCACTCAACGCACAAAAGTACTGATCATCAAAGGAGTCGAGGCACTTGGCTGTAATGGATATTGGGAAAACGTTGAGACCGTGTTAAAAAGGTCTGCATCTGTTGAGTCTCGAGTGTGTGCTCTCAGGGGTAGGTGCCATCTGCAGACAATCAAGAGGATTGTCTGAAGGGCCTAATATTAATCCAGACACTTAGAATACTACTTTGGTGGATTTCTCAGCTATTCACTTAGCCTTCTGAGGGTCCAAGTGCAGACACTGGTGTAAAAGATTTTTTTTAATGGCAAGGAGAAACATGGACATATAAATAAGCAAGAAAAAAAAGAGTGTAAAGGAAAGCTTGTGTGATTTAGGATTATGAGGTTGAGTATTGTTTATGCATACTAAATGATGAGTCTGTACAATTCAACTCATCTCAGTGAATATTTCAAACAGAATAATGACCAACTCACCTGAAGTACTGCTCAGACATCTTCCGTCCAGTGATGTTGGATAAATTATTGATACTATTCTATTGATTCAAGACTTAAGCTCCATTACACACCACTTCATCATCCTTATGACTGCATTTAAACCATCGAGCTGAAGTGACCAGCTGTGCATTGTTTTTTAAAAAGTGAAATGCAGTTGGGAAACAACTTCTCAGCAGTTTGAACAGTAGCAAAGGCGTGAGCTGAGTAAATTTATTACACAAGTAATCTGAATAATGTGGCCTTTCTGGCACAACTCTAAAAAGTCTCAAAGGTATAGCACTGGGAAAGTGATGATTCAGCAGTTCAAATGGTCAGTAAATAAGGTGGTTTAGGGAGAAACTCTTCAGAAGGTGTAATATGTTATTCTTTCTACTGTCACAACTTATTCACTGGGACATGCATGACTGATGTGTTGATAATTAAAAGAATTATTGAGGTGGTAATTATTGAGGTTTTCTGTGAGAAGATTATTTGTTTATTCAGCATTTTTTTTTGGAAGGCGTCTCCAATTTGTCCAGTCTCCTTTGTAACAGTCAGACGTAAAGCTGTAACTTTAGGGTTTCAGCCATGAGAAGGTCAGAGGACTTTGTGCTTTCTCGGTAATAATTCTGCTGCATTCCCCCCCTCATTATCTTCAAGAGAAAGTGAGGGAACAACTGGTTACAGCTGCTATAATGTAAGTGATAACATTAACTAACTTGTTTTGCAGAATTTCCATAAATGTAACTATAAATGGATAAAACATATGAAGTGCCGTTCTGTAATTAATAAAACACTGTAATCATTGGAATTGGCTGTGGTCTAAAAGGACTTTTGGATGTTCTGGTACAGGAAAATAATCCACTTCAGTGAAAGTATAGTCATGATCTCTTCAGAATGGTCTCACCACTCCAACACCCCTGATTTCACTCACTGAAACCGGGATGCAATGAACACATCAGAAACACACATATTTCTTAGACCATTCTGAATAAATGAACATAAAAAAAGTGAAATATCTATATTTAATTCGATGATGATGTTGGGAAATGGATCCTGATTGACTAAGTTCCTTATAATCTATATTAGCATTTATCTTTGTTTTTTCATCTGTTGTTACCCAGAGGAGAGTTTGGTTCCTTTCAGGGTTTTTCACAGTGACCTGCTACCCTGCTTGGGCCCAATGGAGCTTGACAGAGATTACTGAACGTTTAGTTCAGTTGGGTTGGTTTGTTTTCTAAAATATAAATATACATAGAGTGGGCATAGTGGTCGAATTTGACAGCATCAGTGGAGATCTGTCAGAGTGTTTTTATTATTATTATTATTTCTTTGTGTTTTTCCCCAGTTTTCTCCATAATTTAGTCTTGGCTCTCCACAATCATATGACAGCTACCAACCAGGGAGAGCGAAGGCTAACACATACTTCCTCTGAAGTACATGAAGCCAGCCAATTGCACCTTTTCAAAGCGATGCTCATGCAACATCAGGGGGTGGCGTAACACCCTATCCGCCTACTTCAGCATACATAAGCTCACAGAACCCCCATGACTGGCTAGTGTTTTTGTGATTGATAGGGGAGACAGAGTATGCTAAGACCATGGCCAATTCTGCTCTCTTGGACTTCTGGCTGATAAGGCGAATGCTTTTCTGTTGTGCCACTCAGAAGCCCAGTGAGATTGGGTATTAAGGTCTTGGCCACATGGGCATCTCCATGCCCATGGAGACTTCTACACAATTGACCACAGTGAAATTTCAATGAAGTAAAACATGTTTAATATAGCTCTATCAACATTTAGACCACATTCCTTCTCCCTAATATACACAGAACACTCTGGAGCACTTAGCTTACCTTGTTGGACCATTTGTAAGCCTGTAGAAGCTGGCTGTACAGAGGGGTTTTGTCCTGAACCGGGTCTAAGCTCAGAAGGCCGCTGTTGTGTAATGGGTGACTCTCTGACGGCCTGCCGACCAGATTGCTCAGACGCTCCAACTCACTGAAAACACACGCCCAACCACAGAATGCTCTCAATCACAATGCTTTCCTGCAGACCTGACTATATTCAAAAACATAAATAGGATCAAAGACACTGCATGGCGCTGGAAAAAGTGCAAAACATGAAATGTGACATGTATTTGGGAGACTGCAGAAGATAAGGGAATGTTGACAGATAAGAAGCTTAGTGTCATAAATATATTCTCCAAAACCTTTTCTCAATTTCACACTGTCACACTTAAATTAACGAACTAATTAATGCTTGCCAGATTGGATCAACTCAATCACTGAAAACTCTTCCAATTTGCTATAAAACCAACTGCAAATGCTAAACTATTAAAAACTACAGCTATGATCCATGATCAATAAAGGCAAACCACTCTGCAGAAGCTTGCATAAGTATTCACCCCCCTGAAATACATTTAATTAGGATTGATTATATATATATATATATATATATATATATATATATATATATATATATATATATATATATATACACATACATACATATCTATATATATATCATGATCTACACAAAATAACCCATCTTGAAGTGGGGGAACAATTCAAGATAGTTTGCACATTTTTGACAAATGAAACTTATAAAATTTGTGATTGCATAAGTATTCACCCCCATTGTTGTGATCCCATATGAGATATGGCTCTCTTATCACTTATTCAGTTTCCCTTAATCTCTTGGTTGCTTCTCTGACACTTCGCCACTTTACCTGGTCAATAAATAAGTTGTTGCGCGAGTTGCAGTTGTGCTGTATTCTTTCCATTTTTTTTAAACAATGGATTTAATGGTGATCCAGACAATATACAAAGTTGGGATTTTTTTTTTTCCCCCTAACAAACCCTTATTAATACTTTTCCAGAACTCTGCCCTGGACCTTTGATAGCGCCTTGGTTTTCATGATGCTGTGTGTTTAGGTATGTTCTCTAACACACTCTAGGGTCAGGAACAGGTCTATCTACAATGAGACCATATGACACTTATGCACATTTCAACTCATTATATGACTTCTGATGGCATCGGGACTAATTAAGGGTTTCACAGCGACAGGGATGAATACTTAATGCATTCATAATTCATTTTCCCTCCTACAGTTCAGTATTATGGACTATTTTGTGTATTTTGTGTATTTTGATCAATCTGGCAACCCATGAGACATTAGACATTAAAATTGGATATTTTCGTTGGAAAATGTAGGTTGCTAAGTATGTTATTTAGAAATCCAGTAGGGCTGCTGATTCGTACATACAAATATTCAGAATTAAACTGGAATTGGATGTTTTAGCCGATTATGTGTTCAGTTAATTCCCCAATTTAGAACTGTGCAGTGATCCTGTCAAATAATACAGCACAGTGAAGCATGGAGCTCCTCAAAGCCCTACACTGAGGGTTCTGTCTTACTTATAGTGCAACAAGTCACATTTATGGCTATAACAACAACTCAAACACTCTAAAATACTCTAAAAAAACAAAACAAAACAACGATGTAGGCTGCAATAAAGTGCTTAGACTAGAGCTGTGATGAACTCACGTCAAGTCACGATTCACCGCCTGCAGGTTGTCCTGAAACTCCGTAATAAACACCTTTTCTCGTCCTTCAAGCGTTTCCTTATTCTTCATTCCATCTTTCAGTGAGTCAAACACTCTGGTTACACTTGATCTAAGCGCCTGGATGGCGTTAATCGCTTGAGAAAAAGCTTCTAAATTCACACCGACATTCATAACATCCGCCATGGCTGTTGTTTCCCCTGTGAAAAACCCGTCGCACAAATGACGTCAGCGTTGCGCCGCCTAACTTGGGAGTTGTAGTTTTAAAGCAGGTTGCAAGTTTTTTTCCCCCCTCCTTGTCCTAGGTAAACATGTGATTTGTTACTGCACTCTGGGTACATTTTTAGCATTAGTGCATTCAGCATTTTCCTTCAACAATCTATATAACAACAACAAAAACAGCAACAAAAAAAAGAAAAAAAAAAGCAAATATCCAATTCATGAAATCCCACATTAAACTTCAGCATGTTAGTGTCCAAAGCTCCAGGATTCCCAGTTTATTCTGAGGTTGGGTTACGGTTTGTGTGGAGTCTTTGGGCATGGCTTTTCTTTTCTTCCTTTCTCCATGTGGGTTTCCTCCAGGTTCTCTGGTTTCCTCCCACCTCTCAATGTTATTGTTGCTCATCTTCTTTCAGCTGCTCCTGTTAGGGGATCCACCATAGTGGATCATTGGTCCGCATATTTGATTTGCCACAGTTTTTATGCCGGATGCCCTTCCTGATGCAACCCTCTCCAATTTTATCCTAGGACCGGCACTGGGAGTGCACTGTCGTGTGCAACCCCAGTGGCTGCGGTTGGTTCTCTGGCTGAAAATCAAACCCGGGCTGCGGTGATTACAGCCTACCTACTAGCCCTTCCTCTCACCTCTCAATAACACGGTGAATTGCCCCCAGGCGTAAAGCTCTTTATGTTGGTCAGGGAGATCCCAAGCCAATCCTGGGAACACTGGGCACAGGGTGGGAATACACCCTGGATGGATCACAAGCCCATCACAGAGCACCATGCACACACACATTCATACCTAACGCCAGTTAGAGTTACCAACTCACTCAAAGTTTTTGGTAGGCGGGAGGAAACTAAAGAATCTGGAGGAAACCCATACAAGGAGAACATGTGAAACTCAGCACAGGAAGAGTGAACCTGAGCTCAGGATCAAACCAGAGACCCTGGAATTGTGAGAGAGCAACAATACCCACTGCACCAGCATGCCAGCTGCAAGTGAATGTACACTTTAAGAAAAATCCTCAAGCGTTTCTTTGGTTTTCCCTCCGGGGAACCCTTAAATGTTCTTTGTAGAGCCCTACAATAGATTGTAGATGGTTTTCCTATATGAATGGGTTCCAAACAGAACTCTTTTTGGAAGCTAATTATCCAGTGAACCCTTAAAGAACCCTTTTGTAAGGGTGTATTGTACCTTTATTAAATGAATTTAGATGATATAATTGGCCCTTGTGGAAAATGTATATATCCTCATATCCATATGTCACCTTCCTAAATGTTATTCTTTTTGCATATGAAAATGTCATATGATATAAAAGAAACAGGTTTTACATCTGCAAAGTTAAATACACATGAAAGCTAACTTTGCTTTTTCCCCCCTGTAAGAGTCTTTATTTAAAATCAATAAGGTACAACTCTGCTGAGAGTCAATAACAGCTCTTAATGGTCTCTTATAGCATTGCAAATGCTCCAGTATAATACTGAATAATGTTTTACTTAGTAATTTATCTTGCATGGAAGTGTGCAATTATATTTTTGTTATTATCATATATTATTAATTTAAAAATTATTGTTAGCTTCATATCTGAGTGTCTGTTGCAGCATGCCCTACATGTGAAAAATGTGTGAAATGTAAACAATCATGTGAAAAATAAATGATGTGCAACAATCACAAGTGAAAATTAATTAATCATATGTAATGTCACATAAAAATTAATCATATGCAAGAATTTTCATGGGAAAATAAACAAATCGTATGTAAATATCAAGTGAAAAATGAATCATGTGTAAGAATCACGTGAAAAATCAATGAATCATATGTAAAATCACACCAATAATGAATCATGTTTAAGAATTACATGTGAAAATCAACGAATCATATGTAAAAATCATGTGAAAAAATAATGAATTATGTTTAAGAATCACATGTGAAAATAAACAAATCACATGCAAATATCATGTGAAAAAAATGAATCATGTGTAAGAATCACATGTGCAAACAATAAATCATAGATAAAATCACATGGAAAATGAATCATGTGTAAGAATCACATGTGCAAACACATGAATCAAATAAAATCGCATGGAAAATGAATCATGTAAGAATCACAGGTGCAAACAGTAAATCACAAATAAAAATCACATGGAAAATGAATCATGTGTAAGAATCACATGTGCAAAAAATAAATCAAATACATTCACATGGAAAATGAATCATGTGTAAGAATCACATGTGCAAACACATGAATCATGTGAAATGGAAACACATGCACTAGGTGTGAAAAAAAAAAGGTTTAAAAACCCAGATGTGTAAATATCCCATGTGATTACTCCTATGCGAAGCTCATGAGATGTTTCTCTAAGGGCGTGCATGCTTACTGTACACATAAAAATAGAGAAATCCTTCACAGAGAGGGTTGTGCTCTTTTATTTGAGCTGTTTTCAGAGCACTGATGTGAGGTTTGTCTGTGGCCCTTTAAGCAGGGCGGGATGCCTGATCTTCCACTGGGACGCTTCCAGGCTTCCAGCCGGCACATAAACTTTGAGTACTGAGCCAGGAAGGCTAGACTGTAAGGTAGAGAGCACACGGAAGTGGACTTACTTTCTAAGCCCAACGGAAAAAAAAAAAAAAAAAAAAAAAAAAAAAAAAAAAAAAAAAAAAAAAAAAAAAAAAAAAGGCATGTGAAACTTAGAACCAGGCTTCAGAGGAAGTGCGTTTGATTAGATTGCAGGCTTGAGCAGCATAAGATGCAGTGAGAGAAAGGGGGCAGAAGAAGAAGAAGAAGAAGAAGAGTAGGAGGAGGATGAGGAGGATGAGGAGGATGGAGAGATCAGAAGCGGGTGGGATGCTCCTGCGTAACGCGAGCGCTGTCCGTCCTTGAGCGCACATGCAGGACGGAAACTAACCCGAAACACTACAGCTGAACAATATTTAAAACACACACACACGCACGCACGCGCGCGCGCACACACACACACACACACGCACGCACACACACACACACACATATATTACATGGAAGAGGATTTGTGCTGCAGATTTGCGCAGAGAATTGCACAGCGTCGTGTTTAAGTGCTCCTGGGAAAGGATTACGCATTATCTGAAGTTCATCCCGGTGAAAGAAAAGGAGATGTCTTGGTTTCAATACGAGCTGAGACCTGAAATCGTGGTACAGAGCACGCATCTCTGGACAGATCTTCTCACGAGGTAAGTTTGGGGATTTGAGGTTACAAAGTGCGAGCTGAAGTGCTGCAGCTTTTTATTACCTTCTCCAACTTTTTTTTTTTTTTTTTCTCCTAAAGCCGCCTCCATACACCGCGTCCCTTTTTACGCACGGTTAAAAGGTGCCTTATAGTTTAGCTAAACCTTCTTAAAAATCTAGTGGGACTCTTTGTAAAGTTTCAGCACAGGTAATCGCTTTGACAGCTTATTGCATATCAGTGAAGATCATCTAAAAAAATAAATAAATAAATAAGCATATAGCTGTTCAACTTGCACACTTAGAAATGGAAGTACTTTTCCTTGTCGGTGAGGTGGCCATCAAAGATGCATATTTTATATCTTTAGTATGTATTTTTGAACTGGAAATGTGAATATTGTATATATTCAGTAAGATCAGAGTTGTGCTGGATTCAGAGTCAATCCCGGGAAGACTGGGCACGAGATGGGAAGAATGGTTGTACAGGGCAACATCAGTAACGTGTACCTTTTAAAATAATTCAAGATCCATAATTGGACCACTGATGTTGCTAATTAAAGGTGCCTCAAATGTACCTTCTCAGGTACAGAAGATGTCCCACTGATGGTACCATGCCAGCGACAAGGAAAAGTACAGTCTGGTACCTTTATTTCTGAGAGTGAAAGATATTTAGCTAAATTATGAAACACTTTAGTCATGCCGCATGTCGTCCAGGCTGTTAAACCTTCTGTTTCTTAAACACTGTTACATTATAGTAAAAACGCCAGGTTATATTAAACAAGTTTTCCCCTCATTGCTTACCTTTTTGCATATTGTATAGGCTTTTAATTATGATTTGCATTTTGTCGCTTTTTTTTTTTTCATCAAGGGATCACATCTAGTGTCCCTTTTCCCCAGAGCAATCCGTAAATCATTTTCCTCCTGTTTAACCATGGGTCACAAATGAATATGACCCAAAGACCCCTTTAATACAGCCTAATGCATTTAAAATGTATTTAAATAGTGTGGAATGTGAAAATGATGCACTATAGTGATATAGTAGGCTAGGTAGTGTATGTTATTAAGTGCGGTTTGGGACACAGACAGTGTGCTCCCTCGGAGCGGTGTGAACTTTGTGCACTTTGGAGTGGTTTGGGATTTGGAACGTTCTCAGAAAAAAATGGTATTAAACTGTACCTTTCCTTGTTGTTGGGGTAGCTTTATCTTTTGTACCTTTGTACCTTTACATTTTGCAATTGCATCTTTTAGAATCACCCTTTAAAGGACACTGCATGCACCTAGATAAAAATATACATACTAAAGAGACAAAAGGTGTAGCATAAAGGAATGGTATAGATTTGTAAAAAATTTTTTTTCGGAGCGTGTAGACTGTATCTAATTTTGCTGTTTTTTTAAAACCATTTCCCAGACAGAAAATGGAAATGAAGCAGATCGAGCGCTGCTCGGAAATCTGACGGACATCAACATCGGAAATTTTACAGTGTGTGCATCAAAAACCATATGGACTGTGAAGATGATTCCTGATTCCTGGCAATATTCCCATTAGTAGGCTACAGAAACCTTTCAAAGTAAATGGACCTGCCTCACATCCAGTTTCCATCAATGGGACACCTTGTTCAGAGACGAGAAAAGTGATGAGAGACGAGATCCTGAGTTAGGAAAGAACGGAACATTTTTTTAAATGACATTAAATATTTCATATTTATTCTGGCCTCTGAAAAAAGCATGAATAAAGAAAACCATATGGACTTTAAACAGGTGAAGAGATGTCTTCACCAGCTGTCGGATTTCTGAGGCAAATTTCTGGGGTTTATAAATTCAGAAGTAAACTTTGTAGAAGTGACTTTTAGACCCTGAACCAGAAGAGAGTCCAAGCCCATCCCCCCTCCCCAGTCTTCTTAAATGATAGACCTTGCTTAGAAAGGAAGAAATTGAATACACAGTGGATGATTGACCAGCTAATGAACTATGAAAGCGTCCTGGTGTCGATGCTGACAGGCTCCGCCCCTTTCACCCGCTCATCCCGCCCCAAAATCCCGGTCCTGGTTCCTCCTAGCACGCCACATCATGCTCCTCCCGGTCTGCCTGTTCCTGCACTGTGTGCTCATCACTCTGGGCCAGTATGACATCTGTAAGTCGCTGGTGAGCACGGATGATGGGCCCACGTGGGAGTATTATGCGTGTCAGCCCCGACCCGCTGCCATGAAGGACTTCATGCAGATCCGGGTAGAGCCGCCAGACATCACATGCGGAGACCCACCTGAGCGCTTCTGCACCCTGGTATACACACACACACACACACACACACACACACACACACACACACACACACGTGCTTGTCATGGTTGTGGAGGGAATAGTGGCTAAAAGCAAATGACCTGAACTAAAAAAATGAGGGTTTCACAGAGGCCACTGCACAATGTGAGATTAGGGATGTGGTGATATTTTCAAAAATATCATATCGCAATACTTTCATGCTACCCTATTCATGTATCATAATATTTCGCCTACTTTTGCTAACAAATCTAGCACCAAAACCCCATCAGTGCCACATTTAACGCAAACCTTTCAGGTATATAATTATTTGATATTTATGGGGTGTGTGAACGTGTGTGTATATTGTCTTGTCATGGCCTATCGTCCCATCCAGGGTGTATCTCCATGTTCCCAGGATATGCTCCAGATTTATAGCAACCCTGACCAGGATAAAGGTTACTGATGATACATGAGAGAATATATTAAAAAAAAACAACTGGTTCATACAAGAGTCATTTTAATAAGCAATCATCTGCATATCCCGGTGAATAATAATAGTTATAAATGTTCAAACGATACCTGCGATACTCTCAGAAAAGCGTATAGTGATAAAACCGATCATGATACTGATATGATTTGATCATATTACCCAGCCCTGTGTGACCTGCAGTCCTGAACGAACACATTCAGTGCTGAGCTCAGGCCTACGCTTGTTTTACATCTTTACATAAATGCTGTAGGTCAGTGGTTCTTAATCCCAGGCCACCAACCTCAAAACCTTTAGGAACATAGCACAATTTGCATAAAATCGAATTACTGATAAACCTGAAAAAAAAAGGTGATTTTCTGGTTAAAAAGTGCTTGCATTAAACAAACAAAACAGTAATATAATCCATTGACTCTGGATGCACACACAGGAGGATCGTCGACTGATATAATTATTAATGCGTAACCCTAAACGTAACCCTAACCTTAACCTCAGTAACCAAAAGGACACCTTTTGACTTTTTTTTTAAATAAACGCTGTGTTTTTTTTTAAAAAAAGAAAGAAAATAAAACAGTTTTCCTCATGTGGACCAGTGAAATGTCCCCACAAGGTCAAAACTGTCAGATATTCCTATCTTTGGTGCACCACAGGAAAAAAAATCATGACCACACACACACACACACACACACACACAGATCAGTACATTCACATGACACCCACTGCCCTGAGTATATTCTATGAAAATAATTCAACCTGCCTGAAAAATTCAGGTGTATTTAAGGAATGTAAATGAAACACTGGTTTGCACACAGATGTACCGTGTAAAAAAAAAAAAGTGTGCTTGAAAAGTCCTTGAATACTCTGGAACTTCATTTTGAAGCATTTGTATGATTCTGTTTCACCAAAATCATAGAAAAAAAGGATTCCTTAAAGATTCTTTGGGTAAAACCTCTGTTGTGGTGTTAAGGACAAACTAGAGAACCCTGATGGCTGTTGAATGGAATGGAATAGAGCACACACACACACACACACACACACACACACACACATGCACGCAAACCACAGACTGAACTTACCATCATAATGACGTTAATGCTTTCACTGATGAGAACAAGGACCATATGGATGTTCAAACTAAAATACCAGGACATTGCAAGGACCTTTTAGACATGTGGATATGCAAAATCATGTGTTTTACTAAATCAACCCTGCTTAATGCCCTATATTTAATGTGTAGAGTCTGAATTCCCTCATGGGCTGTAATGGTGCTGTCTCATTGAAGGTGATTATGAGAATGTAGTGATGTCAGGTATCTGCTACAGCCATCATCATTGTCCTGTAATCTCTTTTCCTTCCTGAGAAATGGATTATAAATCACGAATGTGCTTAATGGAAAAGCGGCGCTCACTGCAGCACCATGTGTGATATTGTGACAGCTCTGGTGCTGTGCCATGTATATGCACTGAAAGGGAATTATACACAAGAGGCTGTTTATTAGGGAGGCACAGTACGGACGACAATAGCGTGTGATCATCTATGCCTTGCAGTATATTAAGTAGGGAATAAAACACGACGGGGTGGTGTGCTGTTAAAGGCAAATATTTAATGATGGGGTAGTGGGATGTGCATCCGACATGAAGCAGAGTTAGTGTTAACATCTCAAAGTTGAAGAGCTTCAAATAACATCATGTTCTGAAGTGTTTTGTTCCACTTATACCACAGCAGTTTACCAATTTACATTTTTCATTTATTGCTCTATGAAACAGCATGCTTTTTATCAGTTTATAGTTACATTTAATGTTGCGGGAAAAAAACGCAAACGCCTCTGTCCTGAAAATTTCCCGTGGCGGAAAACCAACAGACCGTTTCAAAGCACGAACTCTGGAGACTCCATCGATAAATGAGACAGAAAGCTTAACCATATCAACGATTATATGTTTTTCTCTGTTAATTACCAACACACATGTTTCCGTTTATTATTATCCTTAGATTCCAGAGATCGTCTTCCATACAAGTCCCTGTGAATTAATTGTTACTATAGAATTATTGTCAGAGCTACTGTTATAGAAAAGTAATCAGCACCTAAGACATAAGTGGAAATGTGCGTTTGCTCGCAGAATTCAATAAAACGTGGTTCATTAGGGCTCTATGCATTTTGCAGGCTTCTGTAATTATCAGCGTTGCAAAGGCTATGGTATGTGATATCGATTAAAAAACAATACATTATGCATCCTTGCTCATTGTATGCATAATTATGAATATTGGTACGCTAGGCACATACTGTGAAATTATTTTCTAGGTTGTGTTTACAGATAATTTGTGAAATTCTGTATTTATGAGCTACTTTGTGGACCTCCCTTTTTTAGTGGCTTTATTAATGCCACTAAACCACCAGCTTTTGGTAGCATGTCCTGAGGCAAAGAAATGTGAAGTGTAAAGTCTCTGTTGCGCCCGGGGCGTTTTGCGGGACTTGAATAACTTACTAAACATAATTCCTGGGGCTAGGATTTACTCAGACGGAACACCTACACCGGATATCTATTATTTATATTTATACACTGACTTACTGTGATATACTACATAAAAGCCCTGCGATTGGGGTTGGGACATCGCTGTGAGGCTAACATGCTCATTGTGTCCGTGTAACAGCTTCACATACCATGCACATTCAGAAAAAAAAACATACTAAATTGTGCCTTTCCTTGCTACTGTGGTGCTACCCTGAAGAATATATCCTTTTTGTACCTTTTGTGTTTATCTATTACATGGCATTACATGATGAATGCACTGTAGTGTATGATTTAAGGTACATAATTGGAGAGTAATACTTTAAAAGTTAACAACATGCACCCTTCCCGGTAATAGATACACACTAACGGTACAAAAGGTGTACCCTTGAGGACTGACTAGGAAAGGTAGAGTTTAATACCTGTTTTTTCTGTGAGTGTATGATTTGAGTGCAGAAATCATGCAACGTCAAAGTTTATTGTTGGTAGTTTATTGATGTTTGCGTCTGAACTAGTGCAGGTTGGCAAAGGACAGCCACGCTGGTTAATCCCCCCTCAGTGACTCTACCAACTGATGGTTTGGGCACTCAGCCAGGGGTTTGATTACACAATAATCGGATGGAGGATTTGTCCAGCTGGGCTGCTACTACGTGGTGAGCTGCAGACAGAGCGCCTTCGGAGACGGGGTGCTAATTCACACGTTTAGCACATAGGGATGAAAGGAAGAAGTGCATTGGGGTTGGTCTGGGCAGCGTTTACTAGGCGACGTCATTCTCTCGCCGGGTACCATGTGGCACGTGGGCTGGGAAGCACTGACTAACTGGACTGTTACAGGCCACTGAAACTGATTTTTTTTTTTTTGAAAGCATGTGCATTTGATTTAATATATTTCCAGGAAAAAATAAAAAGTATCTCTAGAGACAACTTTGAAGAAGAACTTTGGACTTTTGGATATGAAAGCGTGCTGGTGAGGTCTCGGCTACTGCATTCATGCTTCAGTTCACTGGACAGCAGTGACATAGCAGAACATTCAGAATATGGGAATTATATTCTATGTGTCTAGACTCATCTCCAGTTCCAAACCATCTCCAAACCAAGTTATTACCTTAAAGGAAAAATCCACCCTGAACGACTTGCATATATGAATCTTTATAATTAGTATGTGATTTTCCAAGATGTATTTTGCAAAGACTTGACTTTTTTAGTTCACACTTTCATGGAAATGTTGGTCTGTTTTCACTTTGGTTAATGGGTTCCTACATCACCTACAATGCACATTTGATTACCTGCTAATAGTGATGCCAGTGGGATCTAGATCTCGCTTCATCTCTACCTAAAGACAGCATTGCAGCAGTGCTTTACTATTTTGGTCTAGTCAGATATATCTTACCTCCTCATCTATGCACTCTGCTCAAACAGATCAGCTTCCAAAATTTCAAACTTTTATGCTAATACATCAGTGACATCGTGCTTGTCAGCTTGTAGATCTCTAACTAGCTGAGCCGAGCCTCTGCTGTATCTCAGTGCAACTACGTGCAACTAAGCTGTATAGTTGCAAAGCATTCCTGAACTTAGAGTCCAGTGTGTACTGTCTCCACTAAGTCTATGTTGAATTTCTCACTATTATGACATTGAATGTCGCTGAAAAATGGTAAGTCGGAAAAGAAGCTCTTGCTTGTTTGTTTTTGGAGCTAAACCTAGCTAAAGCTAAACCGCAAAACCTGTCTGTTATCACTTTTGTTAGAGATGAAAACTGATGAATATGAATAAAGATGAAAATGAATTTTTTTCTCTTATTAAACGCCATTGTAACGGAGCTAGCAATGTCCCCGTGACATCAGAGCAGCAGACAACAGTTAGAAGGAATAATGAAAATATAGCACCGACCAACAAAATATGTCAATATACACACATTAAATGGAATTAAATGTAATGTATGTAATGTAATGTAATTCAGTTTTACTTTAAGGTTTGAAAATGTTAATGAATGTAGACTTTTTTTGGTAGTTTGCAAGTTTGGTAGATTCCTTTCTCCCTGATCACGCTATCAAATTTCCACATTAATCGAGATTCTCAGTCAATCTGTAGACACTTAGTAATCTTGCATACTAATACACCATGTTAACTCGAGATGGCTTTGTGAGCTAAATACACAGGAGGGGGCTTTTAAGAGAGGGGAGGAGACATGTGTGTGTGTGTGTGTGTTTGTGTGTGCGTCAGCACTTTTCAACCCGAATCAATAAAAGCTGACTGATCATCAGACCACTCTGTATTCAGACATTCGGGGGCCAAGCACTTTTAAACAGCACAGACCTTCTGGCACTTCTGAACCTTTCCCACTTTATGTAATATCCATGAATGATTATTTTACACACTGTATGTTATGGAGTACTGTCGCAATTTAGTCTCGGGCAAGGACTGAGGAAGTCATGGTAATTACAGCAAAACCTTTGATACGAGAAAACTCTAAAAGACTTGAAAGACATCAGATACTGTAGTCAGTAATTGATGAATATTGACACAAGGCTCTAATTTTGATACCTCATGTAGTATTAATAATTGTGCTGAAGTTATGAGAAGCGAGAATCTCGTGCGCATACGTAATCAGACACTCGACAAGTCAGGCTCACTCAAGGACGCCCGCTAGGGCACAGCTTTCACCCGCTGCTTGACTAGTAACGCAAGCCATATATTGGATATAGTATGGTTGCTACTCCATTAAGCCGCTATTAAAGTGTGTACACTTGACGTGCTTCCCTCTCCCTCCTCCTCACTGAAAGCGAGTTAATTGATCAGCAGAAGCCCTCCAGATTCAGTAACTTCGCTTTCTTTGGAGAAGCTTTCCGGCTCATTAAAGATTTAGAGGAAATTTCAGTCACTCAGCGCCCACAGGAGATGCCGTTGCATTTTTACTCAGCGCCTTTGCTCTTTCCTGAACGTGATGTTAGCTCCTGCTGGAAGCTTGCTCTGTATGCACGGCTAATGAGAGAGAGAGAGAGAGAGAGAGAGAGAGAGAGATGTGAGAGGAATGTGAAGGCAGGATCTCAGCTTAGCTAAGCAGAAAGATGAAGCCTGACCCTTTGCTGCATACATATCTGATCATCTGAGCACATGCAGAAAGCGTTCGTGTGTGCGCATCTGTTTTTGAAGTGATTCCCAAACTTCCACTGTTGAGCTGCTTACTGGAATAAAGCTATGTTGTTGTTTTTTTTTTCGGTAGCAGTGCCATCTGAGACGTAATCCTGCCCCATATTGAAGTTGCTTATTTCAAATGCGCTAACAGAACGAACTAAAAATAGCGATGGGAGAGGATCTACAGAGCAATGCATAAGGGAAACATTTGGGCCAGATTTTATGAGATTTCAGTCAAGAACAAACACACTGGCACTCCCTTCAACAGAGAAGTGTTGTATGTTTTAAGAGAACCTTTGTAGTGGAACATCTCAGGTCTGGTCCAGCTTGGTGTGTAATTTTGTGGGTTTTTTCCCCCATGAATTTTGCATGAGGCCGGACTGCTTCCTCGCTATCCCGTGGTCCCGTAGGAGAACAGGCCCATCCTGTTCTGTTTGTGTCAGTGCGCTATAATCCCCAGCTGCCTGTTTTTTGTGCCTCCTCAGGTCTTCTGGGATTCTTCAAATTACTGCCGATTCATATGCTAATCCGTTGTCCAGTCAGGGGAAGGACCTGGTCGCTTTGTTTTTTTCTCATTACTGGGGGATTTTTCAGTCTGGATGAATGAATTATTAAAGCGGTTGACATTACCATAACAACTCTAACTATTTATATAGCAGAAGTCTCACTATAAAGACTAATATTGAGATTTCTATGTTTACAATTGTAACTAACCTTTAGTTTGGTTTAGTTATACATTGTTCATATGAAGTCTTTCACATAATGGTCACATGACCAGAGCCATTTGCATCTTCTTGCACCTTATAAAGATTTCCTAGTCAGATTTATATAAAAGGAAATAAGTAAAATATTTTAATACAGATACACCCACCATATTTGATACGTGCAGTATAATATTTAAAGAATCTGTTCATGATATATTAATTATGTTTTTTCCCCACATTTTTTATCATGCTTACAGGAGCAACATGTCCGTGCTCACTGTGATAATACAGTGCTTCCTCCATAATGTATATATTTTGTTGTCACAGTTATTTTTGCACTGCTATTTCTTTGCTAATGCGACATTAAACTAAGCATTAAACAAAAATTACATTAAACTTAATTTCTGATTTTAAATATGCAACCTTTGGCTGTAGATTGTGACCAAAAAGAAAACATACATTCTCACCAACTTGTCCAGAAGATTTTTAAAAGAGGCATGTCGTTACTGTCATGGGGATATCCAAAGAGCTATTTCCTAATAGCAAAGAGTAAAGCACACTCATACACTCAAGCTGGGAGAAAAATTGGGATTATGTGGGTTAAAGCAGCATGTACAGTATTGCTTTCATTTTATTTATATACGTATACTACTAGCTAAAATCTGGACAGATTTTTCACAATTTTCTGTTATTTTAGGATAATAGTGAAGATAGTAACACTATGGAATTACACAGTGACCAGGAAAAGTGTTAAACAAATCAAAACTATATTATTTGTAAAATTTGTAACAATATTCCTGATGAAGCTTTGCACACTCTTGGCTTCATGATGAAGCGTCACCCAGATGGTTTTCTTAAATTTGCCAAATAGACTGAGCTCCTCACTGCTTCTGCTAAGTTCTAAAGGAAAACTGCTTGTGTGGGGAAACAGTTTACATTTATGTAAAACTACTTGTTTACATACTCTTAAAAGCTACTTATTAATAAATGCACTATGATCCAGAAATAAATGTATACCATATATCATCATTAACTCCACTGTTTACATAGAAACAAATTCTAACCATAGGTGTTTTTCAAAATGTCTATAAGGCAATACACACACACACACACACACATATATATATATATATTGCCGTCAGAGGCTCAGTTTGCGACGTTTTGTATGTCCTGTATAATTTTCAGCCACAGGCATGATTTTGAAAAATGTATTACTGTAATTGAATTGCATTTATACATTTCATTAACATTCCTATGTTTTACACGTTATATATTTCATGGTTTCAGTCATGACATGCACAAAGTGTAAAATATACAAAGTGTAAAATCTGCACAAAACGTGGCTTTGTCTTTCCTCCTAGATCTTTCAGTAGTAGAGGAATTTACAGGCAGTGAGTTAGTGATTACCCTTCAGTCTGTAAAGCTTTTTTATTAAATTCACATTTTATTTTTAAATTAAACGATTCAGTGACTCGTTTTTATAGCCCACATATGTTGTTTTCTGTGATTTAGAGCAAACCTGGTAGTCTTTATTATATGAATTTGGAGAAACACTGTATCATTGCCACCATGAGTCATGAAGTGTACATTAAGCAGCTTAACACCTGCGTCCAGGGTTCTACAGAATTCCCTGAATTCCCCTGACCACAGGAACTGCTGAAACAGCATCCCGGTTGCCACTGCACCAGTGCTCCAGTGCTGTGGTTACTAGCAGGGATGGTTGCATTGCATAGGATAGTGTATTTGGAAGTGTCTATTGCTGCTCTAATTCATTCCAGTCCATTTCAGTTTTATTTATATAGTGTTTTAACTATACACATTGTCACAAAGCAGCTTTACAGAAATCCAGCTGTAGATTATGTCACTTTCACACTTGTGTTTTTTTGTCTGGACTTGGGGGCCATGGGAATTGTCCTCTTCTTCATGACACCGGATAGTGTGATTATAAATCATTACTCTTCTACAGCTGTATACTATAAAATCAAACAGTACTACGCATGTTGAAAGGATGTTCAGCATGATATGTGAATAAGAGTCCTGGGATGAGCACAGGACAGTCTTTATGATTACAGCAGTTGAGACTGCTGTGAATTCTCCAGACAGTGAAGTTTTAACCCTCAATAAATAATTAATTACATAAATAAATGTATCCCATTCTTGACTAGAATGAACATTATCATTAATATCCAGTTTTTGGTGCTTACTTGATGATAGGAGGCTCGTGGTGTGTTTCTCAGGCGGGTATAATTAGATCGCTGTATCGCTCTGACGTTGCGTACTGGGAGGTGCTGCCTGACTGCTGGCCCTGAGGGAGGTGGCGTAACTGTAATTAACTCACATGGCAGGAGAAAAGAGGTCTACCTCACCAGGTAGAGGAGTAACGTTACGCAGCCATGATCATGTCTAAGAGCTGTAAAACTCAAAGCCTGCTGTAAAAGTCGACTTAGATGTGACGAACAGATGTACTAGGGTGTGTATGAGCTAATACCCCAAAAAAAAATTCATTATGAAAATACTATTGACAATAATATTAGGTGTTAATCACGTCTTGCTATAAATCTTCCTCTCTCGCTTGATGTATTCCAGTTTTAACAGATTTATGATTTCGAAACTGTATAACAAGCTGAAGAGTTCACTGAAGTTCAGGAATTCCCTCCAGAAGGTGTGTGTAGCTAATGACTCTGCTAATAATTAGGCTAATTTTATCAGAGCATATGTGACAAAAGTGACATATTGGCAAGAGACGCCTAGATATAAACAGTGTAGCACATGCTGGACATGTTACACAACTCAGAGGGTGTGGAGGATTTGGCAAATGCAGATATACTGTAGTTAAGATTGCAAATTAATTTGGTCAGATATTATTGGTAAATAGAGCAGCTTTCCTGCCATGGGAGCTTATGCGTATCAACTTGTTTATTGTAATGTCTTTTGGTGCATTCGTCTTATTCTGCTAAGAATTTGGATTTATCATAACCAAAATCTCTTAAAAATAAAGGGGCCCAAAAAGCTTCTTTAGAGCAATGCCGTAGAAAAATCACTTTTGATTCCCAGAAGAGACATTTCAATTTCCTGAAAAACCTTCAGATCCATGATTCTTTATTATTTTTTTGTTAGAGTCGCACTGAATGGAATAATTATTTTCCACCACAAAGATCCTTCTACATAATGGCAACATTTATAGTAGATTTTTTCCCCCTGTGGCACCAACAAAATAGTTAAACTTCCATCAATCCAAAGATTCTTTGGGAAACAAACAAACAAACAAACAAAAAAAGGTTCTTCTATGACATCATCAAGAAACCAATTTAGGCACTTTTATTTTTACGTGTAGGTTAGCATGACTGTCACGGTTTTAAAACAGTGGTTCAGGGGAAAAAACCTAATTTACACAGTGTCCCAATCCAATTTGCTATCAAGTAATAGAAGCTTACATTTCTATTCATCATCCTAAATGGTTTTTCAGTTTGCCCCTTTGGGCAAACCCTTAAAATTCCCCTGTAGCACCCTGCAACAGAGGGATTTAGAAGCAACCTTTCAGCAAAGATTCCAAGTAGAACCCTTTTAGAAAAATGTCCCATTTAAAACTTTATTAACACACTAAAGGTGCTACTAAGAAATGCTATATTTCAGAGAGATCTACTCAACAAGAGGATTCACGCTGTCATGGGAATCATTCAGGATTTTGAAGAAACATTCTGAGGTGCAAAGAAAAAAAACTTTGAAAAGGTTTTAATATATAACCTTTAAGAGCTTGTCTCTGTGGGGGAACCCTTAAAGCTTCTATGTAGAACCTTACAATAGACTTCTTAACTATTCAAAGAACCCTTAATGAACGTTTTTCCTAATAGCAAAGAATCAGTATATTAGTATTTCTTCAACTGCAAATAGTTCTTCCTAGAACTATTTAGCTCTCTTGGAACCTTTGAGGAATGGCCACCAATTAGCATTAGACAAACTACATGCCAAAATGATCACACGCTTGCCTTGTACAAGCTGAGTAGTAGGTCAACTAGGCTTCCATATGTTGTTTTTTGACGCTATAAATATTAACACAGGTACATCCCACAGCTCCAGGGTTCCCAGGTTTCGATCTTGAACTTGGGCTGTTGTCTGTACGGAGTTTTGCATGTACTCCTCATGTCCGTGTGGGTTCCCTCTGGGTCTTCATCCCACTTCCCAAAAGCTTTATTGGCTTTGCTACATTGCCCCATGTGTGTGATGCACCGGCGGCACATCCAGGCTGTCCACCTCTCCCCCAGTGTTCCTGGGATAGGCCCCGGATTCACCACCAGAATAAATTGGTTACTGAAGTTGAATGAATGAACATTTCTCCAGTCATTTCCTCTACAGACAGTCACCAGTCATTGCTAAAAAAAAAAAAAAAACACTATGCAGAGGATTCAGTGAAAATCTGATAATAAGAAAAACAAGAAGGAAAGGCTCAGTGTAATTAGAGCTATGTTACTGAGGTGTGACCTTGTATCTGGATGTGTACTTAATCCGGGTCATCGGCATATGATTTAAATATCATTGTAGGCTGCAAGGTGAGCATCAGTTGTGAGGTGAATTTCAGCTTATCAGCTAAACCGGGTGAAATAAAATTGGACTAAATGAGCTGAAATAAAGTTAACTCTAACTTTCATTTACATGTCAAATGGGAATATAAACTGTTAAGCTATTAGAAGTGTATGTAAAACATAAGGCCTGAATAGATGGACCATTAATGTCCAGGCTGGAAGTCAGACTAGCTTCATGTACAATGCATTGATTCTTGCTTATTAAATCTATGTTATCTAGTTCTGTGTTTTGACATCCGTAGCCGCAGACTGTGTGTGTGTGTGTGTGTGTGTGTGTGCGTGAGTGTTTGTATGTGTGTGTGTGTATGTGTGGACCACCAGAGTGCAAATGAACGTATTGTCAAACACTCTACTTTGCACCTTGTTAGCAGTGACAGGATTCCTGTCAGGCTGGTGGCTGTGGGGGTTTAGCACAAGAGCCACCTGGAGTAGCAGCTGGCCTGGATTTAGCATACTGGGTAAAGGATTGAGAAGCAAAGGTAACCTAAGGTTTGCTATGCTAAGATTAGATTTCTGACTTGGTCAGGATTAAGCTTTAACAGTGTCTTGGAAGTATTGCACATTATATGAAAGCATATTGGATTGCTTTTAGAAGCACTATTACTGATCTTGCATTTAAATCTTTCAATATTGTCTTTAATACATGAATACAATCTTGATTATGATTGGTCAGAAGCTCTGACAGCAGCTCTGCCAGGAGGTCCAGCTGTAACTTAAGTCACAGGTTTATATTAATGCGCTTGTTTTATCGTTTCTATAGTAACAATTCATTCACAATGACCTGTTTGTCAGGTGCTCTGCATAATTTAAGCCTTACAATAAGAGACTTTAAAAAAAAACTTGTTGCTATTTAACAAAGAAAAATGGATACATTTTCTCTGGTGAAGCTTCCTGTAAAGCGACATTAAATATTTATGAAAGAAGACTTTAGTCAGTGTCAGCACATTAACGTAACCATTAAGTTTTCTGCCATGAGAAAACTCTTCACTTTGTGTTTTTTCAATACCATGACAAGCTGAATTTTTTTTATTATTAGTTTCAAGTGAGAGAGGGAAACAGAGAAGCTGGTGAGGGACCATCTGTATATAGCTATTATAATGACAGTGATAACAGGAACGAACTTGTTTTATGGATGTGCCACAACCTTAAATGTATTTTATAATTTATATTTATATTTTATTTATTTGATCGGAATAGTGCTCATTAATCAACAGTCTGATACTGTAAATAAGCCAGAGTTTGCCCAACAGGCTAATTTTCATCAGTTTTAAGGTGGAACCTAAGATTAAAATCTAATATGTTATCACAATTAACAAACATGTATCAATACAATAAAACTGTACAATTGAAACATATTCTTGATTAAGTAATGATACATCAAAACACTACTGAAACACATCAAAACACTACTAAAGATGATAATGGCAGTGTCAGAGAAAAGATGGTTTATTTACATGATTACAAGCTTGATTTGCTTTTAGCCATGTCTTTATTTTATTTTTAAATATTAGATAATTTGTACTCTCTCTTAACTCAATTGGTAGAGTTTTCCAATAATGAATGGCTCTAATTGAAAAGACTGATTGTCCAAACGTAGTACATCTAAATTGTATAAATGTAACTATAAATGGATAAAACATATGATATTTTGTTCATTAATACATAAAAAAAAGCAAATTGGTGTGGTATAAGAGGAATAAAATATTTCGGGACATGCTGTTATTGGAAAATAATCAACCTTGGTAACAGTAACTCCGCTTCACAACAGTCCGCATCACAGCACCCCATCGTTGATTATTTTCCTATCAGCACACCATGTTGTATTTTATTCTTTACTTATTATCTTTCAGTTAAAAAAAAAAACTGTCCTAAAGTTTAACCCCAGCATACACTATGTCATGTCTATATTAGGTCATTTTAGATGTTACTGTTAACTTCATAGAATGCCGATATATCTCTAGTACAAATGTATTAAGGGGTCGGGGTGACCACATGGCTGTCCATCGGCTAATCCCTTCTGTTTCTATGTCACTAGAACACTGGAGCAAATGTGTCCAGCCTTCACAACTGTATGAATGACAGGGACTTTAAAAATGGGACAGTGTTAATCTAGTGTTAAGCAGTATAAGCCAACGATCCACTAAATGTCATGAAAGACAGGCATGTTCTTAAAGCAGGGTGACATATTTAGGAGAACTGAACTTTTACAGAATGTTCACAATCAAAAAATAAACTATCCAGTTTATTTTCATCTAAACTATTTGCAGTATAACTATAAGTATATAACTATACATATTTAAAAAAAAAAAAAAAAACACTTTGGCACATTTGGGGACCCTCTTGATGGTAGGTTTGTGCTTTTCTTTCGTATTTACAAAAGTGAGACAAAAGAGAGATTTCAGCACCTGAATCTTGTTTGCAATTGCCAAATTCTCAGCAAATCTGAAAAGATAAAATGATAATCAAAAGCATGTTGTAGATTACTAACATTAGAGATATTAGCTAGCAGGTCAGTGGCTAAGAGGTTCCATGTTAGGTTCTGATGTTAATTTGTTTAGTCCAAAGCCATTGGAGCTTGTTTAGTAGAACATGACTAACTAGCCTGAAATGTCTCCCCACCCTAATCAGTTTTATACAGAACGTCTGTGTTTAAAGTAGAAAACAGTGGCTTTTCCACTATGTTAACCCATATGGCCCAAACACCAATTTATATAATCAGAATCAGCCTTCCATCAGGACCATTAAAAAATCACATTTTTGAGTTCTTTAGTTGTAAAGTTGTATAACATTATTCGGATTGCAGTGTTGACCGATGTTGTCTTTGTGTTCCTGGTTTAGGAAAATCCGTACCTGTGTAGCGATGAATGTGACGCATCCACTCCGGACCTGGCCCACCCGCCACAGCTGATGCAGGACCGTGAGCGCACTGGCCTCATCACCTACTGGCAAACAGTCACATGGAGCCGCTTCCCAGAGCCACTGCTGGCCAACATCACACTGTCATGGAACAAGAGCCTGGAGGTGACAGACGACATCGAGATCACCTTCGAGTACGGCCGGCCCACCATCATGGTGCTAGAGAAGTCGATGGACAAAGGGCGAACCTGGCAGCCATACCAGTTCTACGCTGACGACTGCATGGAAGCGTTTGGTATGCCACCCAAGAGGGTGGAGACTCTTTCAGCAACCAACGTGACTCGAGTCATCTGCACTGAGCAGTACTCACGCTGGGTGGGCTCCAAGAATGAGAAGATTGTGCGCTTTGAGGTTCGGGACCGCTTTGCCATTTTTGCAGGGCCCAGGTTGCTCAACATGGACAACCTCTACACGCGCATGGAGAGCTTGAAAGGTTTGAGAGATTTCTTCACGTTCACTGACTTGAAGCTACGACTGCTGAGACCTGCACTTGGAGGAACATACGTGCAGAGGGACAACCTGCTCAAGTACTTCTACGCCATCTCTAATATTGAGGTCCTTGCCAGGTAAGATCTCACGTCATTGTATGTGGCACAATCAGTGTTTTTCCGGTTTCCCCCCATTTGGTAAGCTGCTAATTCTTACCCACTAGCCAGCTCTCCCCATCATATAAAAACTACCAACTGGTAAGAGTGCAGGCTAGCACGTGTTTCTTCCAAGACACATGAAGCCAGCTGTGTACTGTGTAACATACTTGCAGGAGAGTGCTATCTGCCCTCTTCCACATACATGACCTCACAGACACCCATGATTGGCTAGTGTGACTGTGATTGACAGGGGAGAGACAGTGTGAAATCCCTTCTACCCAGAAAGCACAGCCAATTTTGCTGCCTTGGCTCCTGGCCACAGATGGCTGTGGCACTGTCAGGATTTGAGCTCTTGATATTCCTAGGATGGTGCAAACACTTTTCTGTTTGGCCTCAAGGAGCCACAGATTGTTCAACAAAATATAAAATACAAAATTTAGCCCTCGAAAATCTTGGAGGTTGGGTTCACAACTGTTATGGAACTGGACATCCATATAATTAGACCTACTGGAATACTCCAAAGTTTTTAGCACATGTACAATTACCGTGTAGCTGAATTTTGATTCATATCTCTTTACTGAAGAAAGAACAGAAAACCTCTTTATGTGAAACTCACTTAAAAAGGGCAGTTGCTGGGGAAGTCAGTGAATGCCTGTTTTTTTTTTGTTTTTTTTGTGTAGAACACTTGTTAATTCTTCAGTCAAATGCCTTTATAAGTCAAGCTCTAAATCAGTGTAATTCATTCTTTCAAAGATGGGACTACTTTTTAGAGGAAAGAATTTGTGGTGTAGATTTGCTTCGATTTCTGCCTGGTTGTTTTTACATGTTTTATTGTTACAATGTTTGAAAGATGAACGTATATAAGTACACCTTTCTCATGTTTGCCTTATCCCAATCCCTTCAGAATATAAAGGTTGTAGTTTTGAATTTGTGTCATATAGTAATATTTTTTATTTTATTTTTTTTTAAAGAAATGCTTAGTAACAGAATTCAGCATTATAAGGGACGACCGCCATTATAAGGGAACTTTTAGTCAACTTTAAGTCGTTGTTTTCTGAATACAGGAAAAATGTGTCAAAATAGTTTTCTGTGATAATTGAACTTACATTACTGATGCCATGAATGGAAAGCAGCTAAACAAAGCCGACATATTCCTTTAATATGATGTCTATAGCCACTGATTAAGACTTTTTGGAAAATTTAAAGTGTGTGCTCAGAAGGGAAACACATCTATTATAGTCGAACTTGCTTTGTCCTCGATATATCTGTTGGAAAACATATACATGATAAAAATATTCGGGATGAGGGCATCGATGCACAGCACAAACCTCCGGTAATACAAGCCTTCAATCAATAGTTATTCTAGTATGTCAAACAGGAAATTGTTTTAACGGTGACAGCGAGAGGGCTGGCTTAAAGCAGACAAATGGACCTCACTGAAGCCTGACTGATGCTGCTTCAGTTCCATAATGACCAAGTCAGGCATTGAAAATGCTAAGCTAATACGCCGCTGGAAAATTGTTCCTGGATATTTTATTCATCTGAGAATATTGGGAAGCGTTTTAGCAGCGCTGAATAATGAAAATGTCTTGGCCTCACTGATGGGCCGGACGGTGAGCGCAGCTCTAAATAGACTGCATGGAGCACCGTGGGGTGGCGGAGCGAGGAGTGGGAGGGGGGAACAGGGACGTTTCTGACATGCCGCTTGAATCAGCAGAGGCCCAGCCATACTTTCTCTGTCATGCTTCATTTCCGCTTGTCATCGAGTGTGTAGTTATAATCGCTGGTAATTACGTTAAATGGGGTATAACGACAAGGGCTAGGCATCCCTAATTGAGTAAGATGTAGTGCTACTTGTTAAAAGGGATTCAGGCTTGCTGGTAATTTTTACCGCTGTGGTTTGTGTCTTGTTTCCAAGATTAGATTATGTGTTCCCTGATAAGAAAAGCTTGTCTAGTTAGCCAGACTAGCCTTGGTGGTGTGCTTCTATAAATATAAAAACCAGAGGCTGGCTTAAAAAAAAGAGTGGTTTCTGTGGGGTTTTTTTTTCTGTTGCTTTTGATGACATTTATGAGTGCTGTTGTAGAGCTGCCTCTTTCAGAAGTGAAGCGTAACTTTCACAAAGCATCATGCAGTACAGTGCCGCATATGTCAAGCGGCATAATGAGGCACTGTCACTCTCCGTGTGTGTGTGTGTGTGTGTATGTGTTTGTGTGTGTGTGTGTGTGTGTGTGTGTAGCTCGCTCTTCACATCTCCATTTTTGCTTCAGTATTGCAGAAGAGAGCAGACTAGTGTTTCATCCCCCCGCTCTCCTGCACGCTGCCGCGCCGCAGTCTGACATGTGATCCGGGCATAAGAGACTCAGTTCACAAACAGGAGTCCCACTGGATCAGGCCCGATTTGGAAATGCTGGAATAGCACAGGGAGCTCTTCCTCGAGCAGGCAGATATCCCAGAGACGTTGTGTGAACCTGATTAAACCTGGTATGTGAGGAAATTAATTAGGGAAGCATTATTCCCAAGGATTGTGTCGATTTATGCAAAGACTTCAGCTCATTAGCTAGTTGCTTTACCATGGGAGGATCTACACATCTCAATGTCTCTTTTTCTACACGTCCCACGTCTCCCTTTCTTACTCTGTCTTTCGCTCTCCTGCTGCATAAACCCCATCTTGAGCTTTGTGGTGCAGCTGTAGTCTGTCTAATGCTACACATCAGAATCAGCAGTGGGAATACGCTGCTGATGTTGGGAGGAGTGCACAGCAGCCAGTAAAGCTATCTTGTCAGTATGCTGAGAACTCAAAAGACCACTCTGGAAGACTGAGGTCGAGCAGGGTAGAGGTTAAACGGAAGCTGTCGGGGTACTGGGTTCAGCAGTCCTTGCGCTTGAGCTGGCTAGCAAACAGAGGTCAGGCGGATAAGTTGAGGAGGGTTGCTGGGAACATTACTGGTATGTAGGTAGAACCTTTTAGATTCAAGGTGACTCACCTTTTAAGCATAAAGCTTCATTTTCACAATGGCTGAGTAAAGCATTAGAGGGATACTCCATTGTTTTTCAACCTGTTCTCTGTCGACGGTATCTGTAGTGTATCTACTGTTTCCACAGTCAAGAATTTCGACACATTTCTCTGTACTGAGAAGAGAACTTAAAACTGTGTGGTCCGACAGTTCCCATTCACAACTTCGGCTCCTACATGCAATTAGTTCCCATTTACTGTTTGACACAGAAACACGGAAGAAAAACTTCACATCAAATGTGTATAAAGACATCGTGAAGAAAAATAAAGCTTGGAGAGAATTAGCTTGTTGCTGTTGCTGGTGAAAGTACAAAACTAGTACATGTATGTAAACCATTTTCGCTCAGAAGCATCAAAATTAGCAGCCACTACACGTACTCATGGTACAAATTACAAGTGACATGAGCACGAAGTGTGAACGCAGGGTAAGACTTCCATTATGAGTGAACAAGTTGTATGTTCTTATGTACGGTATGTAAGGTGTCTTTGTTGAAATGATCAGAGATGTGCTTCAAAGGTACAAAAACACAACTCAGAAGCATTCAGTGCCAGGAAAACGCAGGTTGGAAATTCTAAATGATTTGCTGCAAACATGCTGGACTATAAATAGCTGAAACAGAGCTGTTGTCAGTTAAGCACTGATCCTATATCGGAGGTCTGATGTAGACAGCAGCCGTGCAGTCTGCGTTAAGACAGATGAATCAGCTGGAAGCGCCCGTTCTGTCTGAGAGCTGGACAGAACCATTATCCTCTCTGACCCCCTCAGTCACTTCCTCCTTCAGAATGATTTTGGAAATGTCAGACTGTCAGCACAGCAGCCTGCGGATCAGGAGTTAGTCTGAGGCTTCTGACGGAAGCCGCACCACGTGCCTGTCTTGAGTTTCAGTTTTAATTTGTATAGGTATGTGTTGGTAAATACGTTTGTGAACAAAGTGACAGAAAAGGCCACTCTCAACTCGTCAACTTTTGAATGGCCCACTGTGGGTGTTGGAGAAACTTCTTTTTTGAAGAGCATCAAGCCAGCGTAAACCACGCATAAACCTGCCTGCACTAAATTCGTTCAATTCTTGCAATGTGGGCTGGTTATCGATTTGCTCTAATTCTACTGTATGTGTGTGGGTATTATTTTCCTCGTGGGGAATTTCCTTTGTCATCTCCTGCACAAATCATGTATGAATTCAAATCTACCTGCACACCACAATATTATATTTAAATGAGAGAATTTCTCCACTAATCAGTGCTTTCATGCACCAAGCTCTCTATCTCCCCGTCTCTCTTTCGCATTAACCTCCTTCCCATCTGTCTCTTGCTCTACTCTCTGGCAAGACAGGCCCATGCGAGATACTTAACGGCAGACGCTAAGCTCTCTCAGTAGAGGTAAGTGGATTAGCTGATGACTGAGTGAGCACTGAGAAGAACCCAGTGCGGATGAGTGGGGGAAAAAGCTGTTCTACTGCACCGCTCCACTGTTCAGAATCTTCAGAGCAGGACCGGTTAGCCCAGATCAGCTCGTTCTTCCCAAATCACCATGTTGTTTAAGATGTAAAAGCCGGAGCAGATCCTAGATTTAGTACACTTACTTTAGGGAGGTTGGTAGGTGTATTCTTTGGGTTGGCGTTCTTAAAATATCTCAGGCACAATCCAGGATCAGCGATTGTGACTAAGAACAACCTTCGATCAATAGAGGAACACTTTGATACAAGATTAGTGTCTCAAAAACCCTTCACATTGTGAAATTTTGACACTTTATACTATAAATATGTATTTACACTTTATATTATATGTATGTAATTATGAAAGCTACAAACCTTCCTCTTTTTACACATATCTCGAATGCAAGTAAAGTTCTAGCATTTTAAAATCTGGTTACTACCAAAAGTGAAAATGGAGAAAATTGCTTTTAAAGGTTTCATTCTGACTACAGTGCAGGAGCATCACAGGCATTTTGACAGCTGGTATCTGATGACAAACTGAATTAATTATCCTTATAATCTGTTTTGCTTGAACAAACTTGAACAAAGCCTGACATTCACTATATGAGGAAATCACACTTAGTTAGCAACATTGTAGACGGAGTGTTTTTACCACGTGTTAAACTGGCTCCTTACCCAAGATGATCATTGTGAGATAGCCAAGGCATGACTAAAAAGTAAAAATAAATAAAATAAAATAAAATAAAAAATTCCATGTCATTTTGATGAAATATATGATGGTTCCTTAAAATTTAGACTAAAACCTGATATTTTCTGCTGAAAGAATTTTTTTTTCTACCAATTTCTATGTTGATTTGATGTCAAAGGAACGTTAATGGCGATCAGCTGTTCTAAAAGGTGGCTGTTAACTTGACTAGGTATGAATGAAAGCTATCATGATTGGTCAAGCCATTCCTTTAAATAAAAGTATCCTAGTTTTTCATAGTTTTCCATTTTGCTGGTATCAGGCATTGTCTTCAAGTAAAGTGATCTCATATTTAATCCGTATTGCGCATCCTGATTTTGTCTAACCTCTAGTGTGTGGACGCAGTGTAATTAAACAGCGAATGAGCTATTAGCACACACTGCGCTACCAGACATGCCATGAATAGCTTGATTCAACCGAAGACAAAACACTTCCTGCACCACTTTCCAGTGCTCTCAGAATGCACCCTAAGTGTGTCACATGTCATTATGGGTGAATGCAAGGGCTGTTGCTGCTCCTTTCTTTCCTCATGGGTGTCTTGGTGATGTGGAGAGCAGGCATGCGTGAAGGAGACCCAGCACACCCGCACACACAGCTGGGTTAGCAGATCAGAAATCCTCCTCCACCTCAGACTCTCTCCGGAGCCTTTCACAATCTGAGAGAGCGGGGGCTCCATCATCAGCCTGTCCTCCGAGAACTGTTACGCCAACACCTAAAGTTTTCATCCAAAGAGTGACAGAATGCATAGAGATCAGAAGCTTCCAGTCCCAATCCTCAGAGTGCGGTGCACTACTCAGTATATTGGTTTTAATTAATTAGTTGGCACATCACTTGGTTATTAAGCATTTTGGAGTTGAATCAAGTGCAGTGGAAAAATACAAAACCAAACCAAAACAAAATCATTAAACTAGTGCTGATCAAATGCATGCCTTAATATACAGGGATGTTAGAGTCATTCATTCATTCATTCATTCACCTTCAGTAATAAATCCAGGATTTATCCTGGTCAGGATCGTGGCGGATCCAGAACCTATCCTGAGGACCCTGGTCTTGACGCGAGAACACCCTCTGGATGGGATGCCAGTCCAAAGCAGGGCACCATGTACACTCATTCACATACTTAGCCATCAATCACACCTTTAAGAGCTCAATTCAGAATGAACCATATCTAACATCTCCATAATATTCCATCAGTTTGAAGAACTATATCGCAGCTTATGAAGCCATTACAGTAACGTACAGTATGTGGCCATTCATTTTGCACAAGGAAGGAACAATTCAGATATTCTGCAAATGCAAGTGCTCAGTATATAATTAACAGTTGCCAGCCATTAGTGTGCTGCGCCATCTCATATCTAAAAAGCTGGACATGCGACTGATACAACGCACCTAATGTAAACATTCACTCCACACAGACAGTAACCCAAGCTCATGGTGGAGCTGAGAGCCCTGGGGCTGTTCAGTTCCAACAGGCCTGGCAATGAGAGCAGTCCGAAATGTGCTTTTAAAAGTATGCTATTTATCTCTTATACCACAAATAATTGATTTCTTTATGCTGTTTTTTTTTTTAAGTGCTGCCACTTTTTTTGGCTCTTAGCATTCTGTAACCAAGGCTCATGTTGAAACATTCTGAATGTGCTTATTTTTGAAGCCTTTCATTGAAGCAGTGTTGGTTACAGAGGGTCACTGGTTACAAAAGTAGCAGAGCTTGAATGCTAGGGCATAGAAATCAATCATCCATGCTTACCATCTCACAGAGTGAGAAGAAACACTCGTTTTATTTGAAATATTGAATTAGCTGACTGAAAAAACATGTTCTGAGCACGACTGTCAGAGGTGACCTATTTACGTCTTTAGCCACGCAGCATGCTGAAATGTTGCGGGGGATACAATTTTGCCACCTTTGCATGTGCATCTGTGAATTGTTCTAAGACTTGTGTGTATTTATTTTATTTTTTTTTTGCTTTTGTCTGCGGTTGCTTGAGCATGATGTAATACTTGGCCTAGTTTAAGGAGGAGCTTGGTGCTGTTGGTACAGTAGTATGGTGGCGAGTAGAAAGGAGAATGTATTATGGATGGAAGGGTCTAGGGCTGAACAGCACTTAACGCAACCTCTGGGGAATGGCACGAGCGTGCTGCTAAAAAGCCCTGCACCATCAGAGCTGACCATCAAACGTGAGTCCTTGGCCTCGGTTACTCTTCCGCTAAGGTTACATAGCAGACAGCTCTCAATGCTGCTTCGGCGAGAGCGCTCTCAACACATTCATTACACTGGCATATGATGAGATACATAATTCAATAATGTCAAGCAAGTGTGGAGACAAGTGTACTTGGTTATTGCCGGTGTAAAGGAGTTGCTGGCAATCTCTGAAATGGCCTTTCTCTTGGCTGCTCATACATATCTGTTCCCCCCTGCCCAAAAGCCACAGAACACTTATATACACATACAATTAGATTGATCTGTACATATAAACTGCATGCACATGGGCATGCATGCCTGCAAAATGCAAACACACACATCTCTGAACCTATAAACATATGTAAGAACATGCACATGAACTACACAGAATTAACATACTGTGCTCAAACCATGATACCTCATATATGTGTTTTACAGTTTGATCCTCCAATGTGTGTGGTGTTCTGGGAAAAGATATCTGGGAAAATATTATATTGCATAAAAAAAAAAACTTACTATATAACTACAGTTACAATGTCATGACTTCATTTCAATAAAACTTGATGCAATATCATCAGCGTAACAGCAAAATGGAGCTAGAAGCAATAAGGCAGCAGGGGATTGTTTCAATTGGCTTTTCCTTTTTTTTCATCTTGCATTATTTTTCCCCACTAACTTTTGAACAAAACAGCATACCCAGTGTAAAGCAAAAAGAAGCCCGAGCTGTAGTCTCTGGTTAGCTACCTAACATGTAAATCAGAAATACAAATTATAACCAGATTTCTATTGAAATATAGACTGTAATCACGGGCAGCAGCTAACATGTGAGGTATGGTTAATGTGGTTAATTGGCAAATTGCTAGCATCTATCAACACAAAACATTATAGTACTTACCAACCAAAGTTAGCTAGCTACTCATTAAACTAAAAAAATGAAATAATTGCTTGAATAAACACATTTTTTTAGATTCTTTTGTTAGTATTTTTGACTCTTTCAAAGGAGTAAAAAACAGTGGGGTGCAGTTATAGGAAAATAATGAATGATGGGGTGGTGTGCTATTGCTAATCATGTTCCAAGAACAGCACATCCAGAAGTATGGAAGTTTTCAGTTCCGTTTAAAGACACATCATGCCTTTTATTCACTTATAGTTACCTCTTAATGTTGTGTTACAGCCGTGAAACAAGCTAGTTCCTGTTATGACTTACATAATAGCAGCTTTCTTCACCAGCCTGTTTTTTTTCTGTTGAAGTTAGTAAGACAAAAAATGCAGCTCGTGGTTAGCACGTTGGCACACGTTTGCCTCGCACCTCCGGGGTTGGGGGTTCAAATCCCGCCTCCGCCCTGTGTGTGCGGAGTTTGCTCGTTCTCCCTGTGCTTTGGGGTTTCCTCCGGGTGCTCCGGTTTCCTCCCCAGTCCAAAGACATGCACTGTAGGCTGATTGGCATCTGCAGAATTGTCCATAGTGTGTGAATGTGTGTGTGATTGTGCCCTGCGATGTGTTGGCACCCCATCCAGGGTGTTGCCCGCCTTGTGCCCCGAGTTTCCAGGGATAGTCTCCAGGCGTCCTGCGACCCTGTGTAAGATAAGCGGCATGGAAAATGGATGGATGGATGCAACTTATCATGTTAAATAGAAACTATAAGGCACAAAGCCCTCTGCCATGAAGACTTTTTCATGCTGAAAAAAGCTTTAATTGACTGTTCTCTTTCTTTCTTTCTTTCTTAGATTTAGACAGATTGCATATTTGAGGATATGAGTATTTCTCAAACAATTAAAAATATTCGAAACATTTTTACGTTAATGATCACATGCATTTCTAGAAACGCTAATTTAACACCCACAATATAAAGCAAGCATAAGGAAAATAATAAATAAATCACTAATGGGTTGCTAATGTTGCAGGTAACTGCTGGAGTCACTACTTATATCATGTCCCATGCACGCCACACTAGGAATGGATCTACAGTATATTTTACAGTATATATTTTACACCAAAATATTTCAAAGTCAAGACAACCTCAAATCCAGCCTAAATGACAGATTTAAAGTATACTTGCTTAGAAACAGCCAAAACTGTCTAAGCTAAACCAGCCTCTTGGATCTATGCCTGCACTTTTGTTTTACATTATACATTCTTAGTCTGTGAAAATGGGCACTGAACCATCTTCATATTAGGTGAAAGTTGGACTGGATCCATGGATGAAAATGAGGTTCAATCTTGCAAGATTCAGGATGGTTTTATTTCCAGCTTAGTTTTCATACTCTCAAATATCCTCAGCTCTCTCTCTCTATTTCCTGAGAATAAAGTGTAATAGACTAATGATGTCCTCATCATTAGTATAATAGAATTAACCTGTGCTATTAACCCAAAACCCTGCTATCACCCCAAATGATTCATGAGAAACTGATGTCCTTGTAAAACCCTGCTGTCTGTCTACACTCTGAACTCGGATAATGCAATTAGCACTTGAGGGAGTCATAATTGCGAGTACAGTGATACTGTGGAGTCTCCACATCTTAAGAACGACGAAATGGGAGATGCTGATCCTCCATTATGTTATGATTCAGCACCCAGCTGGAATCTGATCTGAATTTTAAAGCCTAAGATAGCACACGTTGCAGTGCTTTGCGATGTTTCCGAGGGTGCAATCCAATCCCACAGACGATATCATAATCCCTCCTTAATTGTGCAACATCTCTTGTTCTGCACTGCTTGACATTGTGTGAATTTGAGCCACCGCTCCCTCTTGAAAAACGGTCAGTAATGATGTAATGGTCATTATGGAAGGAGATGAGTCTGTTGTCCAGCAAGCGCAGTACTGTGATTAAAAAAGGAAAACAACAACAGAAAGAACAAAGCACAGTGTAAAGTAATGCCATGTTGCATGTAATTCAAGTCTTTAATCATTCCTGCTTTCTATACTGCACCTCAGTTACAGTTCAATTTTAATTATGTTGTACGTGCAAACAAACAAACAAAAAAAAATGCTTGCACAGGTTTCTTTTAGGCACGTGCAAGGAAAAAGGGGAAAACAGCCTGGAGGGCTTTGCTGTGATTTGTGCCAACGTTTTCAAAAGGTTATCAAGCAGACAGGAATCACAAGTAGGAGGAAACGCAGGAATAACTCAGAACTGTCCTCCCACATCTTTCTCTGAGCAAGGGGATCTTTGAAATTTGATTAAGGGGCATTCGCCTCCCTGAAATCCGGCACCGCAGGGGTAAATATCTCCGCTGCCCGGATCTGCGCCCCGGGGGCTGGAATAAAAGCGGGTGTCCTGGGAAGGCAAACAGAATTTTTCATCAGAACGCCGTCCCTCATCAAACTTTCATCTGCCCATTCTTTATGGTGTACTATTTCCTGCACAAACGCCACCTCGGTAGGAGATTCCTGCTCAGCCGTTTCGTGCCCATCCTCCTGCACAAAAGCATATGGTGCATTAAATGCCGCCGCGCTCTGCCCACTCGCAAAACCAGCCTAAACACCACGACTGAGACGTGCAGGGTGGATGCATCAGACTGAGGAGGACTGCGTGGCTCCTCCATCCGGCTCCGTGCTTAGGAGGTGTGAATCACACATACTGGCCAGGGATATTGTAAATAGGACAAGAAAATAAAAAATAAAAGGGTGACATTTACTTAACCCTGAAACAAGTCTTGAAGTCTTTTATACTGTACATATATATGAGGTCATCTACATACAAAAAAAGATCAGTGACTGATAGCTTTGTGTACTTGCTACCCAGATAGGACTTTTTTTTTTTTTTTAAATTATTATTATTTTTTTTTTATGGACAGTGATAATATCAAGACAAATATACTGATTAGTGACAAATTAAAGGAAAAACAGCTAACGGTAACTGCAGGTAACAAATGAAATAACACCATTAAACATCATTAATTATCCACTGCCTCTACATTGAGTGTTGTGTGTGTGTGTGTGTGTGTGTGTGTGTGTGTGTGTGTGTGTGTGTGGGGGGGGGGGGGGGTTGTTTTTCTGTCTTGGTGGGGACCAAATTTCCCCACAAGGATTTTCTTTCTTTCTTTCTTTCTTTCTTTCTTTCTTAAACAAAAACTGTTTTAAACATATGAGTCAAATGAATAACTTGAAAGTGTGACATAATTTAAAATTGAATAATTTTTTTTTTTTTAGAGAAATCCAGACACTTGTTAATTGCTGGCACACTTGCATTGAACAAAATGGAAATTATGTACACTTTTGTGACACCTACTTGCAATAAACACTGCAAAAACAACAACAACAACAACAAAAAAAAACATAAAA
>CM040982.1:6137567-6181308 GCA_022985145.1 Pangasius djambal | reverse complement strand
GTGTGTGTGTGTGTGTGTGTCTAAAAGAGATTAAGTTTTAGGTGTAGCATAGTATTAATTAGCTGCATTAATAATTATGTCAGTGGAGGGTCCTCACAGAGAAACATGTGTGTGTAAAAGAAATGTGTGTGTGTATGTGTGTGTAGATCCTGCACAAGGTAGATATGTAGAGAATAGTGTCCTGCAGGTTCCTGCTGAGGACAGTAGCGCAGCAGGTGTTAGAGACACGTTTAGGCAATAATTGGCAGAACCCCACTGTGATGCTTCAATAGGGGGCTGAAATGAATTATGGAGGGCCTTTATCCCATCGCCTTTTCACTCTCCAATAAGTACAGCTCATGTGCAGAGGAAAATTAAGATGCCACTTCCTACCTTTCTTTCTTTTTCTTTCTTTCTTTCTTTCTTTCTTTCTTTCTTTCTTTCTTTCTTTCTTTCTTTCAATCAGAGAAAGAAAGACTCTCTTTCAAAGAGAGTCTTTACTACTTTGGAGATGTGGCATAGGTATTTCCTTGTCTACGTATGACACAGCATACAGTTTGAAGCCTTTCTTCAGCTTGCTAAAAATGCACTCTTAAATATCTGATGAATGCCATCGACATTCATTTTTGGGAGTTCGTGCAGACACTGACTGTAAAATACAGCCAATGCACCTGGAGTGAAAGAAATGGACATGCAGGAGCAGTAGGAGAGTTTTTCTCTTTCCACTCTCTCCCCACTGTTCTCCAGAGGTCAGGCTTCAGCAGTGGTATGCTGGGGCGATGTGTTGCTAATGCAGTCATCGCTAGAACTTGTGCTGCTAGCTTTGGGTTCCTGTTTTGTCTTTTTTTTAGTAAATCCAGGAGGCTTGTGGTACTTGCTCCTGCTCTACTTTTAAGTTTCCTATGAAACTAGCTATAAATATTGACACCAAAGCTTCAGTAATGTTAGTAAAATTTGTAGTAAATTTTAACTCATCCAGCAATTGCTGACAGATCTGTTCTTCTTCACGCCTGTGCATTGTTGGAGTAGTGAATGTCACATCAATGACTCTTTCAGAGTTTATGCACTTCTTTTTTATTTCTCTTGCATTTTTCTTTAAAGTTTTAAAAGTAGAAATACAGTATATTCTGTATAAGAAGAGAATAGTCAATGACTTATTACCCCCCACCACCCTAATATTTTGTTGCATTCAGGAGCCCAAATTTCTTTCTTGAATTTCAAACCAAAACATCCTCCCTTGAGTATTTCTTTCTTTCTTTCTTTCTTTCTTTCTTTCTTTCTTTCTTTTTCAATGCGAGATTGTCGTTAGTGCAATATCTCAAGAACGACTGGATGAATATTTGTAGGATTAATATGGTATTCTCATTGTAACCAGCAGATGAACTGATTAGATTTTGAAATTGATCCAAACAAGGCCAAGGTTACAGCAAGGTCAAATGTCTGAAATAGTTTTTCTTCAATAGCCTCCTTCCTGTTTGTCATACAGAGATGTTACGTATACGTTCATGTTTCTTGGCTAGCTATAATTTTTGCCACCACTCCATCCATGTGTCTGCCCTAGTGCCCATCCCCCGCTGACGCTGTTGGCATCGAGTTCTACTTCTTTTCTTTCCATTTCTCTTTCTTCTATTTTTAATCATTTCTTCTGTACTATCTTCATGTCTTTCTTTCTTTCCCTTTCTCTCACTCTTTCTTTCTCTCTGACCACCTCTGAGCCGCTAATGCTCCATATGTGAAGCCACTGCGGGTGATGCTTTACATTTGCTTTCCGCCCTGTTGGCACTGCGATTGCTGTAGATGTCCTCTCCATTCCTGCATCCTGTCTGAATAATTTACCGGGGCCACTGGTGCCAAAGCTTTCAAGGTTCCAGTCAACTCTGAGGGAAGCGTTCTGCAGCCTCGGTGCAGGAAAGGCCTCGAGTTTCATGGTGACCGCCCACTTTCTCTTTCTCACTGTCTCTCTTTCTCTCTTTCTCACGTCTAAAGAAACCTTTCAACTTTTCAGATACTGCTGTAGGAGGTGGAGGGGAAAGGCTACTGAGGCAAGTCTCTTGTGTGCTCCCCTGTTAGCACTGGCTTTTGTGTGAGAAGCTCCTTTTTTACTTCCATGTGTGCAACAGGAAAAAAAAGATTCGGCACCGAACTCCTTGTGAGTGCCTTTTCACACGCTGCTCGAAAATTCAGGGGACATTTTTTAAGCAGCTGTGATTCAAAACGCCATGATAATGGACAAATATGAAAAAAGTGGCTCTTTCTTACTGGGAGTAGGTCTTTTGGAGGAGCACCGCTGGAGAACAGACATCATTAGCTGAGTACAGAGCTTTCACTGCTCAAGAGATGGATTAAGAGTAGGGAAAAAATAGAATTCGAAGCCAATTATGCTTCTCGGTCTGAGTAATACCCCGGGCACTACTGTTCCTTACAAATCAATATTCTCCTCCTTACCACATGTAAACTCAATAAAATCCTATTGTCAGGGAGCTGTCATGTTCAATTTGCTCCTTGTAGTCTAAAGACACACTTACACACACTGTATTTCACATGCAAAAGTAGTACTATGACACCAGGAACTTTGTGCTCATTAACAAGATACACTGATATCTGTCTTTCGTACAGTCAGCTGGTGCTGATTTAAAATCCCCAGGTATCATAAGCATTAATGGATGTGGAATCTCAGCCTGTTTCTGCCTTTGGTTCTCTTAAGCCGCAGCCATTTGGAAGTAATAAGTAAGACGTGCCGTGGTAATCATGACGGATCTCGGTGTGCCCAGGGTGACTCTTGGGGCACCATTTGTTCCCATCCCACCACTGCACGTTTTGCTATGCGTAAGTGCCTCATGATCAGCCTGGCAGCACTTCTGTTCAAATGAGAATAAATGGCACATTTGGACGGCGAAGGCTCGCAAAGGGAGAGGAATAGGGGGCCAATAAATATGGGTCCCATTAGCAGCAGTCCCCAGCTGCTTCAGAGGAGCCCAGTGTTTCAGCAGTGCCCTTTTATCTGCCTTTCCACATTCGTTTATTCACTTCGGCTGTTTATTCGTCTGAACATTCTGTTCGCTTCATTTGCGCCCATCTCCAACTTTACGTCTTGAAAGGAGTTCAGCTCTTTTGTTAGGAGCCATAAAAGCATAAATGAATGCACTTCCTGTTGTGTTGTTTGCCGAGACCCCAGCTGTGCTGTGTTTAAATACTGCAGCTAACACATACACACACTCCCACATAGATGTGTCAGTTCAATTCAAGTCTTCATTACCAACAGCAGAGCTTAACCAGGGGTTATGACTACAAAAGCTCTTAGATTAAATGCTAATATTCAGATGGTTTGTTAGTGTCTTGAGAAATAATATATAGTGGATATAAAAAGTCTACACGCCTCTGTTACAATTGCGCGTTTTTTTCCACCTTTAATGGGATATAGCAATCAACAAAATTCAAGTGAAATAAAGGAGCTGCAGGAATATCTGACAAGTATTGGTCACTCCCTGCTTGTGACAACAATCTCTAGCATTGTTCACGTGTCTGGGTTATGGGGTAGGGTGGCTAGACGGAAGCCTTTTCTCATGGAAAAAAAAAATCCAATCTTGCCTAAATTACTCCAATCCATGTAGCAAAATGTGTTATGGTCCGATGAGACCAGAGGTAGAACATTTTGGGCAAAAAAACAAGACGGCTTATCACTCAAAGAAAACCATACCCACAGTGGAGCATGGTGGTGGCAGCATCATGCTCCTGATTTTGCCAGATTTTTCTTTAATGGGAGAAGTGAGGTTTTTCAGTAGTGTCTAGTAACACCTTTTAACACCAGCACCTGTATTTAAACCTGGAAAAAAAATCAGGGATAGAAAGTGTAGGCTTTTTTTGAAGGATAAGCTGACCAAGTACTCGCCTGTTATGATTACACCTGCTTTTCATAATTTTAGACATAAAAATTCAGTCCTTGAAATAAAGTGTCTCTGATATAGGTGCTTCTGATATCCTATGTTCAAAAATAATAATGCACTTTAAAGAGACGATACAATTAATTAAATAAAAAAGTCTTATTTATGTATTTAATATTTAATATTTAAAATAGCATTCAAATGATTTTTTGGATGTATTTGTAGCCTACAACACATAAATGTCAATTTCAGACAATGGCACTGGACTTATTGCTGCTCGTCCCTTGAACCAATATCATTGAAGAAAAATGTGCTTAGGTTCAAAGTTCAGAGCCACATGTAACTGGAACACACTTCTGGTTTGCTCAAACTCCACCCTGTGTGCATAACTCTTGCGCAACCTCTGAATAGCGCCTTAAGTCCCAGCTAAGTCTGTGATCTATAATGATGTGCGCAATTTCTGTATTCAACTCACTCTATCCTCACTCATTCCTTAACTCTAAATACCACACATAGTGCAGACTCCAACATCCACATTCCTCCACTGGACTGGACTGTAATTAGGCTTTAAAAACAGCTTGTGCACATGACCAAACTCTTGGTAAAAACTGTCTCATGGGCCCTATAAGGTGGCTTCTGTTGCCTTGATTGATGAGTAAAGCATGCTTGGTTAATTCAAATAAATTGAATTGAATTATCCAGTGCTACCTGCCACATTTTAAGTGGTGAGACATATGTTATAGACTGTGAATTAATTACACTGGTTACAGATTAAAGAGCCAAATGAACATGAGCTTGGTGAGGCGAGTTAGTAAGAGCGCACTGTGGCCTGCCTGTGGATTGAGAAATGAGTAGAATAGGCCCCACAGTGCTGGATCAATGCTTCATTTTCCCTATAGTCCATATGTATCAAAGAGAACTGATGCTGGATCAGCTTCCTGTGGATCAATGTAATTGAGTTCAGCATCATATAAAAAGATACTGGATGTAGCATGCTTCTCAAGATATTTGCTCTACCCCCCATTGGGTTTGACTCTGGTCTAAGCAAGATGTGTGGAACTTATTCTCCTGATCCACCAGTCACAGATGGTTATAGAGTGGTTAGAGCCCTTCGGGTTCATTCGGAGTTCTTTTCCTGTGGCAGTCAGTGGGGTGTCCACACTGTGGCCTCGATATAGCTGCCCTGGATCTCCGAGCACACCATGTTTATGCAGAACTTGTTAAACCTCAGTTCACACTCCAGAATCAGGAGCTGCAGCCGTGGCAACCCTTTTAGGCTCCCTGCTGTGTGTGTGTGTGTGTGTGTGTGTGTGTATGTGCGTGTCCATGCACAATGTCCTCTCACACCTGGTTAGAGCAGGACAGTGCAGGATAGTGTAAAGCTCTACAAGCAACAGAACATCCTCAGCCTTACTGCCCTTTACAGTGAAGCAAATGATGTATTCTGTCCTTGGTTTTTAATCAAGCGCCTATAGTGTCCACTTTGCACTTTTTTTATGAGGTGTCAATAATTTCGAATATTCATGACGCAGACGGTGCATAACAATCTCGTCACTGGTACGCATTCTGCATGTGCTTTCGCACCCACTAGCCAAGCAAATTTACAAAATGCCAGCAGGCATTTATTCAACTGTCAGAGCAGACAGATTTCTTTTTTCCAGGGCTTTTTCCCTCCTGTCTAAACAGTGATTGAATCATTTACAGCGTGGTCCCTTCCCGGGATGGAGGTGGGGTTAGGTGACACAAGACGCCTCAAGAATATTTGCAGCTTTTTAGGAACAGAATCTTTTTTCGTGGACTGTCGATGCGTCAGTGGATGTGCATTTTTGGTGCCTCTTGGATTTGATCACACATTTTTTTCAGCGCCGATGACTCATCAAATATATACATATGAATCATTTCTTGATTTCATAGATGTCTGTTGTTTAGAAATTCAGTAAACTGACTTGCACCTAATACATACATGCTGTGTTTAAAACTGCACATACTTTCACTAAATGCCTACGCAAAAAAAGTTCATAAAAGTAACTAAAGGTTTATCCACGACTCCTGCAGGTATGCTAGAAGTAACAAGTATCACTTAAAGTTTATTTTTAGTATACTAGCATGTCTAAGTATACTTGAACAGCTCTACACTAGTGCCGAGTAAACTATTATCATATGTTAATGTATTAGTAATAATATGGTTATAAAACATATTTCTGAGTATATCTTCTTATTTCAGTTCCACATATACTGGGACCAACAATTATGCGCAGGATGCCCAGTAAAAAGAGAAAAGAATTACTGGTCTGCCTTGATTTGGACTCTTAATATATATATATATTTTGGGTTTAAATCTTTTATATATATTATCAGTATAATTGTCCTTTTTGTGTAATTGAAAAGATAGCTTTCACTCCAGCCATCATTCCACTAATGTCACTAAAGACATCCACATCTTTTAAATATCTTTGCTACTAATAGTATCTTTAAAATATCCTTTAGAGTAAACACATAACTGTAATACATATACATATACATATTATGCTTTTGTCCATATCACTTTCTCTAGAACATGGATAATACAAAAAAAATAAAAATAAATAGTAAACATGAATTCCACTTTAAGGGTATTTTCAGACATGACATGCAGTTACAGATAAATAATCAAACTTGGGGTGCTGTGATTCAGCCGAGATGTAAGCAAAGTTAATTTTATCACTACAAAGGAAATTATTTTCCCATAACTGCATGCCATTGGGTGTTTTTTATTCCACTGATACCCTTTTTTTTTTTTTTTTGGTAAAGAACTTCACATTGTAATTTTTATCAGATTGTAGTTAAGGTGGAATGTCGGTGCAAGACTTACAACAGCTATAAACATTGGACACCCTTGGATCAAGTTATCAACCTTATCAATTCTCTTTTTAAGACTTTCCTTAAGTCTTAAGGAAACCTAAAAAAAGAAGTGATTTTACTAGTACAAAGCACTGACACTGGAGACTCCTTCCATACATGATAGACAAATATTCTCCTCACATTAATCATGACCATTTATATTTATTACATTTTTCTTTGTTAAAAATAATAGTCTTTAAAAAATATGTTTAGTGTTAGGCTACATTAAATGCTGATGCATGACCTTCAGACAAATTCCTGTTATTTGTTACTGTTTACAACAATATAAATGATAATAAGTATGTGATAAGAGTAGGTGCATTAATAAATACCATTTACCTTGCAGCTGGAATTACTGCCAGAGCTGCTGTTACAGAAGACTGATCCACACTTTCTGACCAATCAGATTCAGGAATTCAACAGCACTGTAGTATAAGTGTACTTATCCCACAAATATAGCATACTTTTCTTTTAGGCTTTACAGACAGAATATGCAGATATGTCTAGTGAAAGATGTCATCAGACCCCGAAGAGCTCTGAATTTTAATATCATTCTGCTTAATAGAACTGTGGCAGCCCCCCACTGTAGATTAGGTCAGAAATTGGTAAGGGCCCGCAGCTTTCTGTAATTGATTAATGCCTTGCTGAAGTCGGGAATCGTCCGGTCACTCTCGGTTGTCCCAGAAGACGAGGTTGTGTGAAACGGTGGGAGCTGCCACTGATTAATTTGTCGTGATAGAGACTTGATGGGCATGAGCTCTTGGAAAAATCCCTGAATGAAAGACACTGTGATTGACATCAAGTTTTAATTATGGCTCCGGGGTCTCTGGAGGGTGGCGTTGGTTTGGCTCTAGAGGCCTTTGAGAAAAAAAAAAAAAAAAGACAGACTTAATTAAAGTAAATGAAGTGGAATAAAATCCCATTCTGTCAATTATCCAGCGTTATCTGCCATGTTGTGAGTGTCTGGACATGAGAAGATGCAGTAAGGATGGGATACAGATGGAACGTGGACACCAGCCCTATGAGAGGATTCTGTAGCTGTTAAGTCATCATTAAAATCTGAGTAAAAGTTAATTTACATCAAAAGAAAGTTACAGATTGAATTGAGTCATCTTTGCTAAAGACATGACAAATATATTTCCTGGATAGCCATGCTGTTTCCCGAGAGCATACTAAATTGGGGATGAATATAAATTCATTATTTGGAACGACCAGATAATTAAGCAATATCGCACGAGCAACAGTGCGGTTATGCTGAATATCGACACGGCTGTGATTCGGCTGCAGGCACGCAGGGCCCACAGGGCCCACAGGGCGAGTGCTGTAGCTAATCACAGCCGTGCTGATATTCAGTGTAACCGCACGATTGCAAGTGCGATATTGCTTTTATACAGCAGCTCTATAAACAAGAAATTAATATAGAGTGCGTGACATTTCGGACACAATATGGCCAAATGTCCTGTTTATATTTGCTCCACTAGCAGAACTAGATCTCGAAGAAGCTACACTCACTTTATAGTTCGTCGGCGTGCTGGCAAGCCAGCTCACACTGATTTGTACATTCCTGTTAAAGGTGCTTCCTTTAAAATTGGCATCCCTTCTTCCGTCTTCCTTTTCATCTGACGAGCGTTCATATTTTAAGTCAAAAGTTATATTCCTAGAAAATATATGTCTGTTGATGATGTTGCTAACGCTACTGTAGTAACCGTTTTGAACGAGGAAGTAGAATGTGACGTGGTGAACACAGACGAGTGGAGTGATACACACAGTGAAACGTCCCAGTGCGGTTATAGGAAATATAGGGCATCTGGTAGAGACGTTCATCAGCCTGGGATTCTGTAGGACATAACAAATAATTCATGTGATTGGGAGGTTTTTAGATTCAAGTGAGTGAGCAGTCACATATGAAGCTTGCGGGACAAAGAAAAAAACATAAAGTGAACCTGAATGATGCATTTACACCAACACACTGACAGCATTAATTCACTCATTCTTTGCAACTGCCTGGTAAAGCATGCTGGTCTAAATTAGACTGCTAATTTGTTTATAATTTGGGAAACAGAGCCAACTAAATTTGTTACAAAATGTCACAGGTAGGTACAAACAAAAATAATAACTGCACAATTGGGATTAAATAAATATTTAGCACAATTCTCTATTTAAAAAAAAAAACCTTCTGGGATTAGCCACGCCTACTTAAGGTTTAAATCTGAATACAGATACAGATATGAATATTTGGAGCAATAAAACAGATAAGATGATCTTAACTGGTACAGAGCGACTTCAGTGTGATCCTCTCTGTACCATTTAACCATGATCTCTGGTCTGTGAGCTGTGCCCTGTGAACTTAACACTCATTCTTGTTAATGTCATTTTAATTTTGATTAAACCCAAAAGCACAAGCACCCAAGTGCACACCAAGCGAGGATTTCACTTAACAAGCAAAGGAGGCAAACGTTATCCAATTATTCAGGAATGATGTACTTTCCAGCGGCATCAACTTTTTCATTTCACTTTATAGATGGCAAATGTGAGCTATAATCTTATTATACAGCAATATACCATCTAGGTAAGGTTTAGTTACTGGGTGTTGTCATGGAAAAAATATAGGTCAGCTTCATAAATATTTCATGCAAATGGTTAGTTGCTCATGCCATCTTTCATGCAAATGGACAGTGGAGTTGCTCCCTCCAGTGGGAAGAAAAGCATCAGGATTCACTCATTTATTTGATTACGTAGACTGTAATTCTGAAAGTCATCATTTCCATACAAACACACTTTACTCTCTGCACCTATTTAATCTCAACTATGAGAGGGCGTATGCGTGAGCATTGGTCATAAGCTGGGAGTCCACATGCTTAGTTTTGTGCCACTTTGCAGTTTTTTTTCCCTATAACACTGAGCAAGTACAATAAGATAAAAAAAGAAGAAAAAAATCCTACTTGACAGCAGATGCCACCTTAGTAACTCCCATTTATTTTAATTAGGTGTGAAATCATCTCTCTTTCTTGCACTATCTCTCTGTCTCTCTTATTTTCCTGTGTATTTTCCCCTGCAGCATAGCAGTTGCATGTCATTTACTTCAGTATTTGTCTTCAGATTTTTGGTTTTTCGCTGCAGTGAGCTTTCACATAAGAACAAAGCCTGATCAAGTCTCTTCTAACTGATGTGCTGTGTGGAGATTTTTCTTCTCCTACTTTCATAATGTGCAGCTTATTCGCATCTGTCTTGCTTTTGGTCATTTAGTCTAAAACGTGGTTTACACATAGGCCATGGTGTTATGTCAGGTATAACACTGCAGACCTCAAACCAATACTGTCGATCTTATCTCAATCTACTGCATCTGGAGTGAATTACTACAGACAACAATTTTGGTACATTGTTCCTCACTTGGAAAAGAGCAGAAAACCTTTTGACCTAAAACATACTTATAAGAGAAGCCTAAAGGCATCGGCATACTTAATGTAGCGATGCATTTGTACAAAAAGAAAAGGAAAATAAAGTAAGAGGAAGGTAGTACGTGAGTCCAATTTCAAACCATTTGTTAGGCTTTGTAATCCCTTGTCGAAGACTCTTAAAGGTGTTGGTATCTTTGACACTCCTCAAATTCATCCATCTTGGAATGAAAAAGCTTGGGTATGCCTCTTTTGTAACAACCAATCATAGGCTTGGTCGCGGAGAAGCTGCCTTGTGCATATGCAATTACATCATATTGTTCATGGAAACCAGCCAAACATCATCCCTACAAGAAGTATGCTGAGGACTCGAGGGTTTTAATTTTGCCAGTAATTGTTTATGAATCTATTTGTGTGTTTTGTTTGTTACATGTACCTTTGACCATGGATGCGGGAAGTGGGGGTGCTAAGGGTGCTGCAGCATCCCCGACTTTCAGGATTCCATAACTGCAACTGCTAAAACACTACTACTACTAATAATAATAATAGTAATAATAATAATATACAGTAATAAATAGTGCATGTCACATGTACAATATATGGCCAAAAGTATGTGGACACCTGAACATCACACCCATATATGGGTCTTCCCCACACTGTAGCCACAAAGTTGGAAGTACACAACTGTCAAGAATATCTTTGGATGCTGTAGTATTAACATTTCCCTTCACTGGATCTAATGGGCCCCAAACATGTTCCAGCATGACAATGCTCCCGTGTCTATGAAAACATGGTTTGCCAATGTTGTTGTGGAAGAACACAAGTGGCCTGGACACCTTTGGGATAAATTGGAACATCAACTGTGTGCCAGGCCTTCTTGTCCAATATCAGTGCCCAACTTCACTAATGCTCTTATGCCTGCATGGGCAAATCGCCACAGCCACGCATCCAAAAGCTAGTGACAGGGCTTCCCAGAAGAGTGGGGGCTGTTATAGCAGCAAAGGAGGGATCAAGTCTGTATTAATGCCCATGGTTTTAGAAAGGGATGTTCACCAAGCACATCTGGTTATGATGGTAACGTGTGCACATACTTTTGGCCATATAGTGTATGTTGCTTAAAATTCCAGCACCTCCAAGGTGGAACGCCTTCCTGCGTCCCTATCTATGACTAAAGACATTAATTGACTGACCCAACAACTACCCTTAGACCTTCTATGAAAGTGAGTTTCAAGCAAATAGCGTTCTGTTATTTAGGCAAATGTGGTAATCACACATAGTTGGCAAACAGTGATGAGGTAATCTGCCATGTCAAAACACAAGCCTTTTTAGCATAGCATGCTTTAAAATAACACTTTAGTACCCAGTAACCACTGTTTCTGACTCTCTTCACTGCTTTAGCTTCGGGGTGTCTCATGATAAACTAGGGATTCAGAGTGGTTTCACCCCTGTGGATTATTCATTTTCATGCATAACCGCTACACCTCCTGGAGCTCCCTGCCCGATCTTTCACAACCATATCCGATTCAGCTAATTAGCACGTAGCTTCATCCACACAGGCGAGCTAATGAGATATCTCAGGGGGCAGGATTGAATACCCAGGGCAGGGTTTCCTCAGTAGGGTAGTCCTTGCCCTTGGCTGTACAGCAGGAATGCTGTGGCCAGAGAGTTAATTGGCTTGCCTCTTTCTTTTGCTCTAAGTGTGTATTTGTGTGTGTGTGTGTGTGTGTGTGTGTATGCTCATGCAGGTGTAAGTGTAACCTTCACGCAGGACAGTGCACGTTCCGCGACGGCAGCCTCCAGTGTGACTGTGAGCACAACACCACGGGGCAGGACTGCGCTCGCTGCGAACGAGGCTTCAAAGCAAAGTCGTGGAAGCCCGGCTCGTACCTGCCCACTCCCAATGGATCACCCAACACCTGTAAGCACTGTGTGCATGTCATACAAACACACACACACACACACACACACACACACACGAGAAAGAGGTGACAGTGAAAGAATATGGAAGATAACTAGCACACCTGCATGAGAGCACAAGCTGTATCAGCTTTAATGTAGGAGCCGGTCATGTCACTGTAAAATTAGGCAAGCAGGAAGAAAACAAAAGACGTACACACACATGCACACACACACACACAAGCACGCACATGTGCACACGCTCTCAATCTCACTTCACAATGCAATCAGTGAGTGCAATGATTCAACTCTGGCTTGTTGTTTTCACTCTGAGGAAATTGCTGGCACACCTTAGCGTCAGATGTAGAGATAAAGATGCGACTTTGTTTCCAAAAAATAAAAGTAAATCTGTCATTTGTTCTCGTGCCCTTGTTACTCGGTCTTCCTGTTTCTCTTCAAGTGCTGTTCTCTCTCTCCCTCTTGCCCATTTCCTCTCTCTGTAACTCTCTCTGATGCTCTCTTGCACCCTTGTTGTCTTGTCGGCTGTTCATTTTTTTTTTTCTCTGATCAGTATAATTAGATGTCTGCTGCCCGTACCTGTCATTTTCTTATATGAATCGCATAAGAAATTTAGTAAAGGTTAGCTTGGTTTAGTAAAGCTTAGCTTGCTTGTCTTTCATCTGAACAAAATAACATGTCTTGTCCCTTTTGTGTGTGTTTGCTTTCATGAATAAGTTTTACCAAAAATGATGACTTGGTTTTATAGTGATGGCTTGATATTAGATAATCGTCACACATCTGCACATCAAATATCAGTAGCATACGTTTATCTTATGTACAGACATACAGTCATGCATACACTCTTTTATTTCACGTTCATAAAGCTACACGATTCTCAATAAAATAGGTAGTGTCTTTTGATACATGACATGGCTATCAAGTAAAGAATAAAACACAACAGGGTGAGCAGTTAAATTAGCAGGAAGAGAAAAAATTATGAGGTTGTGTGATGCTTATTTACCTATAACAGCAATTCCTGAAAAAGTATAAAATAAAGCATAATAACTAAAAAATTAAAAAATAAAGCATAATAACTAATTGTCAAATTGGCACAATATAAGTGGAATAAAACACATATTCCTCTTATAGCACAGCAGTTTGCCAATTATTTATTATTTGTTATTTTTTAACAAAGAACTCTTTATTAAAATTATTTGTTTATATAGATTTATATCTAATTAGATTTATATCGAGTTAGTTTCTGTTATTACTTACACTCTCTCTTAGCCTGCAAAGACGCAAAAGCACAATTTCCTCCATTCTGAAGACTTTCCCATGGTGGAAAACTTAAGGTTACAGCTTTACCGCTGACTGTTAAACAGTGCTGACACTGGAGACTCCTTCCATAAATATTAAATAAACTCTCCTTACAGAAACCTTCATCATAGCAACAATTATTATGTTTTTCTTTATTAAATAACAACAACACTTTAAATCCATTTATTTATTTTTTTATTATTCTTTGATTATTTGGGCGTCCGCTATACAGGTCTCTGTGAATGAGCTGTTACTACAGAAACAATAATGTTGTGATTGGAATTACAGCTGGAACTACCGTCAGAGCTGTTATAGAAAATGAACACCTTCTGATCAGAGTCGAGCATTCAGAAGCACAATTAACAGATGCAATAAATATAAAATATAAATATTAATACAGAGAAATATAAATACAGAGAAATATTGCCTCCTATACCTATTTTGCACGTGATATCATTTACGCATCACGTAAAATTACCCTTAACATGTCCACTAATTGCACACACAATTAATAAGATTGCATATGCAAATTAGTACTCCTTATTTGGGATCTTAGTGGATCAGGGCCACAGCATAAAAAGGAAAAAATTCAAACAAAACGCAGTCCATTTTATTTTAGAGCATACACAAGTGTCTGGTTGTTATATCAGGATGCGAAAAGCAGGTCAGACCTGTGTTGTCAGTTTTTAACGGATTGCTGTGAGTGCAGATATTGCTGCACAAGCAAATTTTCGAGTTCAGTGGGAACCCCTGTGGGCTTTGAGAGGGCGTTGGATTACACTGGAGCACTTTTCACTCTTAATAATGGTGAACAAATCTTTGCTAATAGCATCAGCAAATCGTGAAAGCGTTATTCTCAGTTGTTATATCTGACTACATTATGTTCGCAATAAGAGAATTTTACTTAGTACTCATAAAACCTTTGCTCTTGTCTTGCAGGTGAGGCGGCAGGTACTCTCGGCAGTAAGTAAAATGCTGATCTGGCTTTTGATCCATCGTGCTTGTGTTTGCTTTCTGCTAGTGTTTCTGCATGATTATTTCCTGTTTAATTTTCATCTCTACCGTTAAGTGGAATTCACCTATAGTACATTTTCCCACAGTTTCTTTGTCTTACGTGGTAGAAGTCTATGATTACTGAGGGAATGTGTAATATATCTGGTAGAAAGGTTTCTCAAGGGGAATAAATGGACTCTAGCACTTTCATCACTTTTCATTCATTCTAATTTGGATTTTAAGCTAATTTGGGTTTAGTTTCAGTCTTTTGACAAAAATAAATAAAGGTTGGTTGTTATTGACTTTAGTCTGCTAATCTAGTTGACAAAAGGGTCCCTGGAGGACTAGTGGTTAGGCCACGGCGCTATCACTGTCGTGGCCCGGGTTTGATTCCCGGCCAGGGAACCGACCCCAGCCACTGGGATTGCACAAGACAGCACACTTCCAATGCTGGTCCCAAGGCCAAGGGGAGGGTTGGGTCAGGAAGGTCATACCATGTAAAAACTGTGCCAAATCAAATATGCAGACCAATGATTTGCTGTGGCGTCCCCTAACGGGAGCAGCTGAAAGAGGAGCAACATCAATCTAGTTGACAAAAAAACTGCAGCAAATTAATTGGCATAATTATTAAGTAGCAAATTAAGTACATTTATAAATAAAGAAATAAAGAAATAAACAAACAAATAAATAAATAACCTATAAAGGAACAGTTTTAATAAATGAACTAAATGTTTTTCTATTTTTCCCTTCAAATTTCCCCAGTGGCTTCTTTTTACATGTCCAAAACACAAATTTAATCATTTTGTAAGATTTAATTCCTTCTTAAATGAAACGTCTGACTGTTTTACAAATGTACACTACCATCATGGACTCAGCTAAAGCCTTTCTCCTTCTTTAACATGAGTTAGCTAACATGCAACAGCTCCTTCATAAGGAATTGGGTGCATCTAATAACATTAATCTTGTAAGAACAAGTACATTAACTCTGCTGCATAGGGTTCATGAAAGATGTTTCACTGCTCCTGACATTTTCATCTTGTTATGTTTTCTTTAAGGAAATTGTCATTACCAGTAACAGCTGGTTATGATATGGAAGGGAGGCTAAAATCTGATATGTATCAATATCTCGCCAATGAAAATATTAGGGCGATTATATCATGAGGTCTCATTGATATCATGCGGTCTCATTGAAGAACGATGTGGGGCAAACACACACACACACACACACACACACACACACACACGGTAAATGTACATGGTAAGCTGAAAAAAAACAACCTTCTCCACTAAACTTACGCTTCTGTCTTTTTATATAATTTGTACTTTGATGGGATGCTATATGCTATCTTCATTTAGTTCCTCCTCCAAAGGCATTCTGGGGGAAAATGAAGATGATAAAGTAAATAATCCACCTCATTTACATTCATTACTCCTGCGACTTTATTTCACATGATATCTTCTCAGTCAATGCTGATAACGTGTTACTGATGTGTCAGAGAAGCAGGCTGAAAAATATTAGCCCAAATGGAGATCAAATGTAGGGGAGTGTTACTCTGTGTATGATGGTCACTGATATGCTGCATGAATCTACAGTCTGGGCTAGAAAGATTCAGCACCAGTCTGACTTCCTCATACCATTCTGTGTAGTTTTCTTTGGTAGTGCTTTTGTTTTGGTTCCGGAAAAGTCCAAAGGCAATTGTTAACAGTTAATAATGTCATGTGAACTCCAAAACTTCATCAGCCACTTTATTAAGAGCATCTGTACACCTGCACATTCAAGCTATTATCCAGCCAATCATGTGGCAGCAGTGCAATGACTAAAATTATACAGATATAGGTCAAGAGCTTCAGTTAATGTTCATATCAAACTTCAGAATGGGGAAAAATGTGGTCTCTGTGACTCTGACCTTGGAATGGTTGTTGGTGCCAGACGGGCTGGTTTGAGTATTTCAGAAACTGTTAATCTCATGAAATTTTCATGCACAACAGACTGATGCAAAAAACATCTAGTGAGCAGCAGTTCTGTTGGCGAAAAACACCTTGTTGATGAGAGAGGTCAGAGAGAGAGAGAGAGAGAGAAAATGGCCAGGCTAATTCTGGCTGACAAGAAGGCTACAGTAACTCAAATAACCACTTCTTACAACCGTGATGAGCAGAAAAGCATCTCAGAACACATCAAACCTTGCGGTGGATGGGAGATCACATTGGGATCCACTCCTGTCAGCCAAGAACAGCAATCTGATGCTACACTGGGTGCAGGCTTTTTATTTGACCTGTATCTGCATGATTTTATACATTGTGCTGCTGCCACATGATTGGCTGACTTGGCTGATCATGTGTTTTGATGATTTACAAATTCTGGGATATATGTGTTTCTATTAAAGTTGCTGGTGAGCATATGTATTTTAATCTTTGAAATTCTGAGCACACTAGCACAGTATTTAATTTTTGTTAATGACTTATAAAAATTTATGTATGTTGTTGCCTATTAGGACACTGAAAATTTACAGAAAGGGTGGCACAATTGTGTTTAATCAAGAGCATTATAATGGTATGTGCCAACCCTGCTGTCACTATCACCACGATTACACAGGCAACTAAAGCCCACAGTAGTTCAGGATAGGCCATGTCACTCTCTGTTCAGCTTATAAAAATCTCAGGCCTGGGAATCACAGCTCCTATTCAACTCTGTGAGCCACCTCTGAAACCGCAGTCACAGGTTAGAGGTGAATGCTGCTCGGACTGTTATTAGACATGTGCTTGCTGACATCACGTGTAGTTTTCTGTGGATAGTGTTATAAAGCAGAGGTGTAGAGGTGTAGAAGCTGTAGAAGCAGTCTGTACTGTGTAGGCATGTATGTTGTAGGTGTGAGTGTGAGAGTGGGAGACAAAGAAAGAGAGAGAGAGAGAGAGAGAGAGAGAGAGAGAGAAAGAGACAAGGGACCTTTTATTTGTCCATTTCAGTGGCTCAGCTCCTGCACTGGTATATACGACAGAAGTGCATCAAAATGTGAGTGTGAGCAGTTTCTCTTGCTGACCCCTGACCTCTGACAGATGAGAGAAGCTCAGCAGTGGAAGTACTTTATTACAGCTGTGTGTACTGCTGTGGCCTCCCACAATCCCCTGAGCCACTGAGCCTCAACCACTTACTGTTACTGCAGCAGTGCATTAGCAAGACACACATGCTGCACTTTACTCAAGGTGATAAAACAAAAAGAATCAAATACTGAAAGTCAGCAAAAAAAAAATCAATCCAAGAGAAGAGGCTTTGAGAGTAGTTTAATGGTTTAACATTGGCGTGCTGATAATTTGGTTAGGGGTAATTTTTTCCAGTTATTTTTTCCAGTCTCCATTCATGCCCCGAAATGAATGGACCAGAATTCTTTGGTGCAATAATTTGTAATCCACTTTGGTCCAATTTTGCACTAATGATACTGCCCAATGCTAATGCTACAGTACCCCTTTTAAAATTATATCCTCCTGACCTTTTATTTGAAGCCTTAAAAGTTTTTACAACCAAGTTTTATGACTGTAGACCATTTATGTCCTCCCAGCTACTAGCTAAATAACCAGCGCTGTTACTCTGTAACTCTGTTAATCAGATATACTGTAATTCTGAGATACTGTAAGTCTGAACACTGCCGTGTGGAATGTTGGTATTAACTTTTCACTGCACACTTGACCCTGAATACAACTTTTGCACAAACTTGTTTTTCAAAGGGAATTTGATTTACAAGTGCGCCTATGCCTGTTGTCACGAGAATACTGTATATCTGACACAAACACACGTGAACCGATGCCATGAATGCCATGAATCTCACGAATTATTTTTGTGCTTGCGCTATTACAATCAGGGCTTTAAGAAATAGGATTATATAATTGCAGCAAATGCAGCACCATGAAAGTGATGTTTGCAGCATCCTGAGTGTGTGTGTTTTGTGTGTGTGTGTGTGTGTGTGTGTAGCACACTTGTTTTAGCTTCCCATTTTTCAATGCCACAATTTTCCACATGAGGCATCTTGGCTGGATGCATGCAAGAAGGCCGCTGCATGCTTAAAGTTTCATGACTGCTCCAAATATTTTTAAACCCCAAGGTGAGAACGGTTCTTTTTCATTTTGTCGTGCGTGAACTATTGAACAGTGGCACGTCACTCACCTCATTTGTCCTTATAAATTATGGAACAGTCCGATGCCGATTCTATACTAGAGAGGTGACCGGATCGAGATAAGACCAATCAGAGCTGAGTTTCTTAGATCAGGTTAGCTTCTATAGCAAGGGAGCGGTTCAAAGAGCGTGCTGTAGGGAATCGACTCAGTCTTGTAGAGGTGTATCAGTGAAAGTTTTTTTATTTTGCTTTCAGACAGAACTATAACAGGACCGATCAGATTTCATCATTATTTCACCCTCCAGAATGCTGGATATTAGAGATACAAAAAAGAGGGTTTACTCAGTATTCAAACTAGAAATGATTCTTAGATTCTTGATACACTTTTTAAACAATTCTGCAATTCAATACAATTCACAAATCTCCATAAGCTGATTTTTTAAATTATTTATATTTTTGTATTTAGCCACAAGCTTAAACCACTTGGCTGGTAAAACTTAGATGTACGGATGTTAGCAACTATCTAAACTTGTTACGATCGCCAGCTGGAGTGCCCATGAACTCCTCTAGAGGGCACTCCACCTCAGACTCTGGCTATTGTTCCTGGACTCAATTTCCCATGTGTTCCTTGTCCCTCATGTGATCTTGTCATGTGCTCCATTGTCTGTGTGTCATGCTCTGATTGGTTAGTTTTGTCATGTGTTCTCCTTGCCCCTGCTTATAAGTCGCTCACACCTGCTCCTAGTTTGCTGTTGATTGTTTGGTGTTTCGTGTTTCTAAGTTTCCTAGTCTCCGTGTTGCCTAGTTTCCTGTGTTTCGACCCTTGGACCGTTTTCCCTGTTTTTGATTGTTTGCTGCCTGCCCTGACCATTGCCCGTGTTTTGGATTACTCTTTTGCCTTTGCCTCAGATTATACTGTTTGCTGGTGCTCGACCCTGCCTGTTTTTGACCACAATTGCAATAAAGCCTTGCGTTTGGATCCCCAACTCCGTTGTCCTGACTCTACACGTTACAAACTAGGTAGTTAGCAGATTTGTTGATGGAAAGCCCTGACTTGTATCACCACTTTGCAAGTGACTGTGGGCACATTTTGGATTTTATGAATTAGAACAAATGTCCAGAGTTTGGAAAGTATTCTAGAAAAACAATGACTGTTCAAAATCCAGAGTTGGAGGAACAGTTTTCTGATGTTTCTTGCTCAACAGAGAACCCTCAAGTGACACATAATTTTGAAGGGCAAAGCTAATTACCAGGCCAATTGAAAGCTTCATCACAAAAGAAACTTTTTTGCTATTTTTGAATCTCAGGTTCTCACTCAGCGTTGCACATTGTGGAACCAAGGCACAACATCCTTTCAACATTTTCGGTTATATAGTAAAAAGAAAAAGTGCGTATAGATGTAATCATATATAGAATCAAAATGCATGAAGATGCATTGAGAATCATTTGAAATCACATTGAATCATTTGTGGTCTAAAGATTCATCATTGATTCATTCATTCGTCTTTAGTAAACGCCTTATCATGGTTAAGGTCACAGTGAATCCAGAGCCTATCCCAGTAACACAAGGCTTGAAATGGGAATACACCCTGGATGGGAAGGCAGTCCATTGTAGGACAGCATGCACACACTCATTCACACCTGGGAGGTGGAAAGAAACCTGAGAACCTGATGGAAACCCACATAGACATTGGTAGAACATGAGAAATTCCACACAGTAACCTGAGCTCAAGGTCAAACTAAAGCCACCCACTGCACCAACCTAACTTCAAACTGCAGTGTGTTTGGGCTTCTTCAAAGTCATGTTTCATCTAATGCAAACACAATACCTGGAAGTCAGCCCTCCCATTTCATTGCACTAACACCTCAAACAGTGATGGTATTTCTCTAATTTATTCTGTCATGCTTGACAGACAGTCTGACTCTCAGCTCCACTGAATCACTTTTACGAATCTAGATATCACTGCAGAACTCAATATGGACTGCCAAATGCCAGTCTACAGACAAAAGTATTAAAGGACATAAGTTTTTGAATCAGTGATTTCCAGTGAGACATTTTCTATCATTTTCCATCGTTTTCTAGTTTTTATGGAAGTTTAAGCAACGCAGTATAGAGTATAATCTCATCCATCATTCATACCTCTGGATTGTGGATTGAGGCTCTCCAAGGTGAGCTGTGACACAAACATACTCAATCCTTACTCCTAAAGGAAAGACAAAGAGAGAGAGAGACACACAGACAGGATGAGGAAGATTTAGAGTTGGGATGATGAATGTTTATTAATCGTGTGGGCCTCCTATCAGACCCAGAAGAACTCATACATCTACCCAGCAAGGGCGCTGGTGGCGCCCTGAGATCTTGTCTTTGGGAATTAGAGAAGTGTGATCCCCTTGTGTAAAAATACTGCTTGTATTTCTACAAAAGCAACATTTGGAGATATGGGATCAGCATCAAATTTGAGTTAGAAATTGAGGAACGGCTTCAATATACAGTACTTTATGTTTGAGATTAGAAATGGTTGCTGCATGAAAAAAACAATAGTGGTTCATGTAGTTCATCAGGCATTCAACATAATATGAGTAGCTTTTCAGCAATAATTCTAGGAACATGTGTAGTTGCTGCTCTAAAGTGGGTACTTTTATGTAAACCAGGAATCACTTGGCTGGAGCTTGTAAAAACCTGCTTTTAGCTAAAACAAATTTCAATTATATTTTATTTGTATAGCACTTTTAACAATAGACATTGTTATAAAGCAACTTCATAGAATCCAGGTATATGTATATCTTGATCCCTAAAGAGCAAGCCAGATGTGACAGTGGCAAGAAAAACTCCCTGGGAAGACATGAGGAAGAGGCTTTGAGAGGACACCACAGGGAACCCATCCTCTCCTGGGTGACAGTGGAATTATAAATCGCTACAGTATATACGGGTGAAGAAGTGTAAAGACAAACAGTACTCAGTGTGTTGAAGGGATGTTCAGTATGAATAGACTAAATAAGTAAATAAATAAATAAATAAATAAGAGTCCTGAGATGAGCACAAGACAGACTTTATGATTACAGCAGCAGTTTTTAGATGCAAATCTACGGTATCGATATGAAAGTATCCAGTGAAGCAAGGGTGAGTCTTGGGCATCAACTGTTACTATGCTGAACCGTCTATTGTGCTGCGTGAATCTGTGAATCCTTTCGGTCATGACCGATATTCACACTTCTCACTTATTAGCTATTTTTACATTGCTCAAGCTGTTTGTTTTCTGCCCTGACTGCGGACTGCACAACTGAATGGTACACTGAAAAGATTCAAATTTCAACTCAACATCCTAAAAAATGAGGCATACCTGCAGACACACACACACACATTCTCTCATTCACACAGTCAAGAGTGTGCGAATGCCTTGTTCAGAGTGCTTTGTTTGTTGTGGTGGGAAACACGGAGAGGCCGGAAGAGCTGCGGATGGCAGAGCCTATCTTTTTTGTCACCATTCTAGCATAGTGGCAGATGGTGGTGGTTGTTAGGACGAGGGGGGAGCTGAAGTGTGCCAGTACTCACGTTACACACTCCTGCTGGCCATATGCTTGCCCTCCTGATGCTCCGCAGGCAAATCTCCGCTCTACAGAACACCAAGGCCAGGACAGGACTTGCAATGTATTCTCTCTTTTTCTATTTCTCTCTCTGTCGCATACACACACATCATGCCAGCATCCCTGCACTCGTATGTATGGATTTATATACCGTATATATAGACTAAGGATGTAACCGAATACAAATACATCATGCGATGATGTCTTGTAAATAGATATGACTACAAATATGAATACGAGGTGCACTTTTAACATTATTTATAGAAAGCTCATATGGCATCTGTTTGAAACTAAAGGTGTGCAGCACAAAAGTCACGTGAGCTGAAGGTTTTGTCAGCGAGCAGTTAGATATGAATCTTGCAGGACAATGAAAGATTACATTTGTTAACATAAACGTGAGCAATGCATTTACAATATTCATTCATTCATCCTTAGTAACTGCCTGGACAGGGTTGCAGTGGCTTGTATTTCTACGACTGCTACTAGTCTGTTTATATTTTGAGAAATAGCATCAACTAAATTCATTAGAAAATGTTACAGGTAGGTACGAACAAATATAATCACTGTTCAAGCAGAAAAAAACCCCCACAATGTTAGTATTTCTATTTCCCCAAAACAGAAAAAACCCTTTAGCTTTAAATTCAAATACCAATACAGGCATGAATATTTGGAGCTCTAAACAGATGCAGATACACATAGTGGCATTGCTTTACACCCCTAATGCAGACCCAAAGACTCAACTTATGCGTGCATGTAGACAGAAACCCAGACACACACTAATAGCATAATGACTGCTGTGAGTTGAAAGTTAATTTGATTAGTAGTGTTTAAAAGGCGGATGCTGGAAGCCTTTACTTTAGTTCTATAGCAGCTGACTGAAAGCTATCATTGTCATAAGCTATCAGCCGACATGAACTATCATAAGCTCTTCTTCCTTCCTTCCTTCCTTCTTTCCTTTCCTTTCTTTTCCTTTCGTTTCATTTGCACTTTTCCTCTATGAAGTACTAGCAAATACTGTGAATAAAGGCTTTGGACATGTTGTATAATTTATTTGCTAATAAACATTTGCTAATTTCATTTTAAATACTTTACACAACTGGTTGCAATTTGAACAGATGCACAATAGAACATTGCTTCTCAGTATAAAAGCTTCTCTGTAATTAATCTAGTAGATCACTACATGAGCAAAACTTTTCTTTTCATTTGGTAAACAAAGCAACGGCATAATGAGAGGGCTTTGCTATTAGCTAACAGAACACATGCGGTAATTTATGGGAGTTAGATGAGTGGGCGGGTTTGTAATGCACAATTGGCAGTCTGTGGCTTGAGCCATGGTTTAATTATGAAGCCCTGGGGTGGGGCGCGGCTTTAATAAAACATCAGTATGCCTGGGCACAGGAAGTGGCGGGAGGCGATGGGCACACTGCGGGTTGCGCTTTTCGAATCCCAATGTACTGCTTAACAACAGTACTCCCTTGAACGCAAGGGAGACACCAGGATCCGTTAAAGTCCTAGACCAGCTTTGGTTTGTGTATAACATGATCTCATCCCTACCCATGTAGACTCAAAATATTGTCTTTGTCCTTAGTGCCCTTTGTCTATCGTGAATAGCTGAGGTCAGGCTAAAATGCCCCTGATGGTCTTGCTATTTGATCTACGTGTTTAAAATCTCACAACCTTCTTTGCTGACTAGACATCAAACCCTCCAGAGACATGCTGACTGCTGCTCCCATCCCTGCAGTCAGCTCTTCAGTCCCCGACCTGCTGTCCAACAATCCAGGTGGGAGCTGCAGAGACCGCATTAGCATCCTGAGTTGCTCCGCTAGATGGATTAGTGTTGATTTAATGTGGCCTATTGAATAAAAATAGCTTCAGGCTGGTGCTTTCAATTAAAGGAGCTTTCTTTAGGGTGACATTCTCAATAATAGTAACTTTCCGATGGTGTTTTTAATATACTAGCTCTGCTTATAGAAGTAGTGCTTTAGGCAGTTTTGAGTTAGTATTTTGCATTAGCTTAGTTTCTGTGATGACAGATGTTTATTGCTCCTGTCCTGTAAGACACTCATAATTGAATTCTGAAGTTTGTTGTGTTTGTTTCTTTCTTTCTTCATGTGTTTTTCTTGCATAAACTGAAATGTGCCAGTGCACACTGTCTTTATGTGGTCTAGCTAAACAACAAAAGAACTCTGATGACTGTTAGGTAATTCCTGATTATGGAAATACTGTGTATTATTTTTTTAAGTGGAAAAAACAATAGCAGAATGAATATGGACAGTATCACTAAACTACAATAAACCAAAGCTTCCCTGCACATTTGATTAATAACCTAAGGATACACAACATACTGAAAATGTGCAGTAATTATTTACTGCAAATCACTGGCAGTAAGAACCTGCAAAATGGACTACCATTAATTTACTGTAACCAAATGAACAGTAGTTTTCTGGCTTTTGCATGCATAAAAAAATCTTAAAATTATTTATTCTTAACAAACAAACAAATAAATAAAATTCTTAAAAAATAATATATAATTGTGCACTTTGATTTTAAGTGACAAGGCTTGTACCACCATTTTAATTTGATGTTAATTTTTTTTTAATGGAAAATAACATTCCAATAAATAATAATGACCATTTCGCCGTAAGCATTATTAACACTTTGGACCTGAAACCGAAATGTGGTCATTTGCTCATCTCTTTAATTGCACCTACTCATTTCCTTTCCTCATTTCCCTTCCTCGCATCTAAGCTCCTCCCTCTGATGAAGCAAGGATGCATATGAGGGTGCAAGGAAAGGAAATGAGGACAGAAGAAATCGAGGGCAAATGTATTTACAAAATGAGATGTCCTTGCTCACTGAAGCATCACTTTAGAGTGACTTAAATTATTTTTGCCTTCTATTTATACTGTAGGCTTACATCATGCACTACAATAAAAACTTCCGTCTAGGAAGCACCTGTGTATCCTTGATCTAGATGGCTGCCTGTTTCTTTACACTTCTGAGTGCATTCTAAGAATTGGTACGTCCTTAACGATGTTGTGCTTCAATTCATTTTCACATCATGGGCTGAAAGACATAGGCTGAGAAATCACTGAGGCATTAATTAGAGTTTTGGAATGCACTTTTTAGATTTGATGCTGAAATTTACTGTTCAGGCAAGTGAGAGAACACACAGTGGTGCTGAGACCTATCATTACCTCAAAAGATTTTCAGGTAGGTGCCAATTAGCAGAATTAGCTAATAACATTTTTTGGTTAATTAAATACATAACAGCAATTCAAGGTAAAAATAGGAAATCAAGAGTTTATCAGCTGAGCTTGCTAACTCTGAAAAATATTATTTAATATGAGCATTTTGTAGGCAAACCTACAATGAAGCCAGTACTAACGAGTCAAAATTAGCTAGCTAGATAAATTATTTGAAGGTTAACTTTTGAAGTAAACAGCTGATTACAAATTTCTAGAATTTAGTCATATTTAGCTAATTAGATTCAACAAGTAACTTACTGCCAGGTGCAAAGAGAGTCATGAGCATTGCTAATAGCATTGCTAAACTGTTTCTGACTGAAAAGAAAGCTCTGTAAAATATCAGTTATTATAAATACTTTGTGGAATGACCCAAAACTGTTATTATGAAACGAAGCTAGCTAGCTGAGTTAGCTAAATGATTTGGAGGTTCAAATTATAAAGCATAAACCTAGTAGTAGATACCTAATTAGGTTCAACAGCTAAATTACTGAAAACACTTTAAAGATGCAAGGAGAGTCATCGCTGCTTAACTGCTTCTGACTGAAATGCCATGCTAGCTGTAGCTAAACAACTGTAGTTTTCTAGTAATTTCCCTCAAAGCATAGTGTTAGGCAATAAAGTAAGGAAATAAAAATTGCAGTGGGGTTTCTACAGTGAAGTTCTAGTACAGATGCTTTTGCCATATTTAAGCAATGCTCTGTCACTGTCCTCCTTAAATAATGCCCACAGCAATTACCCAGCCCACTAAGCCACTTTCCTCTCCAAGTGCACCCACACTGACACCAATGCCCTCAGATCCTGACCTGACACTTAAGAGGTGCCATCCAAAATCTCCACACTTTCTTTCTGTAAGAACAAGACATCAGGCACTATATACTGTAAGTGTGAGAGCACTCCAACAACATCTAGGTCATCTCAACTTTAGGACATACCTTAAGACCACTTTTTTTTTTTTTTTTAACTTGTTGAACTTATAGGAAGCGAGCCTACGACCAGTTATTTGGATTAGAGATTCTTCACAAGCTTGTGTTAATAATTGAAGAGCGTAATATTCAACAGTGGTGATGTTTATAGTCGTACCTTCACTCTGACATCTTGTCCTCCAGAGCATGTGAGTGTGCATACATTAGAACTGTTCCTTCAGAAGCTTCACCTTCACATCTGCATGCAGTCTGCTCATAGAACGTGACTGGAAATATTGTACTTTATGATAGTGTATGGTGCTAGAAAAAAATATTATATATATAATACTTACCTGAACTCATGGGTAATATGAGTCAAATCTTCAGGCCCCAGACCATTTGGGACAACAAAGGACTGGAAGATTGCGTTATGTTTTCTTTTCTTCTCCAGGCTTTAGAAGGAAGCAGAAACTGCTTAACTCTAATTCCACAGATGATTGATGGTGGTAATAGTTTGCCATATTCTCTCCTGAGGTGGCATGAGGCGTTGGGATTAAACCTGATTACCGCTGTGCTAAACAGGTCATTAACGTATATGGGCCAGGATGCCAAGCTAACAGCGCCATAGTGCTGAGCTTCTTTCACTTAATTTCCCATAACTCATGAGGCCAGGTTGTCTCACAGGCTGTGGAAACACCTCAGACATGTTACTTAAGTACTAGTCCGTAATGATTATGATGGACTCGCATGGCATAAGCAATGTCTGTATAAATCGCAGAGATATTAGAGGCTTCAGGATGTATGCCTGCTCACCACACAAAAAATTCCATGTGCACTACGTACAAACTGGTTGATATGATCTTTATTATAACTGCTTTTGGTAAGGTGCATGATTGTACAAGTTGCTTTTGATCATTAGTAGGTCGCAAGACGATAGCATGTATGTAGGCTGTGCCTATGCTAGAAACTCAATAACCTACCTAAATCCCCCAGAAGCGCTGCTTCTCTGACAAGCCCTTTTAAATGTTGTTTATATTTTATTGTTCTGCATTTTAGATGCAGCTGATACTTGGTTTCATTTTAGATTTGGCAGGAGATGATACAAAAGAGCACATCCTGGAGTGTCTTTATGCAGAAGAAAAAGTGTACATTATATTATATTCCACAGGATATAATGGAATCATTACCAGCGTGTCAATTTGGATGGGATATCCAGTATACCTGTATACAGTATTACCTGGGGTTATCTCTACTGGCTATTTTATATAAGGTAAAATACGGCATAATCTTTCCAGCCACACGCACAGAGAGTCTGTACAAAATTGTCACTGACATGACAGATCTGGATGGGACTAAAATCCAAGAGATACTCCGGTGAAAATTAGATTATCTCATCTCCCAACATAAAACTAATCCTATCTAAATAGGGTTTTATTCACACTGCAGTCCCAATCAAGTCTCAGATACTCTTTGTGCATTACTTAAGTAGGTACAAGTAGTACAAGTAGAATTGAATATTTTGAAGCATCTCTAAACCATCTGGTGTTGTTTTCTCCCATGCATTTAGTTACTTGAGGGAAGTCATCAGCATATGAATCATGACACTGAAGGCAATGATAAACAAGTTAACCACTATAAAAACAGTCAGTTAATTACCTTAACGCAAGCTCCTCTGTTGCTTATACAGCACCCCTGTGACCCAGCAGGTGTAGACAAGAAAAGAATGTTGACTCCAACGAAGTGCCATAATATTTATTTGTCCTGTCCTAAAACCAGTTCACCATCATGCTTTGCCACTGGATCAGCCATTTTTTCTCCTACACCCAGGTGTTTATCAGCATCCACCTGTGTGTTTCACAGCCGTCGTACTGCTTCAGAACACAATCAGCCACCATGGGCGATAAATCATTAAATACTCTATTATTGTGAAACACAATGACTTCTAAGAGCTTGCTGTGTGGCAGGTGGGGCTCAGCTGAAAGGCCAAAGCTAAATCGTTTCAGATCTATTTTTGAATAGCGATTGAATGAACTGCTGCTAAATATTTCATAAGAGAAAAGAGGCCAGGTCATGGTGAGGGACACCAAAAAAAGGGCCAATTTATTGAACCCATGGAGGGAGATAGATACATGAAACCATAACAGGAAGGAGCGGTAAGACCTGTCCTTGAGTAGGATGGGGTTGTGTGTGCATGGAGGGAAGGGGTAGGGGGGTTGGTGTAGTGATGCTATCAGGGCACGTGTATCCCATTTCTGCTGAAGTAGAAATGGCAAAGGTTGAACCAGTGCAATTTCATCCATTACGTCGAATATTTACACTCTAAAGGTAGCACTGTCAGTTCATGGGCATCTATAGTGACAGCAGCTAGGCAGAAATATTAGCTCTTTGACTATCTGTGGTTTGTACAATGTTACAGCTACCTCAGCATCGGATGTGGTCACTGCAGTATCTGACACGGCTGTCAATGCGACAGATGATGTCACAGCAACAACTGCAGTGTTGAGCCGAGAAACGACTGCCTCACGAAATCAAGCAAGTGACCCAAGCTCTCGGTTGCTCAGTACACTTGCTCCTGGAGTATCTCGTGGAGTTTCTCAGATAACAACCGCAGTCACACCAACAGATGCAGCTGCATCAACACCAAATGCAGTCATCCAACTGTCCTTTATTGCAGCTACAGTCACTGATGTCCAAACACTGAATGTGGAAGCAGATCCAGTTGTTTCTGATCGTGGTGCAGCTCTAGTGGTAACAGATGGAACTGTTCCAGCAACTGATACAGTAACGGCAGTTATAAATAAAGTTTCTCCTTCAACTCGGGCAATGTCCTTGATTACAGAAGCTGTTGCTCAAGCAAATGATGTGCTCACACCAGCAGATGATGTGATTGCCTCAGCAATGGATGCTGCTGCTACCACAACTATTTCTGCCTCTCTGGCATCTGATGAAGTTGCACAAACAACGAATGAGAAGAATGGCACAATTATTCCAGCAACTGGTGGGATTGCCCTTGTAACTGAAATTGTCTCTTTATCGACAGATGCAATAACATTGGCTCGTGATGATGTCATTCAGGGACCTAGTGCTGCCTCAGCAACCAAAGCAGTGGCCCCTGCTAAAAATACTCCTTCACCCGCTCTTCGTACAGTACCTCCAATCAGTTTGCCTGTAATTCCTGCACCGGAATCTGCTGAGACTGTTCCTCCTGATGCTTTTTCCCCAAAGGCATCTTCACCTGATGGTCTCACTCTTGCACCTGAACCTAAAGCTCCTGAAGCTTCTGCACCTGAATTTCCTCCTCAAATTCCTGCATCTAAATCTAATTCTCATGAACCTGCTCCTCCCCCTGAAGATCTTCCTCCGGATGCACCTTCTCTGGAGGCCTCTGCACCTGAATCTCCTCCACTTGATTCTGTAGGTCCCACATCTAAAGCTGTTTCCATTCCTGATGCACTTCTTCCTGATGCTCTTCTTCCTAAGACTAAACAAGGGAAAAGTGATATGCCACCTATTGATGAAAAAGAGAAGTCAGAAACTGCTAAAACAAGAAACCAAGGCAAAGAGAAAAAGAAGCCAGGTACATTCCCTTATTGCAATTACACTGACCCCAGATACTCTCACAATGTTTGTGGCTAAAGCTCAGGATAAATGTAAAGCATTTTGGCAGAACATCTGGTACAGTATCTTTAGGCATACTGTATTTTTGTCAACCTAGTTGGTATGCATACTCATTCAGTACTGAATAAAGTAAAGTGAAATACATGAAATTTGATGTGTTGTCTGTGCTGTGGTGATCTTTCTGGCACAAACAGTATCTGCAAATACTAAGGAGGACACTGAGACTCACAAAGTGGGAAAGAGCAAGCATTCCAAAGAGGAAAAGAAAGAGATGGAAAAAAATAACGAAAAAGATTATGAGAGGAAAGAGCATGGGAAAAAAGGTATCCAAAAACAGACAGTGTATCATCTGTGGCAATGTGTGTACTACGTGTCTACGGCTATAGATTTGTAATTAGAAATGTCGTACTCTTAAATTACCCAAGTTAACTGTGTTTCACAGATATTCCACTCTCTTTAGAGATAATTTTCCAGATGACTTTCAGGTTTGATACAGCATTTCAAAAAGGAAAATTCAAACCTTTTTTATGGATGATTTGACTTTTTCAGTATAACGCAGATCAGTATTTAAGCTTAATATAGATAACGTGACTGTATGTTTGGCAATAATTGAAGAGTTTTAAAAAAGCAGTAGCCAGATATCTAAATTTAAGGAGTTAATGATATTCTGCATACCTTGAAACAATGCTAGCTAGTCAGCTAGTTTTATGCTATCAGTCAGTTTATTTGATTGTAGACTTGGCACTGCAATATAGTAAAGAAAAACCTAACTAGTTACAAAATTATGAACCTATGGAATGCTTGTGTTTTCTACTAATTATTATTTAGTTCACATATAAAAGAAAAATAGTTTATCTACTTATTTATTCCAAATTAAGCATAAGTACAGATAAAGCATCTGTACAAAATGTAGAAACCACAAATAAACTGCACATGTGCTGGAATATCTGTGATTCTTAGAAGTAGATTTAGCTATGGTAAAGCATTGGGGTAAGATTAGACATAACCAGATCTATGTATAGAAATCCTACACCATGTTTTTCTGCGTAGCTTGTGTTTGGAGCACCAATATTGTTTTGGATTTCACCCTCTTAGTGCATTTTTGCCAACAATATTTATCTTTATAGTTATAGTCGATTCCCTGAAGGGAGTCAATTTAATGGTACTTGATTTCATTCCAAAGCCATTCAAAGGCTTTTGATACCTGGTGGGCCAAGAACTCAGTTGACGAGGATAGCATATGTCAGATTTGAAGGTAAGACAATACCTCAAGATAAAAAGAATCGAATCCTTGCTTTGTTTGACAACATCTTTGAGACATTTGGTGATAATGTCCCGTGCCTTCAAGTTAATGGGACACAGTGATATTGGAAACTGTGGAAAAAAGTGCCTTCCTTTATTACATTCTTCATCTTCATCTTCATTTTTTTCTTTTCATTTCTGTACTGCATGCTCTGGTTTGTCTGATAAGGTGAGCCGGCTTAGATGTTTTGGTGTCTTGTGTAAGATAACGCAAGGATTTCCCTGCAGCTGTATGAAAAGTGTTTCAGGCTTTAGGCTGCCTGTCTTCCTAAAGATTGTGAAACATTGTTTGGTCCCTTTGCCGATCTATGGAGTAATTGAGCATTTATATTTTATTACTTGCTGTTGCCATCATCCCACAGCTGGGTGGACTGCGCCAAAGCAGGTCCTCATGTCGCCAGCATCTTTAAAACATCATATCAATTATTCATAGTCCCTGAACACCAAAACACTAAAGAAGTGGAAATCTTTGCTTACTAAATAACGAAACTTTCCACTAAAAAGAGCTGTAAATTGGCTTTTGAAGTTTGTTTAAAAATGCATTTGCATGCCTTGATGTGCAGTATTGAAATAAAACTGATTACTGATTAAAATGATTATAAACAGTTTTGTGTAGCTGTAACAGTATAATAATGGCAAACTGTTGAATACGCAAATAAGTTTTATAAGTTTATAATTTTTTTTCTCGTTATATATATATTTTATCATAGGACCCCAGTGATAATCATGATCTCCTACTACACTGCCCTCTGTCTTTTCCTCCGTATCACTCTCCTTTTCTTGAAATAATACCTCTCTCCTCTCTACTCTACCAGACTGTGAGTGCTACGGTCACTCAAACCGCTGCAGCTATATTGACTTTATCAACATTGTAACTTGTGTAAGCTGCAAACACAACACTAGAGGGCAGAACTGCCAGCACTGTCGCCTTGGATACTTCAGGAACGCTTCAGCCGAGCTGGATGATGAGAATGTTTGTATAGGTCAGTCGGATCCGCCTCATTTTGCTTACCCACAATGCATGACCACTTAAAGTTTACTTTTTAATTAAAATCATCTTATTATTTGTTTAACTGCAGTGAAATGCAAAGGAATGCAAATCTGCACTCACTGATGGGTCTTTGGAGGTTCAAGAGGTTAATTTCTAAAGTCTGCTGTCCAAGTGTGAGCTGAAATATTAAATTAACCAGCTGTTAGAGAAATGTCTGGAGAGTACCTCCTTTCCATTTTCACTTAAACCAGAGTAATCAGGGGAGAAAATGGTTCTGCATCAGTGACTTCCCAAATTACTTCCATTCCTTTTGCACCTTTTGGCTGTCCACATTATTTCAGCGAAGCCAATTTAAAACTAATTCTAACTTACGATTAAATAAGGAACAAAACACAACACCACATGCTGTTATTGGAAAATAATCAATGACAGTAGTGTCAGTGTCAAAGCGAAGTTATTGTTTACCACCCTGAAGTTGATTATTTTTCGATAAATGCACATCCTGAAGTGTTTTTTTCCTTTCATACCACAGCAATGTGCCAATGATTACAACTGTTTTTTTGATAAAGAACGACATGCCATACAATTAACTGCTTATAGTTGTGTTTAATGTTGTGGAACGTCCACAAAGCAAGTTAGTTCCTGTTATCACTTATGTTATAGCACCTATAAGCAGTCCTTTCCTCACCAGCGTTTTTCTCCCCCTCCTTCTCTCCCATCAAGCCTCTATCTGGAAGATTTTCCCTGCAGTGGAAACTTTTACCTCAGCTTTACCTGAAAGCACTGACAGTGACTGAAATTTTCTTTTTTAAATGTCTTTTCTTACAGATAGCTTCAGCAGAGCTGTTAAATAACAATCTATTTATTATTGGATTTAGATTATGTGGGATGTCTGCCATTCAAGTCCCTGTGAATGAGTTTTCACTATATAAATGAACATTACAATGAGCGTATTGATATAAACCTGTGATTTGAATTACCGCTGTTATAGAAAATTAATCAAAACCTTCTGACCAATCAGATTGAAGAATTCAAAAGTGCTGGGGTATAAATTGCAGAGCCATCCAGTAAAAAACAATAAAGTCCAGTACAGAGTGTAAATCTAATATCCTAGTCATATTTCTGTAATCAGTTTAGTGAACCTGTGAAAATTACGATGTTTTATGAATATTCTTAATGCTGGCCATGTTGTTGGTGATGTTGGTCCTGGGTGCAGAAGTGCTGCTGTAGCTTATTGTTAAACTGTCAGAGATATTGAATGGCACAATGACAGACTGACCTCTGCTGGAGAGAATAAACCCACATACTAACAATCCAGTAAAATGGACAGGCCTTTATACACATTACAGCTCCTGTACACAAGACAGTTTGTTCACTGGCACTCTGTCACTGCCAGACTAACAAGCCTCGCCTAGGAATCACAGCACAAAGGCTAAACAAACCTAAACCTTTTTAAAAACCCAAGACTAAAACAAAAAGATGTCACCTTGATAGATGAAGTGGTTGTACAAAATACAGTAGCATGCTCTGAGATAATGCTGTGTGAACCTGGAGGCTTTGTACATCCATCAGCATATTGCTTTAGGGCGTTGTTCTAAATCCAGCTTTCTCATCCTGCACATTAGTTAAAACTAAGTAGGGCTTCTTGTGCACCTGTTTAAATTCATCTGCTGATCAAGAGGGAATAAAGTCAGGTGTTCCAGGGCATGCATGTAGGCTAAAGAACAATAAGACACCACTAAAACTAACATGTAAGCTGTAAATGCAATCTTTAAACAGATTTACATAACAGTTACAGCTGACAGACTTCCATATTCATTCGAACATTTTTAGCTAAACTCAACTGATTATGTTTAACCTCGTAAAGTCACAGTTTATTATTCAGTTATTCAGTAGCTACTTGGAATTATTTAATAACTACAGTAGAACTAATAGAAAAAAAGGTGTAGTTATGAGAGTGAGGAATTTAATGTACTGTAAAAATGGAATTTCAAATGGTTCTGTTAGTTTAAGGGGTTTAATTAACAGAGAAAGACAAAATTTGTGATTAAGATTAACCCAATAATCTCCCAGGACACATCGGTGGGTTCAGACTTACATTCACTTTACATTCAACACTCACAACTGTGAAGCTTTTCACAGTTCACTGTAGTTAAAGAACAATTTGTACTAGTTGAATAATAGGTTTTAATTTGAATAAGTAATTGAAAAACTGGAAGTATAAAGGGTTAAAATATGATTAATCGAGGACAGACTCCTTTAAATTGAAATGAGCTAACCTTGGCTTTCTCTTCCATAGAGTGTAACTGCAATCAGCTGGGCTCCTTACATGCTCGCTGCAATGAGACAGGTTTCTGTCAGTGTCGAGAAGGCACCACGGGCCAGAAGTGTGAAGACTGCCTGTCTGGATACAACTGGAAACAAGGCTGTGTCCGTAAGTCAGAGTGATTTGATAATGCTTTAAAATAAGCAATAGTTTAGTGGGCATTTAGGAAGGTAGGAAGCTGAAGATGAAATTAGTTGGGACAAGTAACTTGTCTTGTCCTAAAAACACAATTTTTCCAAAAAGTTTATCTGACGGTAGGATAAGAATCCATTTCAGTGCATGTAATGTGCTAAAATTGGACATGTTAAACCTAATAGCTTTTCTGTCATTAACTGCCTCTTTCCTCCTGCACTGTCCTTCTTCAGAAAACGTCTGCGATGATGAGCTTCTGCTCTGTCTGAACGGTGGGACTTGTTTTCAGAACCAGAAGTGCATTTGTCCGCCTGACTTCAAGGGTGTCCTGTGTGAGCAGGCGCGCTGCGATGGTGAGAAAGACTGCAATGGCAGTCCTGCCTGCTACCTCAGCCTCCTGACTGTGCTGCTCTGCTTCGTCGCCAACAGCGTGCTCAAAGCCAGTGCCTAGTGCTCTAGTGCTTGCCTCGGTCCTAAACCTCGGCCCTAAGCCTCAGTCCCGCTCTGTCAGCCTGCCTCGGACTGAACCAAGCGGACAGAGGAGGGGTCGCTGCAGCCCCTGCAGCCCTGAGCGGGCCTCACGGTGCTGAGATCTTCTGGGCCGGAGTACGTTTTTAGGCCAGTGCGCAGTCCCAGGTTATAGTCGCCTTCACACAGATGAGAAGCTGCTTGCTCATCTGCTTGCATCCCTGAACACCTGAGCAGAGAGAAGTATGAACTATGAAACAAAACGAAATAAGAAAGAGAAAATCACTCTAAAGAAAAGTGTGTATATATATATATAGAGAGAGAGAGAAGATGCGTATAGAAATATTGTTTTTTTCTTTGTTTGTCACTCTCGTAGTTGTGAGTTGTCACTAAGCTCACTGAGATTCAGGCACTGCACTTATCTGGGGTTTCTGAACAGCGGTGTTTATTATACAAGCCTTCTCAGGCCAAGGTTATTTACACTTCTTCTGAAAATTTCTTTATAAAATATTTTTCGCATTTCCTTTGGTGTCTGTTTTCATGCAGTTGACCTGAATAGACATGATGAAAAGGTGTTAAGTGTCTGTGCTGCTAAAGGAGAGAATATCGGTGTAGATTGTGTTCGAGATTATGTTTATGTATGGAATCCAGAAGGAGGTAAGTATTAACATATATAATATGCCCAAATTTGAAAATCTTTATCTATCTATCTGAAAGAGGAAGTATAAATTATTGTAAATGAATTGAATGTTCATTTATTATTTTTTGTAGAAATTATTTTTGTTCCGAGTAAATGTTATAAAGATATAACAAAGCCTTTTATTGCAGTTCGAACTGAAATAATCACATCAGTACATTTATTTTATATCACAATACTTCTGATGCTTTGGAATGTTCCTCCACTTATACCGTTCTAGCATATAAAGGAAAATAAAAGCTAAATGGATCAACAAGGTACCCAGCTTTAGCTCCATTTAAGCCTCACACATGGATGCCAGCATGCATAGATCATGTACACCTGGTCCTGATAAACTTTCAAGGGCCTTATTCAGTCCAGCCGTCAATGTTTGATTGGTGACATCACTGCTGTAACCAAAGCTCAAAAGCCAAAATACATAACCAACTACATTAGATTATCTGACAAATTAATAACAGAGAACAGCACAATGATAACACACAGTAAATGATGTGCTGTGAGTAAAGCGATGAGACTGTTGGTTGGTCGGTTGAGCAAAGGCCCTCATTCTGTTGCCATGTTTTTCACATGACATTATAAACAGGAAGTGTGATACAGTTTTCATCCCAGTCAATGTCGGTCTAGATCACTGTGGTAACAAAGTGGATTAGAGTATTACAATGTGTTAGTGGCACGTGCACCAAGTTCGGCTGCTGTAAGTGAAGTTAAACAGAAGTTGTTGTATTTTCACACCTTTACAGGCTTTGCTTTTGGGCTTTCCTGATCATGATGGAACAACTAGCTGACTGAAAGTGTACTGTCAGCATTCCAAAGAATAAAATCTTGACAATCAGAAAGCACACATCAAGTGGTGAATGGTCTTTATTTTAAACCCTGACACATTACAAACAGATGATCCACCTATATGTCATTTAAGTGGCAGTGTGATGCTTTTTATATGTTTACAGTAACATTTAATGTTGTGAAACGTACGTTGAAATTTACGTTATAGCAGTCTCTCATTTTTCTCTCTTTCTTGAAGTTCATAATTAAAAAAAAAAGTAGTTTGTCATATTACAGAGAAACTGCAAGACACAAACACTTTACTTACTCTCACAAAGCGCTGACACTGGAGACTCTGTCCATAAATGGTAAATTAGCATCTCCTTACAAAAATCTTCACAATATCAATGATTTATTATCAATCTTTGTTAAATAATTTGTTTATTATTAGAATTAGATTATGTGGTGCATCCAGCATACAAGTCTCTGTCATTTAGCTGTTACTATGGTAACAATAACTTAGAAACAATCACAAAGAATGCCTTATATACCATTATAAATATAAATCTGTGATTTGCCTTACAGCCTGCACTCTTGTCAGAGCTGCTGTTATAAAAAAAAAAAAATCAACAGCTTCTGACCAATCAGATTTGAAAATTCAGCAGTGTTGTGGTATAAAATAATTTAATCTACACTATATGGCTAAAAGTATGTGAACACCTGACCCTCACACCTACAGTATATGAGCTTGTTGGACATCCCATTCCAAAACCATGGCTATTAATATGGAGTTGCCAAGACCAAAAAAGACCAGTTTTTTCCCCCATTGACCTTAGTGCTGTTTGTAAAAAAAAAAATCTACACTGATATACAGCAATTACAATTGCGAACCATTTATTCTCAGTCCTTGTTACTCAAGGAGTGCCTCAGGGATCAACTCTTGGTCCTCTTCTTGTCGTAGCATACATGTATTTACACACCTATAGTCAGTTTATTCCCTAGCATGATCTCAGCTTTTACTACGCTGATGACAACCATATTTATGCTAGCAATAAAACTCACCACTGATTTGTTACTCTACACCAGGACAGCATGTTATTTCTGATTTAAAGAACTGGAGGAATTATCATTTTCTCAAATGAAATACTGCTACAGAAAAGGAGTGACTTTTTTATTTTAAAACTTACAAATTTTGGAATAAATATCCTTTCTGTTTACACTAACATTAAAGTATTGCCACGCTTAACTTTGTGTTGCTCGCCACCACTACCTTAGGCCAACAAATTGCCCTTTGAGGTAGACAAGTGGCAGTGCCATGTACATTTTAACATAAAAATTCTTTTTTTTAAATATTATTTTTAAAAATTTGCAAATTTCGATACCGTGGTTACATAGAGTGTGCTCATCTGTAGTCATCACCCACAACCTCCAAAACTCTAAAAGTAGCTGCTGAAGTTACTCCATTAATGTTCAGAAGTGTTTTTTTTTTTTTTTTTTTTTTAAACATGATTTGTCGGTTTTCTGTGAAGCGACCTTGAGTTTCAGAAAGGTGCTGCGCAAACATATTATTAAATGCTGAATGCTGCATTAGAAGTGTTGATTAATGTTAGATTCCTGGCTTTGCTTTGCAATGAACAATTACTAGGCTATGATGACCACAGACTCAGACATGCTGAGCATGATAAAATGCATAAAGCCACCTGCACAGCCAGAAAGTGGCAGAGACACACACACAGAGAGAGAGAGAGAGAGAGAGAGAGAGAGAGAGAGAGAGAGAGAGAGAGAGAGACACTTTTTAGTCAGCACTGCTAATCCCAGGTGAAGGGTTCTGCTGGTCCTAAAAAAAGAGAGCAGCATCATAATATGCAACCGAGAACAGAACTGTATGCTATAATAGAAACAGAATATACATAAATCATACTGCATGAAAGACAACATAAAGGCTTACAACTGCATTTGATCTAGCACTCTAAATGGTTCTTGGGAAGGTTGCGGGAGAACCTATAGGTCCTCACAAAAGATGGTGCTCTTTTTTTTCCCCTTCTTCTTCTTTAATTTTTTTTTTTTTTTTTTTTTTTTTAGAAATGTTTCCAGGTGGAACCCTTAACCAGACAAAGTGGGGGGTTTGCATCCCTGCATCCCTGAACACCTGAGCAGAGAGAAGTATGGACTATGAATCAAAACAAAATAAGAGATAAAATCACTCTAAAGAAAAGTGTTTGTTTGTGTGTGTGTGTGTGTGTGTGTGTGTGTGTGTGTGTGTGTGTGTGTGTATATATATATATATATATGCGTATAGAAATATTGTTTTTTTCTTTGTTTGTCACTCTTGTAGTTGTGAGTTGTCACTAAGCTCTCTGAGAATCAGGCACTGCACTTATCTGGGGTTTCTGAACAGCGGTGTTTATTATACAAGCCTTCTCAGGCCAAGGTTATTTATACAGTTCAAAAACATAAACATAAAGAAACTATTCCCTGTACATCCATGGACATATTTCTATAGTGTTGTTGAGTAGTAATTTATTATTTTGAGGGAAAATATTCAAGTAGTTGTACCGCTTTAAGAAATGGCATGACGTCATAAGCCTGCGACCAAACTCGAAGAGGTTAACCGGCTTAATGTATCTCCTGTTGGACGCACGCTGAATTTAAGCGAAGAGATAGCGAACTGGATAAAATGAGTTCATAGATAAGATTAAAACAGTAATAATAATAATAATAATAATAATAACTCTTAAGACACTTTATTTTAGTAAACACACTGCAGGTTGTAAAGGTGAACGATGCAGCGCCTGTTTTGTTCGCGGTGGTTCATCTCCGGAGTGTCCTTGGCAGTCGGCGCCGGTGCCGGTGTCGCTCTGAGCAGCGCTTCAAACCGCCTTCGCCCCGAAGATGGTCTCCTCCAGAGAATCCCCGTCATCCCGATGCCAAGCGTGAACGCAGCGTCTGAAATAATCCCGTATCAGCATGGCCAGTTAACCCCGAGCAAATCCACGGCGGCGGTTAAGTACGGCTTCCCGTCTCTGTCGCACATCAGATCGCGGGAATCTTATGTCACCTGTTACGATCCGCGGAGCAGGACGCCGGCCTGGGTGATCGAGCAGCTCAGCGCGGACACTCTGAGCGGAACATCCGACCGGAAGCTGTGCGACTTTAAGGAGGATGATTCGGTGCATGTGTACCACCGAGCGACGAACAGCGACTACAAGGGGAGTGGCTTTGACAGGGGACATCTGGCCGCCGCTGCGAATCATAAATGGAGCCAGAAGGCCATGAATGACACTTTCTACCTCAGCAACGTGGCACCGCAGGTCCTGCCTCATCCACTCACTGACTAGCGCAATGGCGACCAACTCTGATCCTGGGCTACCCTATGTCCTGCACATTTTAGTGTTGTCCCTGCTCCCAGCACACCTGACATTAACTACTCAGCTAATTAACAGCTTTTTCGATGTGGAAGTGGGTGTGTTAGAGCAGGGAAAACATTAAAATGTAAAGGACAGGGGTACTCCAGGACCAGGGTTGAGAACCTGTGGACTAGGGCAATGGTGACCAGCTGTGATCCTGGAGTATCCCATGTCCTGCTCAGTTTACTGTTTTTCCTTCTCTCTCTCTCTCTCTCTCTCTCTCTCTCTCTCTCACTCACTCACTCACTCACGCACACACACACACACGCACACACACACACACTTTTCTGTTCAGAGGGTTGATAATAAACTGATTCGTTGAATCTAATGAATATTGTAGAATGAATATAGTTGACAGTGACAGAAAACACTAAGGGCGTGTTTGCACTTGGCCCGAACGTTTGAGTCTTCACCCAGTACAGATTCAAGTCTTGCGTGAAGGAGGAGCTTATAATTGCAGGTTTGATTTCAGACAGAAGAATTCCTTTCGAACTGTGAATTGATTGCGCAATTCTGTATGTCACTTTTGTGCCTGCAGGTTTGCAAAAAAAAATTCATCTATTTCCTTTTATAAATTTGCGTTTGGCACCAATAATCAGGTTGTAAAGAGCACTTTTGGATCCAAAGAATGAGCCTTTCTCGTATTAGAGGATTTTTTTTTAGCCTTGCAGGATGGCATGAGACATGCTGTTGTTGCGATGCTCTCAGTGCAAGCACCTGCATAGCAAAGGTGAACTAATTACAGTACCCTAATCCTATAAAAGTCTGGTTTTATGTCAGTAAGGCCTTCTGTCGTCCTCTTTGATCATAACAACCCTTTCCATACCATCACAAATCACGTTCCTCAGCGTGCAGTATTGAGAACGGAGAGCTTCCACTCCTGATACAGACTGCACCATGGTTCAGTGGATGCAATCCACAGACCACCCTTTTCAAGAAAACCAGGGTTCTTAAGACCACTCTCGGCTTCAAAACAGCTTTCACACACCAATCGTACTGAACTTTCAGAGCAAATGGCACAGAGTCTGGAAAAAAAGACACGCAAGTGTGAAAATGACCTATAACATGCAGGAGGAGGTACTTCAGGACCATAGCTGGGAGTCTGCATTATTATAAGCCCACTTTTCAATGTTCACATTGTTGTTTTGTGCACTGTACATTCTCAGAAACAACAAATAGGTGTTTCTGTGAATGTATTAATGAATTACTGCATTCTCGTGACCGGAAAAATGGAAATAATTTAGTTTTTGTTTTTTTTTAATTATGCTGTTCAATTTGTTAACCATATTGCATCAAAGATTCTCTCGTTTGGCTTCTGGAACATCGGCGTATTGTGCTGTTACTTTCAAAAAGCAGTTTATATGTATACTGTTAAAGACATTTTGGAAAAACAGGTTTGAGCTCCAATTTGGATTCAGCGCCTCACAACGTGAGATTTTTTTTAACACTATTTTTGTTTAAAATGAGCTCAAGACTGAACGGAAATGTAGGAGATGTAGGATGTAATATACACGGTGTCCCAAAAGTCTCCATACATAGGGGAAATTAACACTTTTTAGCAAAATGTCTTCCAACATTTTTCATACTTAGTTTATATTATATATATTCTTTTTCAGATAGCCTTTAAGAACCCCCTTGACAAAAGAAGAATGTATTGAAATCAGTCTCATGGCTGGATTGGGAAGCTGTCGCAAGGTTGCGTTGGACTTTAGCAGGAAACATATCAAGCAACTCACACACGACACTACTGCCAAGCTTAACAAATTCAAAAAGACTGGAAGTGTTGCAGACCAACCGAGACATGGACATCCACTAACATATACTGATGAAGGCACAACCAGCATGGTGCTGGCATACATAGTCCCCTGTGTATGGAGACTTTTGAGACACCCTGTATTGTAGAGTCAGGAATACAAACAATTAGGTATTACTAAACCTATTTTTATTACATACATTTATTTAATTCCTGATTCTGAACATATTTAATCAACTAGACTGTTGCGCACAAGACTGCATGAGTGGTACCCTTTAATATTTATTAAAAGTAAAAGCACAATCGCAACATGGTACTTTGTCCATATTGTTCAGTCTTTGTTTATGCACTTGTATTGTGATGGATTTGGCAATATCATTTTGCTTTAGAGTTAAAACTTAAACCTAAATGGATAGATGTTATATATTACAGATTTTGATATTTGTCTGATCTTTCTCTCCACAGAATCCTCACCTAAACCAGAATGCGTGGAACAATTTGGAGAAGTACTGCCGCTCTCTTACTAAACACTATGAGAACGTGTACGTGTGCTCGGGGCCGCTTTATCTGCCCAGGTATGCGACAGTTACCGCCACTAACCCCAACCCATCATCACTGCTTTTAGTTTAATTATATGAAAATGCAAATGTGCCAACATTTTAGGAGATGGACTCCATGACTTTTAGAATTTTGCACATTTCTAACCACTTGTTTTGAACAATGACACAATGAGAGCAAGATACTGTGACATGATTCAAAAAAACATCTCAAAAGTTACTTCTCAGGTGTTAAATGTTAAAAATGCCAAACTGCTCCTATAAATGAATACTTCTTCCTCATGTGTTCATGCTCCTATTAATAAACGTGAGAAAGTAGATGCAGGTTGTGCAGCATTATGGCATTAATCCAGACTTTGTGCTTTTCTCAGGCAGGAGCCTGATGGGAAGATGTATGTAAAGTATCAGGTGATCGGGAAGAACCATGTGGCAGTTCCCACACATTTCTTTAAGGTTGTGATTCTGGAGAAGAAGCGTGGCGAGGTGGAACTGCGATCCTACGTGATGCCCAACACACCCGTCGATGAGAAGATCCCACTTGAGCGCTTCCTGGTGCCCATTGAGAGCATCGAGAGAGCATCCGGTCTGCTGTTCGTCCCCAACATCCTAAAGAAGACCAGCAGCCTGCAAGCCATTACTGCCAGGTTGTGATCATCAGATACACACACACAACACACAGAGCTGAATGTATGGTCTGAAAGAAATATAAGGTACATTTACTTGAACAATTGAGAATTATGAATATTCATTGTTTAAGATTTAAGTTTAGGGAAAAAAATCCTGTTGCTACAAAATTCGTGATTAGTCACTGATTTTAGTCACAAGCTACTGAAACAAGTTTAAGCTACTGTGCGAGATTTTTAAGCTTTAACATCAATGATTAATATATTACATTATTTTATTCTAAAATTGTCAGTTGTATTGAATGTTCTAATAAAAAATATTTTAACAACTTGTGTATGTACGTTCTGTAACAGTTTTAAACTTAACTGCACTGAGAGTTTTTTTAAATTAATTGTTTCTATAGCACTAGTCTGAATCTGTATTTTTGTGTAGTGTATCTTCATCCTGTTTCAGATTTAGCGGTTATTATACATTTTAATGCACAGTAAAGCTGAAGAGCAGAAGTACTGAGGATACATGACACGATTTAAAGAAATAAATTCTGCAAAAATTAATATCTTAGCAAGTTAAAACATTGAATATAGGAAACTAATACTTCTCTTTATTTGAAAAGTATAAATATGTTATGAATATACTTATAAGATAATGAAGCCTATTTCTAGACATTTGTTACTCATTTCAAATTTGTCTTATTTTGTTGGAAGATATTTGAGCTTATTTCAAGTGTTTACACTGCCCTCCAAAAGTTTGGAAACGCCTGAACAAAATAGGGTTTTTGGGCAATATCAGCATAAATCCTCTTTAGTTAGTGACCATTTTGCATTGATAATAAGGGACAACACAAACTATGAAAACATATTTTATTAAATAAAAAGTTTATGAACATAAACATGAACATAACATAGAAAAATACTCAAATTTT